>WAAD01021527.1:141722-169442 GCA_013389945.1 Fregata magnificens | reverse complement strand
CTCCGCGCCCAGGGCTGTACCGGCGCAGGCCGGGAGGGCCGCCATGACAGGGCCCGGTCCCCCGGCTCCGGTGCTGCAGTGCCCCGTTCCTGCCTGCCGAGCTCGGCCCCGCGCCGAGCCTGTGGCTCTCAGTCGGTCCCAGGCTGGAGATGGGACCAGCTGGTGCGAACAAAGAAAGGGCTGTAAAGCCGAGGCCTTCCCAGGTGTGCTTCAGCACACCAGGACCGAGTCCTGCTGGTTCCCCTGTCCTGTGTAGCTTGGAGGTGCCGCCTGCTTTTCTGGAGGGACACCAGCATCCTCCCTGGTGACCTGGAGGGTGTTTAATGTTACACGCTGCCTTTAGGGGTACCGTTGTGGGAATTGTTTGGAAGATGGAAATATATTTGATAGGTTACTGTTTAAGCAGCTCAAAATATTTTTCAGAGTGATCAAATGCTTCCTGATGTTAGTTTTAAAGGATAAACTGACTATGGGAAAAAATGAGCTTGGAAATAACCAGAAAGCTTCAGATTCCCAGAGCATTGAGGTCCCAGGGTGACTTAAGGGGACAAACAACATAATTTATTTTAAGCTGGAGCTTGGATCACTTTGTAAAGTAGATGATACGATAACAAGTGTGCAATAGCAGGGCCTGGACTGTCTGACCCAGGAAGTTGCTTCTAGCCCTGTGTTCATTTCTTACCATAGTCCGCCTTGAGCTAGGGCTGTACTTTTTTCATTTTGTACCTCATGCTGTTTTTTCTTTTCTACCCTAGGAGCTCCTGTCTCTCACATTGAATTCCCAGCAAAGGATGGAGAATGTCCTGGCTGGTTTGTGTGGGACCAGCCCAGAAGATCCACTCCCTGTGTGGGTTCATGGCAGCGTTGGCCATTGCTTTAATCAGCTGACATTAAATGTGATTCCTCATGTGATCCTTGCAGTGGTCAGTGCCTGCTTCCTTGGCACTCCAAGGTATGACAACTAACTCGTCTAGCTCTTGATTATTATGCAGGACTGGAGGTGGGGTGGAAAGGCTGTAAATTAGATCTCCCTATAATGTGCTGAAAATATAATTAGAGAAGGAGACAGTATTATAGTGTTATTATATTTGTCAGCATCCGTCCTAATTCAGAGTACTGTGTACAGCTCTGGTCCCTCCATTGCAGAAAGGAGTCCAGAAGGAATAGAGAGGGTAGTGAGCACAAAATCACAGAAAATAACTCAAAATCATTTCAGGGAATGGGGATTGGGATAACTGGAGAGAATATAAATCCAGGGTGGTGTGGAAGATGTATATAAGGTAATAAGGGGTTCAGAGAACCCAAAAATCGTTTTTCTGTTTACCCTCTTCTGAAATTAGTAAACATGGCAATGTTCACTGATACTGAAAGGCCACAAATGATAACGAATCAAGTGATAATGAAATTCTTTGTTGGGCAAGAGGTTATGGACTTTACATACACAGCACTACTGAAGCCAACAGTGATTAAAAAAATGTTTCTAGACAAAATATCACAAAGACAAGAGAAATCAAGGATCAGAGATGTGACACAGAGAATTTGATCATCCAGCATTTGTGTTAAAGAGGCTAAAAATACTTCTTTTTTTAATCCTCAAGGATTGGAGTCTGATTTAACCACAAAATATCACAGTTTGTAAACAAAGTTCTGTAGAGAAATGCTATTCTTTGGTAGCATCTGAATCTCTGGTATTGATCAGATACTGAGCTATATTGACCAAATCTAATTTAGCAATGCCTACAGTCTGAAAAAGTTACAAATCTAGGGAGGTGAATCTAGGAGGTTAAGTAAGAGTGAACAGATAGAGGGTGGAAGAGGGGAGGAAGAAAGGAGAGTACTGAGTGAGAGGTGATGGAATTTCAACTGTAAATTTTTTCTCTGCTCTTTCCTCCTCTAGATCTGGCTCTGGGGTGCCTTGCAGGCCCGGCTGGAGATGCAGAATTGCCGCCTCCTTCATACTTGCTGGCCTATTCCTTGCTGATACCATCCCAGCCACCATTTCTCAGCAGGAGCTGGGCCCTGTGTACCTGGAAGTGCTGGCAAATGGCACTGCCACCCTGACATGGCTCACACACGGCCTTGCTCTTCTCATGCTCTTCAGGTCCATTCACGGCTTTACCAGGGGTCCTGCGGCCCTGGCTCTCCTCCCTCTCTTACCCCTACCTTCCTTTGTCATCACCCTGGTGTGGTACTACCAAAGCGGGACAGCTTGGTCCCCTACCCAGCCTGCTGCCTCTTCCAGGTTCGCCATTCTCTGTCTGCAGCTGGCCTCTCTGCTCGTGTACATGATCAGCTACCTCTTACCCACCACTGGCAGGCAAGACTTCCTCTCCATCAATCGCTCCTGGCAACAAGACCAGCTTGTCTCAGAGCCGGGGATCCCAGTGCCTGATCAGCAGAGAGTAGCAGAAGATGGTGAGAGCTGGCTCTCACGCTTCTTTTATGTTTGGATGAACCCTCTTATGAAACATGGCTATCAGTGGAAGCTGAACCAGCCACAGGATGTCTATGTGCTTCCTCGCCAGCTCCAGGCTGCCAGGGTCTGTGATCAGTTCTACTCTTGCTGGCAGAAGGCGGCAGCTCTGCACCAAGTAGAGGAGGAGACGGTGTCTCTTACTAGCCCAATCATTGCTGGAGGCGATGGGAGTAGCGATGCCCTGGACAGCTCGCACCATGCCCAGGAGGCTGTGCAACTCTTCTCAGTCCTTCATGCAGCCTTTGGGCTTCGTTTTTACTCCCTTGGACTTCTCAAGCTGGCTGGCAGCCTGCTGGGTTTCTCTGGTCCTCTGCTTCTGAACCTGCTGGTGAACTTCATGGAGTCACGGCAGGAGCCCCTGAGCCATGGGGTGCTCTATGCCCTCGGGCTCTTTGCTGGCTCCTTCCTGGGTGCTCTCTTGCGGAACCAGTTCAGCTACGAGGTGAACAAGGTGATGCTGATGGTGCGGGCTGCCATCATCTCTGCCATCTATCGCAAGGCTCTGCGTGTCAGCAGCACCAGCCTTACCCGCTTCACCGTGGGGGAAATTGTAAACTTCATGAGCACGGACACCAGTAGGTTGGTCAACTTCTGCCTCAGCTTCCACGAGGTGTGGAGTCTGCCTTTCCAGTTTGCCATTACCCTCTACCTCCTCTACCAGCAAGTAGGGGTTGCCTTTCTGGGAGGCTTGGCCCTGGCACTTCTGCTTGTGCCCATCAACAAGGTCATAGCCAACCGCATCATGATGAACAACAAGGAGATGCTGAAACACAAGGACACACGGGTCAAGGTGAGGCACAGCTGGTGGCTCTCTGAGTTTGTTGCTATATTTTCTCTCCGTTTGTCCCTAGAACGTTGGCTTTTTGGCTGCTTCCCACGATCCCAAGCAGATTAGTTGAATCACAGCTGTTGGGAAAAGTGCCGGGGGGGGCATGCACACACACACACGGTTCAGAAGTGTTTCAGGGTGATGCAGTTTTGCCACCCACAAGATGGTGAACCTCTAATGCTTGTCTTGCCCCCTGGGCTAATTCAGGTTCCCTTGCAGGTTTCTTTTCTGTGTGTAGAAGTTAAGGTAGGTCTCCTGATTGCTTCCTCTAGAGATGCTTCTATCCTATTACTCCAGTAATGTTATCAATGGTGAGGTGGCTTGCAGTCTGGACAGAGGCAATGATTACAGACGTAGTGGTTTTATATCACTCCAGTGTGGCACCCTCAGTCATCTTTTCCACTGCTTTCTGCATATTTGCAGTGCCATCTCTCCTTGCCACATGTCAAACATTCGATTCCCACCTTTTAGCCTTGTATCTCGAATGCGAGGGGAGAGCATTTTCACTCGCTATTTCCATCATGCTTTGGAAGCATGAAACATAAGTCAGCTCTATGGCAGACCTGTTGGGAGCTTTAAAAATATTTCTTTTCCTGACAGAAGATGCATCTAGTTGTATGGGGTATGCTGGACCTTCTCCAGCTACTGCAAGACTGGTTTGCTGAGTGAACTCTCACTTCTTGGTTTTCTTTAATGTCAGGCACAGACAAATCTTGGCTTGCTCTGCACATGCTGACCTGAGAGCAGGAATGAGAGGGCAGCATGCTGCAGGGACACCTGAGCTGCTGGATGTGAGCCAGCCAGGCTCTGGATACAGACTAGCTGTGTCATGGCAGCACCAGGCCTGAGAGTCGGGTAGTAGTATCTCAAGGCGCTGTCAGGCCAACATAGGTAAATGGCATCCAGGCTGGAGCTAGTAATTCCACACATCCATTCACCTGTGTTGCATATCCTTCAGCTGGGAAGTAGTGTAATATTTTGCCTTTTCCTGAGCTTCACACAGCACAGATGGCTGAGGAAGCCAGTGGAATGAGTGAGAGCAAAGTTCTCTGTAGCTGGCACTTGAGTTTATATCTTTGTTAGCAATAAATGGTTCCTGCTATATCTATCCTGGCCCTTAGCAAGAGGCAACTGTAAACCTGGCCCAAGCCCAGATGCCTAGCTGGCATTTGGTGCGTTAGGCAGGTACCAGTTGCTCTATGTGCTTTTCCTCTTTGCCTGCAGCTAATGACAGAGTTCCTGTGTGGCATTCGTGTGATCAAGTTTTACACCTGGGAGAGACACTTCAGCACCAAGATAAATGCCTGCCGGGCTAAAGAGCTGCAGAAGTTACGAGCCATCAAATATTTAGATGCTGTGTGTGTGTATCTGTGGGCAGCACTGCCTGTTGTCGTCTCCATTGCCATCTTCATCACCTATGTCCTGTTGGGTCACCAGCTCACTGCCACAAAGGTGAGTAGGTAATAGGGAGAGCTCCAACCTTGGCTCATGCAGAGGACAATCTACAGCGGAGCTGCAGTCCTGAGGCATCTTCTCTGGGAAATGAACCCAGCCTGTGTCTCCCCACAGCTTTTCAGGCTCTCACCGGTGAAGCTGTTTGGAGGATACAAGATGCAAGGGAGGTACTGCCTCCAGCTCATGGCTGTTTCCTTACCCATGCAGGTGTTCACAGCATTGGCCCTTGTCGGGATGCTCATTCTCCCTCTCAACAGCTTCCCATGGGTGTTGAATGGGACCTTGGAAGCCAAAGTTTCCCTGGATCGAATCCAGCGTTTCTTTGAACTCGTGGACCAGGACCTGGAAGCTTATTATGCCCTAGGTAATGGCGAAGGATGCTGCTGCGCTTGGGACCCTGGGCAGGGGGCATTCGGAGCAGAGAGCTGAGGTGTGAGGCCCAGGGGCAGTACTGGAGGGCAGCTGGCTGTCACCCCGTGATTCAAGACGTTCGGTTGTCAGAGGCAGAGTGAACGCACTTCCTTTCTGTGGAAAACGGGAGACAAGGTTATAACATGCCTCTTTACCAACCATAGGCCATTGCTTGTCCCCATGGAGCCTTGCCGTTAGTGTCCCTTTAGAAGAAGCTGCTCCCTCCTCTGTCCAAAGCTCTTCTGACACTGAAGCCATCAATAACCTTGGCTTTGCCTGGCAGAAAGGCTTGAGTGTGTTCCCCTCTCCTGAGCCATCTCAGCTCCCTTTCTCTCCTTCCTTGCCTTTTGCCAGCCCCTGCCATTCTTTTACCTTCAACAATAATAAAACCAGGTTATCCTTACAGTGTCTCCCTGACAGCCAGCAGGTCACCATGTGTGTCTCGGGGGAGCTGGAGGAGAGAAATGGGAGGTATAAGGTTAAGGGCAAGTCAGTAGGCAAGTGTCTCATTCTGTGGTTGGGTCAAGGGCATCATGGCGGTGGCCTGTCCGTGGTCTCATCCATTTGGGAACAAAGCTGACAGTATTTGTGATGCCAGATGCGTTTCATTTTCTGGCCTTCTCATACTAGTGCAATGCTGCACTGCTTTTCTCTTGCAGATAGCCCTTCAGGTACTGCTGCTGCCATGGAGATGCGATGTGCAGCCTTCTCATGGGCGCCAGTTGAGGAGGAAAGCACCAGGCAGCCCTTATCCACAGGCACTCTGCAGCTGCACATTGAGAACCTGTCAGTGAGAAAGGTGAGCAAGGATGCAGGATGTAACAGAAGAATGGCACTAGGGAAGCCAAGTAATGGAGCAGGGGTGGCATGTTTTCCTGCTGTTATGAGCCATGCATCAAAATCTTCTCTTGGTCAAGAGGCACAGGGCACATATAACATTTCTCAGAGCTGAAGGGTGCTGGAAGAGATCCAGGCATGGCTTACAGACAAGAGATGAACCAGCTCCCTCTGCTTTCCACCATTGCTGCAGGAGAGGACTGGACAGGGAACACAGCTGGACTCCAGAGTTAACGCTCCTTGCAGACTTGTGTCCTGCCATATCAGGATTCTGGTTTACCCAACAACTGTACCCAGCTCTGCTGCTGAACCTGTGAGATAGTCCTAGTTTAAGAGAGCAGTCAGCTTTCTTACAGGCTACGTGCGGCTCAAGAAATCTGTACAAGCCACCCAGTATTAGCACATCAGGTTGCTCCTTTTCATTTCCCTTTGCAGGGGATGCTCCTGGGGGTTGTTGGGAAGGTCGGCTCTGGCAAAAGCTCTCTGCTTGCAGCCATCACTGGAGAGCTCATTAAGTAAGTAGCCTGAAGACCCCTTTCTGCCTGGTCCCTCCATGCCACGGCAGGCAGGGACTATCCAGTGCTATCCCTATTTGTAGGCCATTTTGATCTGCCAACAGTTCTCCTTTGTTGCCCTTTCCACCCACTTCTGGTGTGCTTGCAGACAAGGTGGGCGAGTGTATGTTTGTGACCTGGAGCAAGGATTTGGTCTGACCACGCAGGAGCCTTGGATACAGTTTACCACTGTCCGTGAGAACATCCTTTTTGGGCGGGAATATGATGCCAGGTTGTACGAGAGGGTGGTGGAGGCCTGTGCCCTCTCCGAGGACCTGAACGTGAGTACCTAAACTGTAAACCTGCCTGTGCCCTCTTGGCCAGCTTTTGCATCCAGCCTGAGCCTCACTGGGAGCAGTTCTCATTCTTTCAGGCTGTAGACTGCTTTTCCAATGTCCCAATCACGCAACGTTACTCTGATTACCAATCCCAGACCATACCTGGCCCCACGGTTCTCTAAGGTGTGAAGTCACTCTGGTAGCACTTTGGATGGTTTCTTCTGCTGCTGACCCAAAAGCTCGTGATCCTGGGGAAAGGAAATGTTCTTGCAGAGCTGATAACTGCTGGGTTTTTCAGGCAGAACCTATCAGCAGCTGATGCTTTTTTGGATCAGAAGGAACTTCCTTGGGATCTGGAAGGGCTGAGTCTGTGGTCCTCCCATCAGTAATACATATATTCTAGGTTTGAGGCTTATGGCTATATTAGCCAGTAAACCTGGCTGTTACATATGGTAGGAAGCTAGCCGCCTTCTCCCAGTTTATAACCTGATGCCTGATTTTCTGAAGTGCCAAGCACTAGGAGTTCTGTTTGCTTTGGCAGGAGCTATGAATACTCTGTAAAGGCAAGATACTTATTTGAGAAGTAGTAGACTACACCTATGCTACCAAATCAAGAGGAAACTGTGTCCAGCTACTGAAACTCTGTAGTTTTTACTGCTAAACTGTTTGGATGGGCCCTGGCATGATTTTGGTGCAGGCACAGCTCTTGCTCTCCCAGAAAATTGCTTGGCACAATTTCAGAGTTATCTCAGACCGGAAGTTGCTCTCAATAGGTAGTTTAGATGTGGCTGCCGTATTCTGGAGTGTAAGAGAGTTTAGTTGCATAAATGCCAAGCTTGCGAGTTGTCTGCAGAACCAGTGTATAGACTGTTGCATTGTTTAATTTTTGGTAAGCTAAAGAATTACTGCCAGAGGCAGGAGAGGGACCCACTGTTCTGGTTTTGGGTCCCCAGTAGTTTCCTGTCCCTTCTAAATGGATTTTCTTGAATGTTTCAGATTTTACCAGCAGGTGACCAGACAGAGGTGGGTGAAAATGGTGTGACCCTCAGTGGGGGACAGAAGGCTCGAATAGCCCTTGCCAGAGCTGTTTACCAGGTAAATAGCAAAGCAGTCATGCTGTAGCAGATTGTGCCTAGTGCCAAGTCAGAGGTAAAGAAGCTGGAAGCACCCAATTGTACAATGTGCTCTGGCAGCATGTCTTAAACTGCATCGTGCTGTCCTAAAGGTGCTGGTGGTGTGCCACACAGAGGCACTTGCACTTTTCTCTACAGCACTGCCTGCTCCGGCAGGGCCAGCAGCTGTATCCTTGTCTTTTGTCTCCCTCCCAGGAGAAAGAGCTTTACCTCCTTGATGATCCCCTGGCTGCTGTTGATGCAGACGTAGCCAACCATCTTATGCAGAAATGCATTCTTGGAGTTCTCAAACACAAGACCAGGATCCTTTGCACCCACAGGACGGAGTTTTTGGAGAAGGCTGATGCCTTGTTGTTGATAGACAATGGCAGGATAGTTAAGACAGGTACACTGGCTGTCTTCTCAGTACCTGTGTGCCAGTCTTGGAATGGCTTGAGCAAAGACAGACATAAGGGAGTAGGATTAACTAGTGGGGAACCCAATGATGAAGAGCTTGAGGACGCTGCATGTGAGCAAAGTTGGGGTGGAAGGGAATGTGCAGATGCACAGATAAAACAGGACAGCCCTAGAGGTGGGGAGCTGATAAGGCAGAAGGCTATAGCAGGTTGTATGGAGCAGGGCCTTCAAGGGCGCAGGTACTGTGAGAGAAAATAGGAAATGTTGTGAGAGAAGAAAACTCGGCCATTTCATAGCAAGAAGCAGTGAGTAGCTGGCATCTGTTCCTCACAGACTCTGAAGCATTTGCATGTCTCTCTTTGCAGGCACACCAGCTGATATCCTGCCACTTGTGGAAGCCTTCCCCAAATTCAAGGATATGGACAAGAGGCGGAAGGATAAAGGTCTACACCTGGCGAGCTTGAGGGTGGCTGGGGCAGCACAGCTCAGCTGAGCACCCAGACAGAACCTGTACCTGATGGGTGCTGGCCTCAGAGCAGAGCCCGCACCACCTTGCTCTGCTGTGGCAGTGCTGATTTGTGGGTCGTGTGTGCATAGAGGGAGAGGAGGCCCACGTATCGTTGGGTGTTGGTCTGGAGCAGTATTTGAAACTGTTGTTCCACTTGTGGTTCAGCTTTGGATGAAGGTCTGCCAGGATTGGTGCACCTGTCTTGACAGGGGAGAGAGGAGGGAGGAAAAGTCTCCCTCATAGCCTAGACTTGCTCTGTTCAAAGCAAGGAGCAGCTGCAGGAGGAACTTACGTCGCACTGACCTTTGCTTTTGCCTCCATTCCCACAGCCCCTGATGAACAGGGCCAAGAAGAGGCCATAGAAACGGAGGCAGAAGAATCAACCCAAAACAATAATCTCATCCACAGGGAGGAAGAGAAGAAAGAAGGGGCAGTGGCTTTTCAGGTGTACAAGGCGTATTGGCTGGCAGTGGGCAGCTGCTTGGCGTTATCCATCCTCTTCTCGATGCTCCTGATGCAAGGTGAGGCAGTGGCCCAGCAGCACATCTCTCTTTAGACATTCCTCTCCTCTCTTTCCCTGGTTGTGTGGAGTCCAGGGAAGAAAAGAGGCCAGGGGTTTAATCGCTCTCCCTGCAGCAGGAAGACCCCTTTTCTCTTCCCCAAACTAAAGTAGCACAGTCAGGAGGGGGCACATGGGGGAACAGGATCTGTTGTCTCACTGCTGCAGTTGCATGTCTGCTCCTCTAGCAGTGCCCTGTCGCTGCTGCAGCTCAAGGCTGTTCCCTTGCTCCTGCTCTACTACTAACAGTGGAGAATGAAGGCAGGGGAAGACTAGACTGGGCAGTTATTGTGAGACAATAACAAAAGTGGTCCGGCAGCTTCCCCTCCAGCTTTTCTGCTTCGTATTTGCTGATTCGAAGGTTGAATCCCTCTTTATGCAGTCTGTCTTTCTCTGTAGCATCCAGAAATATCTCAGATTGGTGGCTGTCACACTGGATCTCCAGCATATCCCAGACAGCAAATACCTCTGTGATGGTCTGCTCAGCTTCCCCGCCTTCCCCAGAGCTGCTTCTCTTCTCCATTGTTGGGCTTGTGTAAGTGAATGGGGCTCCGGAGATGCCAAAGGAAGCTGGAAACACACTCCCATTTTGCCCTTAAGTGCATTTCGTGTGAAAATCCTTGTTGAGAGCAGGGATAAACTGACCACCCCGCTGCAGGAGATCTGTGTGGCTGCTTTGAGAAAGAAAGAGAATTGAAATCTCTGACCTGATGAGGTGATTTCTGCCTGGGGCTGATGGAAGACCCCTAGTTGCACAGTAATCAGAGTGTTTGTCCCAGCACGCCAAAGGGGTGGTCTCTCATAGGAGTATCGGGTTGAAGTATCCTGGTTTCCCCTTGAGTATGCTCCTGGGTTCTCATGCCCTGTCTGTGAGTTTACTGTCATGGGGACCTTGGCAGATTCATAATCTTCCTCCTTCTGTGTTCCAGGTCCCCCATTCAAGCTCTGGACACCACCCCAGTCCCTTCCAATGGTTCACTGGATGTGAGTTTCTACCTGATAGTTTATGGGAGCCTTGCAGGGGCCAACTCCCTCTTCACCATTCTTCGGGCCTTCCTCTTTGCTTATGGCACTATCCGTGCTGCCACTGTCATTCACAACCGACTGCTCCAGAGGGCTCTAAAGGTAATGGTCAGAAAGTCCAGGGCAGGCTGGGGGTCCTGCAAGTCACTCTGCCCTGACGTTCTTCTCATAGTTGGGAGTAAGTGTTTGGGAGGTGGATTAGGGTTTCTGATGGTATTAGCTGATGAGCTCCCCTTAGGACTATATCCAAAAAGAGCTGCACCACAGCCAGCACAAGGGGCCAATGAGCTGGGGTTCAAAATGTGTCCTGTAAGGCTTGTTCCATTCCGTGCAGAGGTGTTTTATGGCCGGCACCTGCATCTATTCACTCATTAGGCTTAGATATATAGCCAAAATTAGGCCAATTCAATCATAGTAGCTTTTGCAGGATCATGAGCTCAGATTCAGATGAGATTGGAAGGAGTCATTAAGCAAGATTTAGGGCTGGTGCTGGTATGTACCAGTTAACTTTCTTTAGGGTTTGGGCTTCCTTGGGTCCTCAGGCTAGAGTTAGGATTAGAGGATTAGAAGATAGGATTAGAGGCTAGGATTAGAGGATTGTCTTACTGGCTACTGGTGGGCCAGGATGGGATCTGAGTGACTGCTATCTTGGTAGCTGTCTGCCATTTGCCACAGAAGGGGTCCTTCCTTTTACCGTGCAAACAGCATGAGTTGTTTGGCTGCGAGTGGATGCTGGCTTTGGGGTCTGAGATTTCTCCTCCAGCTGAGGAGAGGAAGGAGGCTGTGGTGGGCACCCCTTTGTGGCCTTACCTGCTCCCGTTGGTGCTGCTCTCCTGGGCATTGTTCTGTGGCTGAATCTCACTGCAGCTGACCCAGTCTTACTTTCTGGTTCCCTTGTTGCCAGGCCACAGTCACCTTCTTTGACACCACACCAACAGGCCGGATCCTGAACCGCTTCTCCTCAGACCTGTACTGCGTGGATGACAGCCTGCCGTTTATCCTTAACATCTTCCTGGCCAACATGTACGGGCTCCTGGGCATGCTGGTGATAATTACCTATGGCCTCCCTTGGATTGGTCTGGTCTTACTCCCTCTGGCTGCTCTCTACTTCTCCATCCAGCGCTATTACCGCCGCACGTCCCGGGAGCTCAAGCGCCTTTACAGTGTCACCCTGTCTCCCATTTACACTCACTTCTCAGAGACCCTCTCAGGACTGAGCAGCATCAGAGCCATGCGGGCAACACAGAGGTGAGTGGAAAGAAAGAGCACCCAGAGAGCCAGAGCTTTGGCTTTATAGACCAGGGCTGTCCTGGTGTGGGGCTGGTTATAAGGTGGCAGGAATGCCTCTGGTCTGGGGCAGCAGGAGTGGAGGTTGAGTGGTGCACAGCCTGGTGCGAACCTCTGTTGTGCACCTGCCAGGTTTGAGTTGGAGAATCAGCTGCGCCTGGAGCAGAACCAGCGCTGCCTCTTTGCCAGCAACACAGCGATGCAGTGGTTGGATATCCGCCTGCAGATGATTGGGGTTGCTGTGGTTACCGCTATTGCAGGAATTGCCATCATCCAGCACCAGAAGCAACTGGGAAATCCAGGTAGGCTGCCAGGGATTGTTCTATGCCTGCTCCTAGGCAGTGGCCCAGGGATTCCTCCTCTCCTAGTCCAGAGCTGCACATCTCCCTACACCAGGGTAGGATCCAGAGCTCCTGCTCCCTGTCCCTCTGCAAGTCACCCACAGTGTAGTGCTTCAGCTCCTGTCCCTCCTCCTGCGTGTCCCCATGCTAGAGTGGGATCCCAGACTCCAAAGTGCTGACTTCTCCCTTGTTTCTTTGTCCTGCCACCAAGATCCCAGCTCCTTCCCTGCCAGTAACATTCTTGCTTATGCTTTTGTTCTCACAGGACTTGTGGGCCTCGCGCTCTCGTACGCCCTGTCTGTCACGAACCTGCTCTCAGGCCTCATTTCCAGCTTCACTGTGACAGAAACCATGATGGTGAGTGTGGAGCGGACAGAGGAATACACCACAGACATCCCCATGGAGTCCCAGGATAAACTGGTCCAGGTAAAAGCTCAAATATGTTCTCAGGGACTGGCCCATCTTCTGGCTCTGTGCCCTGCACTTGCCTCCTGGGGAGATCACAGGGTTCCAGTGAACGGGTGGAGGGCCCTCACCCACATAAACTGCCTTGATCACTCATCCTTTACCAGTATATCTGCTGGAGGGGATGAATCTCTGGCAGAAGTTGGTGAAGGCTGGAGTGATGGGAAGGGGTCCTAGGTCCAAGCTGTGAGAGAAAAACAAGCCTAGAAGCAGGCTGGAGACGGAGCTGGGCTGTGCCTTGAGTCTGCTCAGAAGCCAAGCAACCATCTGAAGGGATGGATGGGGCTTGGCCTGTGGGGAGGTGAGGCTGAAGATGACAGCAGGTCATGGTCATACCCCGTCTCACCCTGGTATCCCTCTTAGGTTGCTGCTGACTGGCCAAGCCAGGGGCTTGTGGAGTTCCAGCAGGTGGTTCTGGCCTACCGAGCAGGCCTGCCCAATGCACTCGACAGCGTGAACTTTACTGTTTACCCTGGAGAGAAGGTGGGGATTGTGGGTCGCACAGGATCTGGAAAATCCACCCTTTTCTTGGCCCTTTTCCGCATGCTGGAGCTGAAATCAGGCCGGATTCTCTTGGATGGTGTTGACAGCCAGCTGGTGGGCTTGGAGGAGCTGAGGTACGGAGGGCTGAGCAGAGTGGAGGGCAGCCAGGGGGGCCTGGAGGCTGAGAGCTGTCAGTGGTTGGATGCCAAAGGGAAGAGTGAGGAGCAAAGGACTTACTGTCGTGGCACCCTCTTGTCTGATTGTGGCAGCTTCTTAAGAGTTGCTCTGTTGTTTCTGAACAGCTGTGCTAAGGAAACCAGGCTGAATATGTGACCCATGTCTCTGCGCCTCTAAGAAACACCGCAAGCCCAGACATCCCACCCCAGGGAAAAAAAAAAAAGGCCTTTCCTTTCCTGCAGCACACACCCCATGAGCCCTCAGCTCTTGTTTGCTTGCAGATCTAGGCTGGCCATCATCCCCCAGGATCCGTTTTTGTTCAGTGGCTCAATCCGAGAGAACCTGGACCCCCAGGGAAAGCAGACAGATGCTGAGCTCCACGAGGTACTAGAGCAGTGCCACCTGCAGGATGCTGTTACTCAGATGGGTGAGTCTGAACCCAGCGAGAAGCAGCTGGTGAGTCCTGGTACTGAGAGAGGGGAGAAGGCCTCAGCTCAGTCAGGGAGCTGAGGAAGAGGAGCCAGGTGGATGCAGTAGGGAATTGGTTAGGTGAGGCCACACTAGGACCAGGGCGGGAATAGGTCAGTGGGACCCTGGTGACTTTCCCTGAGATTTAGTGGCATATGAGACCGGCAGGTGATGGATTGGGTGGTGGTATCTTGCTGATGAGACGAGGCCCCAGTGGATGTTAGAGCAGAGCCTGAGAGAGAAGGCAGACCCTAGTTCTAGCGGAGCGTGGCATCTCTGTGCCAGTCATTGCTTGCATCCAAGCATAAACACTCTGGTTCCCAAGGCCTAGGCCTTAGCAGGATTGGGATTTTGAGTGCTACTGGGAAAACCCCAGACTGGGGGAGTCATTTGGGGTCCTATGCAGAGCCTGGTGGCGTGACTGCTGAGCTTGACCCCTGCAGGTGGATTGGACAGCGAGCTGGGAGAGAGGGGAAAGAGTCTGTCTGTGGGACAGAGGCAGCTGATGTGTCTGGCAAGAGCCCTCCTGACGCGGGCCAAGGTGAGTGCCCTGCCTCCATCGGAGTGAGGGGGAGGGTGAACTGCTGACAGTCATGCTCCAGAGCTGGGGTGTAGTGGGAACAGAAAACCTGTGTTACCTTCCTGGGCAGTCCCTGGGCAGGGATTGGGGTCTCCCCTGTGGTACTTGGGAGCTCCCTTCACTCTGTCCCTGGCAGGTGCTGTGCATTGATGAGGCCACAGCCAGCGTGGATCAGAAGACAGACCAGCTGCTGCAGCAGACCATCCGCCAGCGCTTTGCTGACAAAACCGTTTTGACAATTGCTCACAGGTACAGAGGAAGCAGCACTCTGTGCCTAAGTTTGTCCTACCGCTCACAGGGAGTGGTGGCTGTGCCTGCTGTGCCTGGGCCTTGAGCTGAGCAGGGAGGTCTCCACAATGAGGCTTTCCAAGCGCAAAAGGCTGGACCTTGCCCTATTTGCCTTTTCTGCTTTATTAGCACCTGGGTGCTGGGAACAACTGGCTGTAAAAACATTGTACCCAGAAATTGGGGGACAGCAAAGGGCAAAACACCACACTGTATGGCAGATGGCTCTTCCTGGGCACTGCCTACTGGGACCAGGGGGGTGAATTGGACCTTGTGGTTCTGCCAAATTAGGGCAAGGAGCAATGGAGAACTAACTGTCCTACAGAAAGGAGCAGCGTGGAGACCCGGGAGGAGCAGGTGTCTCTGGCTCAGTAGAGGGCACTGCAGGACAGCTGGTGGTGAAGGGCTGCAGCCAGGTCCTGGCCAGGGGAGGCAGACTGCTGGGTAGTTCTGTTTTCCAAAACCCTGAGTTTTGGTCCCAGCCTGCCCTGGATGCCGGCAAGCTAGACACTGCCCAGGCAGGACAGGGCAGCAGTGCTTTCCCCACAGCTGAGAGATTTAGTGTAAGAGTAGGGGCAGTAGATGGTTACAGGCAGAGGGAGGAGGGCAAAACATAAATACCGTGGATACTGAGAAGGGACGGGTTAGTATTAGGCAGTGCTCCCACTGTTGCCAAGTGGAGGAGAATTTGGAGGAGGGTTATGCAGTTGTATGGAGGGTGTTTTCAAAGCACAAAGGTTACCACAAAAATAAAAATCAAATGAGCAGGTGGCACGGACTGGTGTCCCACAGAAGTGGGAGTGATGGATGACAGGCAGGGTGGGCTGGGCCTGGCAAGTGAATCCAGTGGATCTTGTTAAATACATCAGATAGGAGCGAGGCAGGAGGGGTGTGAAAGGAATGTGGTTCCCACACTAGGGATATTATGCATAAATAGAGTAGAAAGGTAAGGGCACCATGGGCTGAGGTGTGTGTTTGGGTTGGGTGGGGTGAAGGCCACCTCTGATGAGGGAGTAATTAGAGAGGAGAACCAGCAGAGGAAGGAGTGGCAGAAGGCAAGGCAGCAAGACTGGGTTGAAGATGGCCCCAGCCCCTCTTCCGCTGGGCTGAAGGGAGATGGGGGAGAGCAGTAAGGAGGGAGAGGCGGTGATGCGGTTGTTTTGTACCCATGGTTCTTCCATGCCATTCAGCTACAGGTGAACCATTAATTGGATGGGTGAAATCTAGGACAGGAAGTGACTCAATACTTGTCCCTTACCCCTCCAGGTCACTTCCAGTGCTGCAGCCTGGCAGTCTTTTGGGGATGAATGTGTAACCAGAGTCCTGAACTCCATAACACTTTTTACCTGCTCAAATCCTGTCCAGTGTCTTCCCTGTGACTTGCAGCTTTGTAGGGCTGTAGTTTCACACTGAACAGTGCACGACTTTGCAAAGGCATTCCTGCTGCCCTGTCTTCCCTGCCCAGGGCTAGAGGTTGCTGCCCTGCTAGAAGTCTGGGCAGAACTGGGCACATACGTGTGCTGGGGGTGCTGTGGTTGGCAGTCTGGCAACTACAAATCCACTGGTGGTGGCAGCGTAAGCAAAGATGCCAGACTGCTGGGGAATGGCAGCTGATGCACAAGTCATTTCTGCTGCCCTGAGGAGGTGGCAGGTGAGGAAATGTAGGAGCAAACAAAAGCGACTCAATAACTGTCCTGTGGGAACAGAGCCATCTTGTGCAACCCCAGAATCAGGCATGCCCTGAGCTCTCCCTCCAGAGAGCTTCCCGCTGTGCTCCTGGTGCCCTGCCATGCCCAGCAACTGGAAGGCGTCGCTGTGCTCTCCTAAGAGGTGGTGTGTTTCAGCAGTGTGCAGAGGCTCTCTGGGGAGCTGGACTGCAGTGTGCCCCTGAGTGCACAGGGAGATGCTCCACAGATCCTGATGTTGGGCGTGTCTTGGGCCACCCCTTGGTAGCAGGGGAAGCAGTATCCAGGGTTTTTCCTCAGATCCACCAACATGTGTCCTGGCGTTTGCTGTCCACAGGCTGAACACCATCTTGGACTCAGACCGCGTGCTGGTGATGCAAGCTGGGAGAGTGGCAGAGCTGGATTCACCCACCCATCTAAGCCAGAAAGATGGCTCCTTGTTCCAGTGCCTCCTGCACAGCGGGCAGCAGTGACCTCCTTGCTGGAGGTGAGCCCAGGCAGCCCTCCTGGCTCTGTGCCTGGCTTTCCTCTCGCCTCAGCCACCAGCCCTGTCCCTGCAGGGCCAGGAGCTGCTGAGGTGAGGGAACGGGTTATTCCTGCCTGCAGACAGCAATTGTCTGTCCTCAGGGATAGGAGCATGGCACTGCAGCCTTTCCTTTAGTAGGGAAGATGGGACCTGGTGTTTAGGGCCATGCAAGCCTGGCTGATGGGCTCTCCTTTGAGATTACAGAGCGATTTTCCGCTCACTGAAGAATCAGTGACTCCTAGTCTGAGACTTAGTCTCACATGTGCAATTTAAAATAAAGTGAAAACATCTTTGTGAAGCTCCGTTATTGAGGTCCCTGTCCCCTTTTCTGCCCAGACACAGACTTTCTTGTGAGATACAGGAGTGGTGCCCTCTCTGCACAAAAACAACCCTACCTGCTCCCTACTACTTTCAGAGAGCACTGACCTTTCCAAGCCCAGAAGGTTGCACCCAGGGACCTCGCTGCTTTTCCTCCTGTTTACAATGGAGGCAGCCTTCCCCTGAAGGGCCAGAATGTGATTACATTAAAGGTCTCTAAGGCTAGTTTATTTCAAGACCATGTTTCCAAGGGAAACGCCCTATCCCTCCTGCCCTGCTCCCAGCTGCACAAACCCACAGCTGCTTTCAGTTTTAGGATCAGATTGCTCTTCCCATTGGCACCCTTGGACTCAGTCTTGGGTTTCCCCCTTCTCCACAACACTCTAAGGCAACACCTAGCAGTTACACACCTTTGCTACGCTGTCCTGAGGCAGGTCCCATTCCTTCCCCTGAGGCTGCAGGAGCCACCTCCACCCCTGCAGCCAGAGCATGGGGCAGGGCTACTCCTGTGCCACAATCTGGGTTTCCATTCTTGAAGGAAGTGATGGAGATACTTATCCAGAACAAGGAGCTGAGCAACCTGATCTAGTTGGATCTGCTGAGAGCAGGAGGCTGGTGTCCAGAGGTCCCTTGCAACCTAAATTATTTTATGATTCTCTGACACGCTGTTTCTGGGCTTGCACTTGTTTTATTTGATAAAGGTACATCATCCATCCATGTATTAAAAAAATAATCTTTCTGATGAAGCCCCACTCTGCTCTCCCAGGTCTCTCTCCTGGCTGAGTGCTCACTCCTCTGTCTGCTTTCTTCACACCATCTTGAACCCAGCTCTGCAACCCTACAGGCCAGTAGTAGGGTTTTGGTTGTGGGTTTTTTTACCCCACTGCTTAGCCCTCCATGCCCATGAGGAGGTGTAGAAAACCCTGGCCTTGGCAGAGAGATGCTGATTGCTGCACACCGGACCAGCACAGGCAGGAGCAGACCTAGTACAAAGGCTAAGTGACCTGGCCATCTACTGCCTCTTAGCTTTAGCAATGGTGGAGAAGGCAGTATCGTATCTGCTTCCTACGGTCATCCCAGGCTCGGTAGCCTGCCTTCACATCCACTGTGGGGATCTTAGCCTTTGTTGTATCAAGAAACGCTACAATGGCTGATTTGAGGTTAGTGCCAGGTGCCTGCCTCGGAGTGACTGGGAGAAGAAAGGAGGATCTGGATCTTGTATTGCTCCTGAACCAGCCACAGCACATCTCCAGCCTTGTCCATCTCCAGTTTCACCTGCGAGGGCATATGAGAAGAACCAGCTCAGGCCCAGAGGACCCCAGAAGGGAGCAGGCCATGCTCCTCCTTGTCAGCAAACTGTGAGGCAGAAGTGCACGCTGGAGAGGGGAAGGAGCTTGGTCGTTTGTGGCCAGACCGGAAAGGACGGCTCGGTAAGTGGGGGGAGAAGACCCCTGGATCATCAGGAGGAAAGTACAAATGTGTTTGTAACCCCAAGTCTGACAGCAAGAGGAGGGGGCATCACCCAGGGCAGAAGAAGGGCATGAGGAGACCCCAAATGATCTCCAGAGTCTCTTTGAACTGGGTCACAGAACCACAGGGCCAGGGAGCAAGGGTGTTTGCTCACTCCCTAGGGACATGGCATCTGAAACGACAGCCTCCAGAAACAGCTGGGAGCCACCCCACCCAGTACTGGGGCAGGGAGGCCCGTGCAGCCACGACCATCCCGACGGCCCCAGAAGAAACATCCCAACACCAGCAGAAACGAGGACAAAGCCCCTTCCAGTAGTCACAGAAAGGAGTTATGAAGGGTCTGGCTGAATTTGGGCTTGCAAGAAGGCCATGCCCTCCTCAGCACTACCCGTCCTGTTTCTGAGAGCTCACATCGGATGATACCGGCACTGCATGGCGTGGACTGCCGCAAGCGGCATGTCGCCACTCCCCGGCAGGGCTGGCCCAACACAGCCTTGCTTTCAGATGCCCATGGGTGCCAGCTGCACCGGCTGGGCAGGAGACAGCTGAGACCCAGGCAGGGCCATCACACCAATGCTCGACGCCCAGGGGTTTCGTTGATGCATTTGCTGCCCTGGGAGCCCTTCCCCGCTGCCCGGCTTGTGCCAGCGTGGCTCCCCAGGGTGCAGTTCGAGGAGTTTGCCAGCATGATGACCTGCCAGGGCCCAGCTCAGAGTCCTCACACATCACAGCTCCGTCGTCTTTCTGGGCTCAATCAGGACAGTGTTGAGCATGCCCACCTGACACTCCTGGTCTTGGAGCTTCCTTGCAGCCTGAGAAGGGCTTTGGCACCAGTTCGACCTCTGACGGCTCCTCTGCCAGTTCCTCAGTATTAGCAGGATGGTGATGAGGACCAGCACCCCTGTCAGCACCCCGAACACCAGCACTGTCACCAGCTGGGCTTCACTCAGCCCCGAGTCCCTTTGGGTCACCACCTCCTTCACAGAGATTTTCAACAACCCTCCCCCCGGCTCTTTCTCGCTGTGGTTGGCCACACGCCGCCCCGTGACCACGGTCCTGACAGGCTCCGGCTGCGTCACTCCCGGCATCTCGCTGGTGGTGCTTTTCATGCCCCCATCATTCTCATGGTTCGCAGGGTGGTAGGGGGGAGCCCAGGTGGGCTCAGGGACGGAGATCTCGCAGGTTTTGCCAGTGAAACGGTCGGGACACAGGCAGTCATAGTCATTGATGCGGTCGTAGCACTTTGCCCCATTTTTGCACGGCTGGCTGGCACAGTCATTGATGTTGATGGTGCAGAAACGCCCTTCGAAGCCCACCTGGCACTCGCAGGAGAAGCGGTTGATCCCATCGTGGCAGGTGGCACCATTGGCACAGGGACGCATCAGGCAGTCGTCCACGTCGTTCTCACAGAGAGCCCCGACGAAGCCAGCAAGGCACCGGCAGGTGAAGTTGCTGGCAAAGCCGTTTTCATCTTGACACTGCCCGCCATTCTTGCATGGAGACCTGCGTGGAGAGAGCAAGGACAGGTCATGGCCCTGGAGAGCAAGCGGCTTCCCCCACCCCAGGGAGGTAAACACACACAGTGGCTCGTGTGGCCAGTGGGACCAGCACCAGCTCTCTCCATGGGGGCAGCTATCTCAAGGAGAAGACCTCGCAGGAGTTTCCACCTTCCTGAGTGAGAGGCTGTGGGACCTCCTCAAAGGCTGTGGCTGTGCATGGGCCCACCACCCACCAGGGAGCATCTTCAGCCAAATGATCTGAAGAGGAAACATGCCTTCCTGATGCTCCCTAAAGGCATGATGGGTGTCATCACACCTACAGCAGCGAGGGACGGGAATCGGTTCAGATCACAACAAAGACCTTGCCCTGGTGGGACCGTGCGGTGCACACAGCTAAACCAAAGCCAAAGATGGTTTTGGCTTAACTCCATTAGCACATGGAAATCTACAGATAATGAGCCAAGCTGGGCCACTGCTTGGCAGTGCATGACCTGAAGCTAATGCTGTCTGTAATCTCGCTGCCCTTGCTGCTGTGGCTCACCCTGCCTTCTCACATGGCCCTGTCTTCATCTCACAGTCCTTCCCGTGGAAGCCTTCTGGACATAGGCAGGAATATTCCCCGTCTCGATCGTAGATGCACGGAGCCCCATTCTGGCATGGGGACTGGTGTTCGCAGATGTGTATGTCTGAAGGGAAAGCAAAAGGTGGGAATTAGTGAAAAAAGAGGGGCGATGTGGCCAATTCAGTTCGAACACAGCCCATCAAACCCAGTGGGGATGGACAAATGGCAGGAGCTTCTCCCTCTTCCCCTCCAACAGGCACCTGCAGGAATAGCAGTGCAGTGCCTACATGGTGCCGTGCAGCTACAGTCCGCAAAATGCACAGGCTTAGGGGTGCAGAGAAAGCAAATCGTCCTGCAAATCTGCATGATGTGAAGATGCTGTGCATGCCATCTGGCTAGCCAGTGCAGACCCCGTGGCACAGAGAAGCCTCTGAGGCTGGAGGAGGGGACTCCACCAGCCACCTGCCAAAGGCAGGAAGCCCTGGGGGAAGCAGGAGGTGCTGCCCCGAGCCCAGCCGCGGCGTGGGAAAGGCAATGAGTTCATCTGCTCCGTTTCCTGAGGCTGGCCGGTGTTGTGGCAGCTCTTGCTGTGCAGCCAGGGAGCAGGTGCTGGCAGCCTGACCTCTTCTGCAGGAAGGGGATGGTCCCAGCTGTGGCAGCCAGGCAATGTGCCATCTCCTGGGCAGCACAAGCGGCATCACCCAGGTGGCTTCTGGCTATGCTGGCTCACCCATCCATGCAGGGTGTGCTGGGCTTCTACCCTCAGCACCGGAGGCTGGGAAGTCGAGCCCGCGACTCACCTTTGTCACAGAACTTGCCGGCCCAGCCGGTGTGACAGATGCACTGCCAAGGCTGGTGGCACGTCCCGTGGAGACACCCCGGCATACGCACGCACTCCTCGCAGTACTCGCCCTCCCAGCCTGGATCACACCTGTAGGAGGACAGGGCATGGCAGCGTGGTAAAATGCAAGCAGAGGCCGCAGAAAAGCTGGCTGCTTGCCTTGCAGGGTTCCCATAGATATGGTGGCACTGGGAAACCCTCCCAAAGCCCCCAATGAACCTGCTGGCTCCCTCCTCCAGAGGAGGTCAGTACTGACATCTCATCTTTCCAAGGAAGCAAGCAGACAGAGAGGGAGCAGACTCACCCTCTGCAGCCACAGAGGGTGAGGGGGCAGAAACAGAGCTCAGCAGCTTCGCTTTCAGTGCCCACGTCTCACTGCTCTCCTCCAGCCAACCACTCTGTATACACCACTGTATTAGCTCAGCAATTCCTGGGCCTCCCTCATCGCACAGCCAGTCTGACTGGCAGAGAAAAGCCCCATCCCTAACCCTGAACTCCCTGAGGGAAAGGGACAAGAGGCCCCTGAGGCCTGCTTATTTCATTGCACCCCTTTGCATTATAAAGTGTGCCATTTTTCACCTGAACTGCGCTGTAATCCAGCTGCAAAACCTTGCTTGCCACGGCTGGCTTATGGAACAGACGTATCAGTCAGCTCACAAGGGCAGTATGGTGGGAAAACCCACAGCACACAATGAGTCTTGTGGCCCCAGAAGAGCAGGGCAGTGGCGATGGCTAAGTAAAGCCAAGCTGCGTTGCTCCAGTGGCTTCCCTCAGACCTGCCAGCTCCAAGGGGGAAAGCAAGTGATAACAAGACAAGAGCCGAGTGGAGGTGGTACCAGCCGCAAAAAAAGCTATACTCAGAACAGCACAAAATTAAACCTAACAAAAACAATGCGGTCGCTAGAGTAAGCAAGGGCGTTCATTTTCATGGCTGGGGCTCATTTCAGCGCCATGTGCAGTGACTGCAGCTTTGCCAGGCTGGTCCGAGGCTGCGCTTTCACACCTGGACTGGCTATTGTCACTGCAGGTTGTTCCAGCGATGAGGAAAATGGTTAAAAATAAATACATATATGTTAATTAGAGGCTTTTTGATGGGAATGGAGGCGATACCATGTGCCTCATAGAGTCTGGGGAAATGCATTCATATCACCATGAGCTTACAGAGGGCTGTGAGCACCCCTACCCCCCAATACCTGCAGGGAGCAGGCGCCATCAACTCTTCCCCTTCTCTAAAAGGGAGATGGCCAACCTAAAAAGTGCCAGGGAGGGGCCAGGTAAACAGCCAAGTCTCCCTGAGTTTGGGGTGATTTTAATGGGGTACTGCCAAGGTGCTGAAGCGTTCAGCAAATGCTCTGGAGGCCTGAAATCTGGAGCAGCAACTCACATGTGCCTCCACTGGAAAGACCTGCAGCTGGGCCACCCACCATTTGGAGGAGCGCAGCGTCTCTCGCCGGGGCTTTGCAGCACAGCTCCTCCGGCCAGCCACAGCCACCGAAAGGGCTCATGGAGGAGCGAGCTCGTTGCAGCTGCAACCAGAGGCCCAGCAAAACCAGAGCTGGACGCTCCCTGATGCAGCAGTCAGTGCGGTTATGGTCACCACCAGGTCACGTCTGCTCCATTAGGCAAGAACGAGTGGCCCAAGCATGGTGTGACACTGGGGGCTGTGCTGCGAAAGAGGGCTGAGCATGCCCTAGCGAGGAGAATGGGGCAGCAGTGGGCAGTCTGTCCCCTTGCAGCACAGGTGTCCGGGCCAGCTTGAAGCAGCCTGCTCCTCCCGGGGCTGCCCTGCAGGATGGGGGCTCCAGGCAGCCCTACAGTGGGAAGAGAGGCAGTGTTCGGGGCCATGGCAGCCCAGGGCAGCCACGTGGTTGCTTCCTAGGCTGAAGTGCAGGGTCAGGGTCTGAGCTTTGCCCCTGCAGGATCTGGGCACCTGCTGGAGCTGGGATGCCAGGGATCACGCACACACTTCTGCAGCAGTAGCCCCCAGCTTGCTGGCGAGCCCTTTCTGAAAACACCCGGAGATCCCCACCACAGCCCAGGCTTCTGAGAGGGGACCCCTGATGACCTCAGACATTTATGTGCACGCTGCTAGCTCTTCTCTTCCACGCGCCCAGGGAGAGCATCCCCATCTCAACCAGTGAGGAGGCCAAGCGAGCTGGCCAACCCCCAAGCCTGCCCTGCTGCCTGATGACTTTCCCCATCGTATCTGAGCCTGAAGGCTGCCTCCCATCACCCAGGCATGGCCGGGCTGTCCTAAGCTCCCATCTAGACAAAAAGGGCTCAGCAGAACGACATGAGTCAGTGTGTGGCCGGGGGGACCCTGGAAGCACTGGAGCAAAGGCTGGAGTGGACCAGCAAGAGCTTGAGGGATCAAAATCTCCCACTCCAGAGGGTGTCAGGTAAAAAGAGAGTCATCGATTCCAGGTTTGGGTGAGCGGAGGAGGAGGTGTTTCAACTCAGGGCAGGGGTGTAGGCACCGGGGACACAGCATCAAGGGAGGAAGAGCAGTTACGGTCAGGGGCAGCAGGAGCAGAGAGCCAAGGACAAGCCATACCTGCATTTCCCATCCTGGTCACAGCAGCCATGGGCGAGATTACAGCGCTCGCTGCAGTCATCACCTAAAAGGCAGGAGACGGGTGGAGTTGGGTTAAGCAGAGACCATAGATGACTCCAGATCTGCCCGTGGCCCTGCTGGCTCACAGCTTTTTTTCCTTCCTCAGCACTCAGCCTGCCCTTCCCCAGAACTGTAAGATGGGAGACCTTCCTTTCAATGGCTGGATGCCACACAAGAGATGAGGGTTTTGCAGTCACCCAAGCAGCGATAACGCTGCCTTCATTGAAAAATGGGACCCTGCTTCAAAACTACCTGGTCTCTGATCATCTTCTCCACCCTCTCTCTGCTGCCTCCCTTAGCCTTTGGGCCCTTCTGGGCAAGAGCTCGGGTTGCCCATGCATTAAGGCAGCCTGTGTAATAGGGCCTGACCCACCTGGGACCTCGGTCCCATAGTTGTGCAGCAAATATGGTGGGAAAGCTCAGGGCCAGGTACTGCGAGGGGCACAAAGGGACCGAGGATGGAAATGGAAAGAATGGCTCCTGTTTATCTCCCAGGATGTCCTCATCCCCAGGGACAGCTATTGGCACAGAGCGGTCTGGTCAGGGCTCCTGCACTCCGCCAGGACCCAGCTGCCAACACTCCCCCTCCGGCACGGGGAGCCAGGACTGGGCATTGCGTGGGGCCAGGTATCCAGTTCTGTTTATTTATTTAAAGGCCACAGAAGCTGTAACTGAGCCATGGCCTCACCGTGCCACTTCTCATCCTCCGCTCGGTGCTGGCCTGCTTTCTCCAGCCAGGTGTCCCATTTCACCTCCACCTTCCCCTCTCCCCCATCACTTGCTTGCATCTTGCATCCCCATGGGGAGCTGGCTCACTCTGGCTCTGTGGGCAGTAGAGCTAGAGCAAATGTCAGGAGGCAGGGCGTTTCTCCAGGAGCCCAGCATGATCCCAGGCCAGGCCCAGGAGATGAACGCCCTTACCTGACTGAGCGCCTCCATCCCAGAGGGCGTGCTCAGGCTTCCCCCAAGCTGCGTGATGTGCTGCCTAGGAAGCGAGCAGGGGGAGAAATCCCCCATGCGTGCGTTTTTGCTGCAGTGAGGCGGTAGGCCCCACTGCTCAGGATAACAGCCTCCCAAAACAAGCCACCGTGGAGCTGGAGCAGCATCCTGGGACTGCTCAGCCCCAGCCTGGGTATTGTCGCCTCTCCTATTTGTAACCTTCTCTCCTGGCAGATGGCTTTGGGAAGTCATCACTTATGCAGAGCCGGGGGAGAGCAAACTAATCTTTGGGAAAGGATTTTGTCTCATGGGATCCAGGATTAGCCATTCAGTTTTGGGATCTTCTTTCCCCCTCAGCATGCCTCTCCAAACAGGCTCATCAGTTCAGCAACCCACTCACCCTAACTGCGAGAGACAGGGAAGCAGGACCTCTCACTGCCCGTCTGCTCAGGCACTGCCAGCCCCATGGGCACCAGAGCAGGGGTCTCTACGGTTGCCACCAGTCATCCCCCAGGTGCCAGATGACTAAGCAGCATTTTCTGGTCTTCCAGGTCAGGCCAGCTTTGTTTTGGATAAAGAACTGAGGAGACCTCAGCAATGCCAAGGACAGGTTTGGAAAGATGGGTGTAAGAGAGAAGGACCCATGTCTACAGAGACTCACCTTGGGCAAGCTGGTGATGGGCCAAGAGGATCCAAACCAAGGACATGAGCTGGAGACAGAAGCTCCTGAGCATGGTCAGCGTGGCCCCACCGAGATGAACACCTACAGAGAGAAAGAGTAAGCTCAGAAAAATTCCCTGGCTGACACCGCAGCTTCACTTCACGCATCCCTTCTTCTCTGCTACCTGGGAGTTTTGAGTTGAAACATCCAGTTTTGTACGAACTTGTCACTGCACTCCTCTCTGTCCTTGCAGACTCCTTCCTCTAAGGAAACGTTGGAGCACTAAGAATCAAAAAGCCTTTTAAAATGCCTGTATGGGAGAACTGAGGGCACACACTCAATCCTGAGCATGCTCAGGCTGTTACACCGCAACTTGGAGCACCTGCCCCTGCCAGCTGCTGTCAAGAGAGCAGAAGCCTCCAGAAACACCAGTCCAGTTGTGGACACCTTCATCTTCCCTCCCTAGGTCTGAGGGGCTTCAGCTTCATGCTAAGCAATGTCCCTGCGGTTCATGTTCAAATGAATAGATGGGCTGAGTCTTTTTACAGCACCCAGGCTGCTTTTCAAGCCCTTCAGGAGGGCAAGGAGTCAAGTATATCTAGCAGATGAGCAGGCAGTAAGCGACAGCCCTATTTCATTTTCCAAGCAAGGGAGTGAAGCGATAGGTGCTAGACCTGGGCTGCAGCCCCAGGTAGGAAAGGCAAACACACACCTCTCACTAGACGCGGTCCTTTTCCCCAGCTGTCCTGCAGAGAGCCCCGTCAGCCCAGGGTTCTTGCACCCATCTATTTTCCGACTGCCTCCTGCCCTCTTGAAGTAACATTAAATACTTTCCAAAAATGCTTCATTCCCTCCCAGCCTTCTGGGGTTGTTAAGGGCAGGCAATTCGAGGGTGATATCATAAATATATTACTATAATGAGATGGGAGGGGTTAAACAGTTCTGCTAGGAGAGTGGTGAAGGTATGGAGCAGACTCCATCCAACTGCATGGGTGTGATGGACAGGGGCCATTCCACTTTCAGTAGGACTCTTTAGCTTGGGAAGTTTGTGTTGGGTCAATAGTTGCGTGAAAGGTTTCTCAGACGGGGACAGAAGTCCTCGTCCCCACACACACACACATGCATTGCAGGAAGAGGTGTTGGGGTCCCTGCTAGGGGCTTCACCTGCCTGGACCAGACAAAATAGCCCACAAAAAGCAATGATGTTGCTCAAAGCTTCTCTCCAGCAAACAAACCATCAGCTATGAAGGATGCAGCATTTTCAGAGGGGCTACAGGATGTTCCTGTCACTGCCCCAGCCAAATCCCAGCGTGGACTGCTGCATCCTCCCTCCCCATGGTCCCCTTGTCACCATGCTCGCAGGACCCTCCTTCGCCTCCTGCCCCAAAATGCTGGAACACTGGGCAGTGGCAAACAGCTGCTGCATTTCAGGGGAGGGTGAAGCAATTCCTCTGAAACTTATAAAATAATTTAGGGCTGAACAGTTGATATCCTGTTCCTTCAGGGCTGCGAGGAGCTCAACCTCCGACCACATGTCATTGCAAAGGTCGTTTCCCCCACAGCTCCCCACAGCCTCCTCACTCAAGGCGCAGCTTCTCAGACCTCCTGACATAGCCACCCCACGGACACTGCTCCCAGTGCCCACCCAGGGGCCACCCCGGACCCCGGCAAGGTGCCAGGGGCATCCTGCGGGGCAGCCGGTGCCCGAGGGAGCCGTGAGCAGCACCTGGGCTGGCCTGGCCTTGGGTCACAGGGACACAGGGGAGGGAGCTCCCTCCGTCCCACTCCCCCGCTACGGCCTGGCTGGGTTAGGGGCTACCAGCCCCCCAAGGGCTGCAGGCTATTAGGGACGCCCCCAGGAGCTATTAACCTGCCCCTCGGGGGTATTAGGGACCTTCGTACGGTTGGGGGCTACCAGGGACTACCCCAGGAGGGGGGCTATCAGGCACTGCCCCCTAGACTGAGGGCTATCAGGGACCCCTCCGGGCTGGGGGTCCGGGGGCAGGGGTGGGAACCCAGAGGATGTCGCGCTGCTGCGGCTCGCCCCTCCTGCCTCCCCC
>WAAD01021527.1:130437-141185 GCA_013389945.1 Fregata magnificens | reverse complement strand
CGGGGGGGCTGCAGCGCTCGCCCCCCTCGCGGTTGCACACACGCTCTTGGGTAGGGGCTCCAGCCCGCTGCTGCCGGCTTCCCGCGCAGCACCTCCGCCTCGCAGCTCGGTTCCTCTCTCAGAAATAGGTGCGGGGTGATCCGAGCCCTCACTTCACTCAGATTATCCGAAATAAGCGAAAACGCCTCCTGCAGCCCCTCCCTACCGGCTTCAGGGGACACTAACGCACCTCCACTGGCAAACAGTAGGGTTAAGAAGCCCCATCCTTAAAGCAGAGGCGCAACGTGGGGCGGTCATCCCACAAGAAAGAGGCCATCTGGTGAAGCTGTGGTCCCCAGCACTTCTCTCACTGCTGCTCACAAGCCGTGGATGCCAGCGCCTTGGTGAACAGTAAGACAACCCTGGGATAGAGGCTGGGCCAACACACCTTCGGGAGGAACAGCTGCTTGCTTTCCTCCTCACCTTGCATGGCCTTTCTGCTACTTGACAAGATCGTATCTGTCACCTTCAAAGGTCCTAGCAATCCTTAATTAGATTACACATTCACCTCAGACAGCCCTCTTCTACCCCTGTGCCCCATGAGTTTCGCTATTTTCACCAGGAAGGAAGAAGAACCATGTCCTATTGGCACTTACATGGATGCTTCCATATCCCATCTCATCTCACCAGACAAAGCTCACCCCATCCCTGCTCTCACCTTCTCCAGTCCCCCCAGCCCTCTGCAGTTCCTGACAGCCCCGTCAGCACCACTCACCCCGTGGAAGCCGTGAGTGGCACTGTGGGCCCCAGTGCCCCAGGACAGCCCAACAGCCAGCAGCCCCATCAAAGCCCAGCTCTCTGCCAGCTCTGACTGTGGACCCCTGCTTGCTCCATCCTCAGCAGGTCTCGACAACACAACCCTACTGAGCAATAACATGGGAGCCTCCCACCCTGCCCACCACTGCAGGACCTGCCTCCTTCCTGCTTCTTTCCAGCTCTTCTGTTGGCCAGGAGCACTGTTCCTTTCCTTGCCTGCCTCCTCCTGTCTCCGTCACCCCACCTAACTGCTCCAAGGTTCCTGAGGGCCTGAGAGGTCCAAACCTCCTGCTGCTGAGGCTGCTCCATCAGCTCCTCGGCGATTTATGGGAGAGGTGTGCACCAGCTCTGTTCTGAGATGCTTCCTGTGGTTCTTCATCCATTCTCATCCCCTGATCCTTCACGTCCAGCTCAGCCTGCTTCTGAGTCCCGGTTCACACTGTAGCTGGGGCTTACAGCAAAAGGGAGAGGGGGAGGCTGAGGGCAAAGCACAACTCCTGGTACTCAGTTAAAAACCAGACAGCCTCTCCTTCAGCCACTGCTGCTCTAGGACCTGGGAGGATCCATCTTTCTCCTCTGACCCCTGGAACACCTGCCTTGCAGTCTTTGCTCTGCCAGTCATGGTTGGAGGCCAAGTTTTCACTGGTGGCACTTCCAACATTGAGTGTAGGCTGCTCAGCCTCACCCTCACCTCCTCCTTGAAATCCTACTGCCTACACCGACTCTCTCAGATATGACACCACCTCCCGCAACATCCTCACCTGCTCTCGCACTCCTCTGTCGGGATCTGCCCCGGTCCTGACCGCGCTGCACTGCAACGCCATTGCACAGTCGTGCCTAGGTGCTCTTAAACCTCACTTGGTTAAACATGCCTAAGAAAACCCTCTGGACGCTGTGCATGCATTTGAATGGGCAGGTAGGGGGGTGTTCGTGGAGGGGTCCCTGCACACATTGATATCCGTAAGTATCTGTGTCCACAACATGAGCGCTGCGGGAGAGGGAGACAGGGTTAGGCTGCAGTCAGCGGAGCGGGACATGTGGGTCTCCCCGTGCTGCTTCTCTTGGAGGTGAGAGCCGTGGCGCAGAGCGAGGGCTGTCCAGGCTGAGGAGGTAAAGCTGGTTGCTGGAGATCTGAACGCTGAGGCAGGGGAATGGAGAACAGAAACCAGGGTGGGATTTCAGAGGTGGGGGAAATGGGCATATTTGAGGAAATGGGGTTTGAGGTTTGGTTTTATGTGCGAGTATGACAGACAGAAGCAAGCAGGGACGGGTGGGAGTAAAAGAGGTGGGTACAGGGGAGGGGGAAGGGACCAGAAGGGAACCCCAAGCACCGTGGACCTTGGGTGTGCTCCTTCCTCAGTACTGAAGGGCTCTTGTCCCGTCCCCGGGCACACTCCCGAGTCCCAGTCTTGCTCTGGCAGTCCCTGCGCTGCCCAGGGTGATTCAAGCAAAGCAGCTCTATTTGCGGACCCAAGAAATGGGTGTTGAGGAGGGGATTCCTGCGCTCAGCTTATACCCTGCTCTACTGGGCTCTGATCCCTGCCATGCCATCCCTAGAGGCGTCTCAGATGGAACAGCTGCTGGGTCAGAATTAGGAAGGATTTTTTCCTAGCCGTAAGAGTCCCTCCACTGCTTTTCCCTTTGGTGAAGGAAATCCCACAAAGCAGGGACCTGGAGTGGGAATGGGAGAGACCTGTCACCATGGTCTCCCCCTCTGATGTGTGCCAGCCGCAAGCTCCCTCCCCTGACGTCCTTCCAACGCACCATCACCGCTCCCAGCCAGAGGGATGTATTACCTGTCAAAACCAGCTGGAGCTGCTTCCCTTTCTTCCAGTGTCTGGAACCTGCACCTTGGAGGCAGCCGGACATCAGAGGCGAGGAGCGGGTTCTAGGCTGAGGGAACAGGTGATGTTGCCTCTTCTCCTCCACCGAGGAGCCTTCCGCGGACCAAGGAGAGAAAGAAACTCTTCCCTGTGCAGAAGCCCGGAGAAACTCACCGCTTGCTGCCCACTCTAATTCCCCGAGGGAGGCAGAAGGAGCAGCACAAACCAGCTGGAGGAAGACCCCAAACACCTCCGAGCTGCCAACTCAAATGATCATCCTCTCCCGCAGCTCTCGTTCCAGGTCACCCTCTCCGCCTAACGCACGGCACCAGCCCGGGGTCTCTGGGTTAAAACAAATGTTCTCCCCCATCCCACCCCCCTTGCTTTTCCCATTCCACCCCAGCCCACAACAAACATCAGCAGCTCGCTGGCCCTGCAGCCATGTAACCCAACCCCGGCCATTGTTCCCCCTTCCCCAACGTCTATATTTGACTCTGCAGCAGCACCAAGGCTGTGCGCATGTGTGTGTGTGTGTGTGCCCTCACTGCACGCACACGCTCTGATATTTGTTCAGAGTCTCATTCCCCAGATGCCCGGGATTGCTTAGAAATAGCTTCCATGGGCAGTAGGTGTTTGTGCCTGCAGTGGAGAAGTGGAGGGGGCAGGCGAAAGAGAAGCAGGGATAGGGTGAAGGTCAAAGGTGGAAAACCTCCTGGCTCTTCCCTCCCAATTTGCACCATCTCAATGATCTGCTGCCCTGCGGAGCATGGCCGGGTCGACAGACGGCAATGCGTACAACAGCGGGAGTGGCGGTAGATCTGGGCAATGATGGAGAAAAGGCCAAGCTGTGACCTTGGTGAATCCATCCTGTGTCACCCTGCCCTAAGTATTGCTCTCTGGTGGCAAAAGTGCAGTTCAGCCTCCAAAAGCCCTTCAAACCTTCCCAGGTCTGGTGGCTGAGGCCACCAGAAATGGCACAGGGGAGGGACGTACCTAATTCCCTTAGCCTGGTGGATCTGCGAGGGGTGCCTTGGCATATGGGAGCTGCCCCGGGATTCACCCTCCTCCGTTTCAGTACTGCATTAAGGGTAGCCACCTTGGGCTACCCCGGGATGTATTTTGTGTTTTCCAAAAGCCTCCAGGAATGCTGCCCAAGCCCAGTGCCACATTCCCTGTGACCCTGGAGTCCCTGGGAACACTGCCTAGGATCAGCACGAGCCTCTTTTATTTGCGTCCTTTGCAGCCTGCCAGGACACCTGGTGAAACCAGAAATAAGTGCAGTCAAAACGAACAACAGGAAGGATCACCTTTATCCTAAACATTGATGATCTGGGGAACTCGTTGCCACTGGGTAACAAGAAAAGGCATTCATTTAAAAAATGACTAGACATTTACATAGATGGCGAGAATAAATAGAAATGAACCCCGGAGAGCTATAAAACCTCCTGCTCCAGGGCACTGAAGAGAGGTCCAGGCCATGGGGTAAGGAGCAGCTTTCCACAAGGGCAGATTCTGCAGTAAATTTGCTTGTACCTTCCCCTGAGCTGTGCAGACCTGGCCCTTGGCGAGGAAGGATACCGAGCATGAGGAGGCACCATCCACACATGCCCACTGGACAGAGGGGTGGCCCAGCGTATATCTCCCATTGCCAAGGCCAAGGAGGGGGCTGGACTATATGGATGCTCCAGTAGTGCTTGTGAGATGTCCTGGAGAGGTGATTCCTGGGTGTTCAGAGCCAAGTGTCAGTCTCCGTCCAAGCCTCTGACAGCCACGTCACCTGTCCTCTGCTCCAAGCCAGCTGCAGGGAGTCCCTCATCATCAGGGCTGCTGCTTCCTGGTGGGGGTCTGAACGCTGCACTGGCCTTCAGGCAGCTGCTCTGTTGGGACTAGCTAATATCCGACTGTCTGCTGGGCTGCTCCACTAAAACAGATCCTCTGAGTGTAGGAGAGTGCATGTGTCATTGTAATGGACTTGAGCTCAGTACCCGGCAGCCTCCAAACCTGCTGTGGAAAAGTAAGCTTAAGTCACACGTAATTTTGAGATACAGATTCCCTGAGTCCACCCTCAGTACTTCTATCCAAGACAGGACAGAGCCGCCAGGAAAAAAAAAAGATTAAATCCTGGAGGCAAAAGGAGTTAGTTAGACTTGAAAAGGGAGGGAATGAGGTGGAGGTATATATAGAGGGTGGCTAGAGAAAAGATGTCTTATCTTGAGCCCCCACAGCTCAAAAGACTGAGTCATCCCCCTTCAAAAAACCCCCATGAGTTCACTGAGAAGGTGTAGGATCTTGTTTTGCCTTGTGATTTCTGGATTCCCTCCGCATGTGTGTGTGACAGCTAATGTCAGGGCTCTCCTAAGGGCACAGACTTCAGGGGGTGTACCCATTCCCCCCGCCTGCCTCCCACTGCCGGGAGGAGATCTGGAAGGACCGGAGTGGGAAGGAGATGTCTGCCAGGCTTTCCCTTTGCTGGCACACACTCGTGGGTGCCTCGAAGCCCACCTCCAGCCATGTCCTCTCCTTTTCCCTTGCCAACTGGCAGCTCTAGCAATGAAACCTCTTAATCTCACCGGGAGTGTGCAAGCGTTTAATGGGAGTCTCTTGAAGCAAATGTTTTGAGCTTCCTCAGTGCTTGCCTCTGAGCTTGCTCCTGGGTATTTACAGAGGTTGGCATATGTTGGCGTTTGCAGCGAAACCTGGCAGGAGAGCCTGTTGCAGTGAATTTCAAGGTCATTTCATGAAACTATGGCCTGTGCTTAGAAAGGCTTGAACCCTGGGTGCAGAGGAGGGGAGTCCGTAGTTACCAGCCCCAGGGTACGTGGACAAGTGTTGCGGGGGGAGGCTGACTGCAGACTGACTGGCTCCTTGGCCTTCAGCAGCTCCCATGAAGCAGGGAAGCGGTGTGCTCAGCCAAGCACCAAGCGTGTCCTAGGGAAAGGTAATTCCTCCCAGGCCTGCCTGGACCCGTCCCTATAAACAACGGGAGCTGCGTGGGGAGAGCAATGCTGCAGATTTCACAAAAAAAAGGTCTCTGAGAGCTGGAGACACGCGCTAGGCACGCAGAAGGGTTCCTCAGGAGACGGCGCAGAGCCATGTGCCTCTGCTTGAAAAAGCCTGCGAGTCCCTGCTCTGCCCTCGGATAGCTTGAAGGATCAGCTCCATCCTCCCCATTTGTGCACCCTGGTGAATTGCCATCCCTGACACCCTGGTGTGCAGTGACCTCCCTCGCACGCAGGCAAGCGCTCTGCCCCATACCAGGACGAAGCCCTGTCTGCCTGTGTGCCTGTGGAGAGCCAGCGTCATGCCTAACCCCCCCCTCCACCTCCCCGCGCACTCCCACTCCGATGAGAAAGACATGCCCCCCTTCCTCTCCACATACTTTTAACTCGGTTCATTTCAAATGCTTTATTAGCATGACAAGCTAAACAAGTTTTGACAAAGGGGAAGGGAGGCAGAGCCCCTGGAGTCTAGGTCTGAGGCTGACACCGTGACTCTAGCCTTTGCTTCCCGTGGGGTTTTGCCTTGCATTGGGAGCAGCCGTCTTGCCCCCAGGGCACACGTGCCGTTTCCCTCCACTCCTTCACCTGGCTAAATCACCGGTGTGGGAGGATGACTGCCCTTCAGTCTCTGCTGCACAGCAGCACCCATGCTGGATTTAGCACCCATTGGGGCAAAGGCTTTACAGGGAGCGCTGGCGGGGCTCAAGCAAGGCTGCAGGAGGAGAAACTGCAGTGCTGGGGCAGCTCCTCTAGCGGGGAGCTCACCCCAGGGAGCAGTGGTAACTGTAGCGTGGGTCCCAGGCTTTTTCTGGCAGAATACCCTGTGTAAGGTCACAACCTGGTACCTGGTCCCTTGCAGAGCCCTGGATAAGAGTTAGAGGCACCTGTGCAAGGCTCAGTGCAAGAGCCGGGACTGGTTCACTGGCTGAACGTGGCATGGAGCTGGTGGTGAGCAGAGGAATGAGGGGGATGCCACAACCAACTACTTGAAGACAGAAGGCCCTGATTTCTGCTGCCTGCCCCCGTGAGTGATGCAACTGGCGCAAGGTGAGCGCAGAGTACAAATCCACCGCTGCCAGGCTCTGCGCTCCCTGGCCTGTGATGAAAGACTGCGCTAGGAACAGGGCAAGAGGTGAGAGCCAGCTGTTGCTGCGCTATTTTATGACTACTTAGAAATGGCCAGTAGGGGTCACCGATATCTATTTTATTTATTTTATTTTTATACATATGCATTTTTAAATATATGAAACATGCATAGGCAGCAATTGTAATGGGGAAGTGTTGATGTGCAATGTATCCATCAGGTATACAGGTCGGGGGAAAGTGCCACTACGTACATTTGAAATACCAGTGTGAGCTGTGCATCCCTCTCTGCTCAAACTCCATGATGGCATGAAACCACCGAGCCGTGCCAAGCGCCAGGGTACTGCGATGGTGGTTTTCTGTTGTCGTTCTTCAGTTCTGCCTTTGTCCTCCATCCTGTATTGGCAGAGATGCTTTGAAAGAGATTCAAGAGATTTAGAGATTCAAGCCTCGGGGGCAGGATATTGTGTCTGCTTGTCTTTCTGTGCAGTGCCCAGCACAATTACACCCCAACCGCGATGGGTGCCTTTAGGCAGTCCCATAAGACAAACAGCACTTTGGGTTGGGATGGGTCAGCACAGTTCTGTTCTTCAGCCGCTGTTGCTGGGGATCCTGACAGCAATGTGTTTGCCTGTGAAAAAACTCCAAGAGTTTTTTGAGGGTTGCACCTTCATGTTAAAATTGAGCCCCAACCCTCACTCTTATGTAGCGGGATGGACTGAATTATACACACGGGTGTTGTTAGCAACTGTTTTACTGGTGGGTTGTATTTTGTCTGGTAGGTGCATGCTCCAGGCATACTGGCAGGATGTGTTTGGTGGTCCAATTCTGCATCCACAGGCTTGTTTGGCTGTCCCAGACTGGCTGTGCTTCACTCTTCTTACTATTCCTGAGATGCTGTTGGTTTTGGGTGCTGGGCTCCTCTTGTACTGGCATATCCCAGAGTGCAAGCTCTGCTCAAAATATGTCTTGGGTTTTTTTGGTTTTGGTGGGAGCCCAACCCATCCATGAAACCTCTTCTGCCTCTGAGGGTTTCCCACCTGAGGTCTAGTGGGGAATCCTCTGCGCAGGCTCTTCAGACAGCTGGAGTCAGAGAAGTAGCGGAGGAGGCAAGTGTTTCCTAAGAGTCCCTTCAGGACTGCAGCATCCAAGCAGGAGGAAATGGGACTTCATGCAACTCTCAAGCAGGTGATAGCCTCTGAAGCAGCCACCAAAGGGTGGTCCGGCACCCGCCGTCTCCCCAGCTTGACCTGGTTTGGTGGGGAACTTGAGAGGACCAAGCCTGCACTGCCTTCTTCTGGTGGGGAGACATTACTTCCGGCATCTGTTTCTTCACCAGCCAAGAGTATAAGCACTTTAGAGAGATTTATCCCTTCACGGGGTGGCACCTGCCCCTCCAGGGGTTCCTTTTATACAGTTACAGGGGTCTATAAAAAGTGCTGCCAGCTGGAAAATATTTTGAAGAGATTCCTCCCTGCTCTTCACTAAGGGTCATAAATTCAGCTGGTATTTGAGAGAATCTCAAATGCACTTCCAGGACTGTTTGCTGAGGGCTTTACGTCCGCCAGAGGCCCCTTAAAATAAAAGGATTATTGGGAGTCAAGTGTTAGATTACCTGGTGCTTGTTAATTGAACTTCAGAGGCTTTAGCGAGCAACTGGCTCTAGCAGGGAGCAGCACTTTGGTATTAATGGTGTTATATAAATGAATATAATGTAACCTAACGTCATGGTTACATCCTTCCACATCGTCACATCTCTGGGCTCAGGGCAGTGATGAGTCCAGCTCACAAGCATACCGGATATGGGAAAAGGCAAAGTGGATGTGTGTGGAAAGAGAAGGAGGGGGATTGGGAATCAAGGCCTTCGGGATCTGAGGAAAGAGTGTTTTTCAGTGCTCAGAGCAGGTGACTGGTGTTCAGGCATCCCGAGTTCAGTTCCTATCTCCCTTTGGCTGTCTGACCTTGGGATCTGATTTTGAGAAGAGTTAAGTTTAATGGAAGCAGTAAATGCCAAGACCATCTGAAAATCAAGCTCTCTCCTTCCTGCAGGGCTTATTTCACCTAGACTTGCAAAAAGCTTGGAGATCCTACTCTGAAAGGTCACCAAAAGAAAGCAAAGGACTCTAATCATTGCTGCCATCAGTGTGCACGCATGGAAACCTGAACAGACCACAACTGTGAAGGCTCCAAGGCAGCAAGGCCTGGTGGAAATGAGAAACCTCATCAGCTATGAAAATTTCATCAGCTGGTGCTGTGGAAGCAAGAATCTGGAAGTGCAGAGCAGATGGGCAGCCTGGATTCTTGGAGCCATTGTCCTTCTGCTTGTTATCTGACTCCAGCACAGGGAGGATTTGGAGAATTTATGGGGGCACAAGTACCGAAGGCTTTCTTGAAATATCCCTGGCTGACGCGTGGCATGGTGCAGACGGCACTTGCTGGGTGCGCAGCAGACGTTTTTGCACAATATTTCCAAGGTCATGGAAGCGGGGTCCTGCTGAGCACCTGTCTTTTATTGTGTAAGAGAAGGGACCATTTGGGCCGAGTTTGCAAGCCCTGAGAGCCTGGTACTACCTGAATGCAAATCTTTATAAATGTAGTACATTGAGGAACATCTTCCAAATACCATCAGGACTTTTCTCAACCACGCAAACTTCCTCTGGACTAAGCTCCATTATTTACCATGTGAATATCAACTCAGGAGATGTTTGTAAAAGAAACGATAATAGGGAAGGAGGGGGCAGAGGGTGAGTAAGGCTATGCACCAGGCATGAGAGGCAATGGACAAAGTACCTGTGTGAGCTCAGAGCAGAATAAATGGGGTGATTTGGTTCAAAATTAAAATGTCCCAAGGCTAGAACAACAGAGTGGATGATTTTGCAAATAAAGACCAAAGCGCATTACCTAAGTTGTGTCCAGGTTTGACTAGCTCTTGTCCACTTTTGGCTGGTACAAACTGTCCTCAGGCCCTTTCCTTTAAGAAGCAGGCAGTTGTCCTTGGGGCGGTTAGGTGGATTTTTCCATTCACTGCTCTGCCCCTCTCCCTCCACGGATGGGGTTATACTACTCTAGTGACAGGCTGTGATACGCCTCAGAGTGTCAGGGTGTTTCTCAGTCCCTGAGGGACATAACGAGGGGAAGGAGCTGATCCCGGACACTGCCTCCCTGTGAATTGTCCTGGCTGGCAAAGACCTGAAGAGGGCAGATCACCTGCAGTTACTGTGAGCTCACTTTGGGGTCCTGAGTGCACCCACAGGCTCTAATTGCCATAACTAGCCTATACTATTGTTTTTCTGTCATCTTCATCAGCTCAGAGGTTGAGTTACCTCTTTTCAAGGCCCGCTCTGATACGGGACAACTGTGTAACCTCGGAATTAGCCTGTGAGGTGACCAAGGGCTGCAGCCCAGCTGCTCTGTTGGAGCCTCCAGAAGCAAACGCAGGGGCAGGAGCAGGGGCAGGTTCTGCATCCTTCTTCCCCAGCCAAGCGACAGGCCTCTGCCGGAGCCACGCAGCGAAAGGTAGCTGACAGCCTGTCAGCCCATCCCGTGTCCCTAAATACATAGGAAGACATCTCAACCCCGCCAGTTTCCTACCTGAGGGCACAGGGGTCCCGGTTTGTTGGACTATCCCCGTGGCCGGCCCTCGGCGGTACTTTTTGAGCCAGCTTGTCTCATCAGGGAGGTTTATTGAATACGAACACCCACACATAACCCCGTGGCGTGACCGTGTCCCCAGGCGTCCCCACGGGCAGAGCCGAGCGAAGGCCTCACGGGAACCTCCTCTTACCGGGGAGCGCGGGGGGAGCCCTCTCCGGGGGGGCCTGTCGGGGAAGGAGCCCAAGCAGCCTGGCAAAGCTCTCCCAGACAAACGCGGACCTGCCCGAAGCTGCCACCCGCCGCTTGCTACCACGGCCCCGGACCCCACCAGCCCGGAGTGGGTAAGCGGGCCCGGCCCGGCGGCAGGCTGAGTCCGCTGGCAGCGCCGGTAGAGCAGGCAGGGGGCCCGCCTCGAGCCTCCTGAGGGGAGGGCACCGTCCCCGTCCCCCTCCCC
>WAAD01021527.1:82210-130059 GCA_013389945.1 Fregata magnificens | reverse complement strand
CAGGCGGGGGCCGGGGCCGGGAGGGTGGAAGGGCCACCGCCTCGGCCCCGGGGAAGGGGCCGCTCCCGTGGGGGAGGGCGGCAGTGCCACCGCCTCAGCCATCAGGGCATAGGGAGCTCTCCCTCCGGGGGGGAGACCTGTGGCGGGGGGGCGGAAGCGGCAGGCCGAAGCGGGTCCACGCAGGGTGTAGCCTTGTCTGGGTGATGGAGAGGTAGGTGGTGTGGGGGATGAGAAGGCAGTATCTGTGCAGGGAGCGTTGCTGGGGTAGGAGCTGCGAAGTGGAACAAGTCTGGGCCAGCATGTGTGTGTTGAGGAACCAGAGTATAACTGACAGAGTTGGAAGGGCGGGAGCAGCACTCCCCTGGTGCGGAACCTGGCAGGGGGGAGTGGGATATTCTCTACCAGCCTGGACACCCTCTCCAGTGCAAGGGATGCTTCCTACTGTAGAATTAGTGAGCAGCCCCTGGGAACATGGGAAGACTTTAAAGAAAAACAGGTGAACCGTAAGTCCTGAACTGCATCTGGCTCTGCATGGAGCAGAGTAAAAGACTGAGTGCTAATAAACAAGTTTTTAGATGGGCAGGAGATTGCATTCGTAGGCATCAGGGTGTGCAAACAATATGTAAGTCTGGCAAGGCTGAGAATGACCTAGATCTGAGAGATGCCAGGCGGAGGTTGTCCGCTGAAAAGAATCATCCATCAAATATAGATAGTTCTGTGCCAGAGAAAGCTTTTCAGAAGTATACATCTCTGTTTTACAGATTCAGAGAAGGAACTGGGATAAAGGGCTTACATAAGAGGAAGCAATGAATCCTTGTTGAAGCATCAGACAGCAGGTAAGAAAGCCAGGAGTGAGCTGATGCTGAGTCAGACTGTGTTCTTTTGGTCCCCCTATTTGAATTTTTTTGAGAATATGTGAAACACATACCTGAAAAACTGTCCCTCTCTGTGATGTTCTCTGCATCATAGTAGGCCTACGTTGCCTGAATTGAGAGGCTAGGAGTGGCAATGAAGAATTCAGTAAGAGCCCCTGGGAGGAAGAGCTCAATTAAAGATGTAAGCCAGTATTCTTTACACGCCATCCAGAGAAGCAATCTAAAGTCTGTTCTCTCAGTGCTGAAGTAGCTTCGTATGTTCTCTGTATAATCACAAGAGGTCTGCCCAGTCAGAATCGTAACGAAATCCTTTCCAATGATCCTGCTCTTGCAAGAATTGTGATGCCAAAGTTAGGTAATTCTAGTGATCCTCTGTTCTGTTAGGTTATTTATTCCACCACAGTGTTTTTTCCACCTGTATGTTAACTGATCCCCTGATGGGTGGTGCAGGTGTACCGCTGGCCTTTCTGTTCTCTCCTGACCTCACTGTTGAGATCCAGTTTAGAGGGGCAGCTATTTGGTACCCATCAGCTGGTCCTTTGAGTTGTTCATCCCTTTCAGTTACTTGTCAAATCACTTTTAGTACAACTCCTTTCTCTTTTCTTCACTTCTTAGTGGTTCACTGCAGAAAGCATATGTATCCCAACAGTGCTTTGCATATGGTGTGTTTCAGCTTCTGGCTATTAAATCAGCATTTAAGCTAGCAGGTCTTAGCTGTCGTATCAGAAGATTTTGGCTTTTCATTCTTTCCCAGGCACCCAGTGCTCTTGAAATCATGGGAATGCATTTCAGCAGGGCCAGTGGAGTGCCAAAGTGCAGCCCGTGGCTATCTTCATCTTTAATATTAACAAGGCATTGGGTCAGGAGGGGATGAGTTACATGCCAAGACCTGTTGCCTCCTCTAACCAGCTTTCTGAACCACAGATGACCTTGCATTCTTTTCCAATCTGTTTCAAGTAGTTTGTTGGCTGCTGCTAAGTCACTTGCTTTGCAACTTTCAGACCCTGAATTCTTATCTCTGCCATCCACTCTAAGTACAATCATGTGGCATAGTATGTAGGCGAAATAGACTATAGCTTTGAAAGAGGTATAGTCCTTTGCAGGTCTGCCCCCTTTTTCTCCCAGAGCAGGGTAAATAAAGTCAGATGGGACGACGAGTGATTTTTGGTCAACTTGTGGGTGTGAATGGTACCAGAGCTGGCTTGGAGAAAAGATTTGTGGCAGGTGGTGTGGCATATAAAGTGCTTTTAAAAAGGTGAAGAAAGCCAAGCTGTTTCAGCAATAGCAAAATAAACGAGTTTCAGTAAAATGTGACACTATTTTTCGGTAGTTGTTTGAAGTAGACTTGATGCTTGTGAGTCCTGGAGGCTGATGATTTTTCTGAAGGTGAGCTCCCTAACCTGTTAAAATGTCTGCTATGTTTTATGGAGGATCCACTGAAAGCTGGACTCTCTGAGATTTCCATGTGCGCCACATCTACAGCATAGTCCTGAGAAATAATTCTGGAGGTTAGATCTTAACTAATTAACCGTGTTGTGTCCTTGTTAGCAAGGGCCTAGCTTTTACAGCGCAGTGTGACAGGAATAATGTAGTAGTGGCTAATAACCCTCTGCCTTTCATGTTGCTGGGAGAATATAACATGTGGGGTATCAGATGAATCTGCATGTGATACAGATTGAGGGCAAGATTCCTCCACTAAGAGATGAGGATCTGGCTTGACACCTTTTTGACTCATCTCTGCTCTTTTGACTGGGGTTGTCAAGAACTGGAATCGTCATAATAGAGCAGACTTTCTTGGCTGTTCGACTTGGTTGATGCTTTGTGAGTAAATTTAAGGTCCTGAAGCTCAGTACATTCATCTCCTTGCTTGAAGGCTTTGGTTGGGAAGATACCCCCTTTTTGTATGACACCTTGAGCTATGGAGAGAGTGAGTGCATGTGGCATTTGTGCTAGCTGTGTGTATTTCAAGTCACTAGTAAATTGGTAAAGGTGATCCTCTCTGAAATTAATTTTACACAGGACTGCAAAGGAACTGTGTGCGTAATCCGTGCAAACAGGGCTAATGCCTTACAGCATGAAATCGTCCATCCTGTTTCCCTGCCAGTTCCCCCACCTGAGGGCTTTTCCTTAGATCTAGATTGGCTGGGTCTGTAACTGTAGTAGGAAGAATGCTACTTTTTAAAATTTAAGTACCTTTACGGCTGGTTGGAGGGGAAGGATGTCCCTGCGGTCGAAATTCTGAACTGCAGTGTAGGGTACCTAACTTCTGCCACAGATTTATTGTGTGAACGTTTTCAGATCATTACTGTTTCTTGCTCTTCATTCTTTGGTTGCAAAATATGATTAATGCCCATCTTATTGGGGGTTTGAGGAAGAGTCGTTAAGTGTCTATAAGATGTTTGGGTACTGTGGTGTTGAATGCTTTAGTAAAGCTCGGTGAAGGAGAGGTGAAAAGGATATTCCAAGCCGTGACTTCAAAATGAAGCAGACCCCTGTGTGATCCACTGTTCTGCGTGTTCTGTAGCATGGTGATATTGCTATAGAGTGCAAGTTAGGCCCTGCCTCGTTTAAAGCAAGTGGGGACTCTGAGACTCCCCCTTTCTTCCCTTCCCAGGAGTGGTTTACTTTTTTCCATGGCTTGTAACGCCTTACCTGGCTGAATCTTTTTGACTTAAATTAATCTCTTCTCTTTTTTGCCCCCTTGTTTGTTCTAGACTTGGAAATTGTTTTCTTCATTGTCAGGATGTTCATGTATGGTCTTATTGCTAATATGCTCAGACAGAGAGGGCCAAGAGCAGCAGCTTGCAGGCTGTCTCATATTTGGAATGACACGAGCCACCCTCTCTGGAGTGTCCTCCTGGGAGCTGTGCTTAGGAAGGAAATGGCGTGGAAGGTCGAGTAGGAGTGCGAGAATAGCATTGCAATGGTTGGAATGCAGGATAAGCATCGCTTGGGTGGGCTCAGTTTTCCTCTGCTTTTCAACAATGCTGGGTGCCAAGCCTGAGGAAGACTGCTGTGCAGAGGTGAAGCAGTTGGAATGTATTCTTCAGTTGAGGTGAACGCAATTCAGTGAAACTGATAGGCATCAAACTGAATAATGATTTTAAAGTATTTTCACATGATGTCTAATCTGTGGAAATTCACTACCACATAATAGCACTGAGGCTAAGAGCTGAGCGGGTTTCAGAAAAGATCAAGCACTTATGAGTGGAAATGTTCAGACTTGCTTTAGCTAAAGAACTTGTTTTAGAAGGTGTGTTTTTCAGACATAACCCAATCTCTAGCAGGTAAAGATTTAAAGAAAGGGCAGTTTGTTCCATAGCTGTCCACTGGGGCTTCTTGCTCCATCTTCTAAACCACCTTGTATTGGCATGTGTCAGAGGCTAGGTATTGAATCACACTTACTTGCTATGTTAGGTTGCCCACTAACCTTCCTTTTTTGTGATAACTGCGGGGGGGGGGAGCACCAACCAAAAAACACAAACCCACAAAGCACTCCAGTTGCTCTGATTAGGCCTGGTACTTGAGGATTTTAAGCTGGAAGAGAGAGGGTCCTTGGAAAGATAGTGCAGTCCGTAGGTGAGGACTGTCTTATGAATGTGAAGACATGTAAGTATTGTCTCTTCATGCCGAGTGGTCAGGCAAAGCGCTTTGTGCTTCTTGCCTTTGCTTGTAAGAGGGAAAATAATGTGTGGAGTTTGGCCTCTCCACGTTGCAGTCTTGTAGTGGACTTTAGTCCCAAAGGCAGCTGAAAGGAAGGGCTTTAAGGCTGTTCAAGTGAGATCCAGTATGTTGTCGTATGAGCCTCAATGTGCTAGTGTCTGGGAAGACACAGACTGTGTCCTGTGCTCATGTCCAATCTGTGTTGAGGATCAAGAGAACCATCAGTGCTGCTTGGTCAAGTAGGCATACAATCGGTTTGATGGATAGGCTAATAAAGGTAAGTGGCAGTGGTATGGAGATATGTATAAAAAGGTGTTTGTAATGTCTGCCTAAATGCAAGGGGAACTCCTGAAGGAAAGAGTGTGTGTGGGGATTTTCAGAGCTAGGAGCAGGTCATGCAAACCTTGAGATCCCTTTATGGATACCCTCCCTATGGGGCTGTTCTGGGAACAACACGTGCTTTAGGGGACAATGTAACCCTTTTGTGGCAGGCCTAACAGCTGTTAAGTAAAGGCTTACTGACTTTCACAGAAGTTTTGTGATGCTGAGAAAGTTAAATGGGTCAGGGTTGGAAAGTAAGGTTTCCTGCAAGGATTAGGCTGGTTTTTAGGCACAGGGGATCTGACCCGCTGCTAGTGGCAAGAGAGAATTGGTTTAAATTTCTGATTTCTAGGGGTCAGTAAATTCAGAACTGAGGGTCCCACAGTGACTACTGTGTCTTTGGTTGAGTTCTATATTTGTATTTTGGCTCTGCGATAAAGCTGGCTTTGGCAATGTTGTAGGAGTCATAACTGGATTTTCTTACTCTTGTGTTTAAAGTCTCAGTTGTCCAGCTGCATTAATGTAACACTCATGCATGAATGGTTCTGAAATCAAAAGGGACAGATGAGGTAGTTTCTCTAACTATTAGGGAATTATACTGAGGCTCATAAAAAGCCTTAGGCGAGTTTCACTTTATAGCATTTGTTTCAAAAGAATATAAGTTATTTTCCCAAGATAATAATTAGATAATCATTGCGGCAGTAAGGTTTTTGACCATTATTTTAGCATATGCTACTCGGGGTAACTGCATTTAGACCTGGGTATGTCTTGCTGCACCAGCTCTACACAATTCCCAAAGATGCCTTGGTTTGTTGTCTCCTAAATCAGATGCCATCCTGCAGCTTTGCTGCTCATTAGTGAGGAATCTGCTGCTGCCCAGTGGGAAGGTTAAAAATATTCTAGGGAGGTGACTTGAAATCTGGTCTATCTTACATAACTGAAAAGTGATTGCAGTTAATTCTACTGTTCTGGTTTTTTTTCTGTGTTTTTATTTATCATTTTCTCCTTACTGAGAACTCTTCTCCCTTCCCTTTTACCTGTGGGAGATCCATACCCAGTGTATTGTGTGCACAGCCCTTGCAAATGGGGGAAAAGAAAATAATGGAAAATGGCAGGATATTTGTTTAAAATTAGAGTTGTTTTAAGTAACCTTTCTTGAGAATGGATTTCAAGTTCACATCCTACCTTTAAGTGGTTTCATTTTTCTGATCAGAAAGTGTCACATGTGCTAAAGTATGCAAAATGTATTTCCTGAATTTTTAGAATTTAATTTCTAAGCATTGCTTGCACTATGGTTATGTAAATACTAGGAAATGAAAACTTTGCTCAGAAGGATTTTCTCAGGTAACTGCATTTTGCTAGCAATACACTCTGTTAGTAGATGTCTGTGTAGGTACTCAATCCACTTTCTTCTAGGGCTAGCACAGAGTGTCATTTTTGGGAAGCTTCTTGTGCTAGGCTGGATTGATTCCTGAAAGCAAATCACCCTTGCTGGGCTGCAGAATTTCTGTAGAGTCTACTTACAAGTGTATCCATTTTTCCTTGATTAGATGATGCCTTTGTAAATAGGTCCCCAGGTGTATCTGAAATGGCTATAACAGGATTCAGTGTCGTCAAGGTTCCAGCTGGATGGGGAGAGCTGTATTACTATGCAGCTCCAGAGATGATTTACTACCCGACTGACAACTTGCAATATAAACATTAGTCCAAGCATGATCTTGTCCCAAAACCCCGCCTACATAGGGAGCCAGGAGTCTTCCTGCCACGCGCCATAAATCGTTTACGGTTTGCTCATGCCTGTACATTTGAAAAACAGCTGTGTATTGGGGATTAGCAGTTTGCAGAAGGCCCGTGCGGGGCTAAATTAGGGTCTCTTGCCCTGGTGGTGAATACCAGTATCAGAATAGCAGGAGTGCTTCTCTGCAGTGGAAGGCACTTTACTCTGGGAATGGGGGGTGGGTGCAGGGTATCTGTGAGGGTACAGCAGCCAGCAGAGAATGTTGGATTGCAATGCTCCGGTTTGAGCTCAGATGCCTGATTGATGACCAACATGGTAGGGGACTGAACAATTCATTGTTAGCTGTGTGTTTTTTTTAAAATTTTATTTGTGTTTATTATTTCTATGTATTTTACATGTGTGTATATATATACACACAAAATGCAAGCAGACTACTTCTGTCTCCTAGGAGCTGAAGGATGATAGAGTTTTGCGGTCTTTTTTTTTTTACAGCTAGCCCATGGTAGCAGGATCAAATTATATACAAGGCCATCTGAGGCTTCACAACTAATTTTCAGCTTTTTAAAAAAGTTTTACTGTGTCACTTGGATTTATTACAGCTTTGCAACTTCAGCTCCCAAAGTAAAACTATTTTTGTGCTGGCTGCGATAATTTAAATTACCTCCTGGAGCTTCTAATGACTAACTTGTGTTTATGGTGAAACCTCCCATTTGTCCAAACCCTGGAAGCACGATCTGTTTGATAACTCTAAATGTATTGATGCTTTTACATCAATGCCGAGTACATCAGAGCCTAAAGTCAGTTGGTGCCTTCAGGTCTTTCTGTAATAAAGACAATATGCAGATTTTGCTGTACAAATTAGACTAGACAGTACAGTTTAGATACCTCCTATGTGCTAGCTGAAGGACCAGCTGCTAAGTAAAGCAGATACAAGTAGATCATTTTTAGCTGGGTTGGTGTCTCCATCAACAAATCTGTTTTTGGGTGGGTTGGGTAAGAATCTGGGTGGAATGTGTCAGCAAGGCGCCCCCTTCTAGATGCATCAGCTGAACACAACTGCTTCCAGACCATACGACGAGCATCCATGGGGCCATGGGCAAAGCCAGTGGGCTCTGGGTAAAGCAGGTGACTTGTTTCCAAAAATGACACAGTTAGAAGGGTTCTTACTATTTTGTTGAAGCCGCTGCACAGGCGTCCCTCTGAAATAAGACCATTTTCCTGGAGTTTCTCGCTCTGCTCTCCTCTGTTGTAGGTTTGGGGAGAGTAGCTGGAAGGGCTCATCCTAGGCTTGTTTGAGCCAGGAGTTGCCTCCATTTTTCTTATTCCTTTTGGTGAAAGGCTGTACAGTCTGTTTGATTCTTCATGCTTTGCTGAGATGGAGGCCAGATAGCACCAAATAATGTTTGTGGCTGTTTGTGTGGGCATTTGAGATTTGGAAGGCACCTGCTAATGAGTTGTAGGTCATTTCATGTCAGATTGGCTAAGTTTCCGTCAGGCTGGTTCTTTGTTGCGGCAATGCATATGGACTGTGTGTGTTTGGGGATCCCTATTATCTATCTCAGATGGAAAGGGCTTTCCTCCTGCTTGCTGCCTCCTCTCTTCCCCACAAGAAAAAAAATCACCTGGTTCTGGAGAGCTTTTAACCTCCAGATTGAATTAAATGCTTTGGTCTTACTTATATGGGCTTTCCAGATATATACAGAGGTTAGAGAGGGGCGTGGGTATGTGATCGTATTTTGAGCTTTCCCTCCTTCTCCTTGTTTTTGATGCTGTTGTTGGAGTTCACCCTTCCCTTTTCCTGGGAACTGGTGTGAAGGAATTGCTGTCACCCAGAGCAAAGCTCAATCCGCTTGCCTCAAGGCCTTACCTCTCCAGGTTAGGACTTTGCCTGACTTCCACAGACAGCAGTTTGTTTATGAGCTTATGTTACCTGAATCTTCTGGGGTAGGTCTGAAGGGAACAATTCAGGGCAGTGGAAATCTCAACTCTGAGATGCTGGGATAGGGGAGGGAAGGAAAGAATAGAGTTAGCAGTACAGTTAACCCCCCCCCCCCCCCTTTTTTTTCCCCCTGTTTCCTCACCTGCCCAGCTGTGTAGTAGGTTAGCAGTACGTGTCTGTTCTTATTCTTATGAAAGTAGACTTTGTTCTCTGAAAACTGCTAATCGTGCCCCATGGGGGTGTAATCAGTTATAAGGTATTTAATACAGTGCAGGCGGGAACAGGCTGCCTGGCCGGGCTGGCAGATTGCAACACTACAATTATAAAGGGCCCCTTTCCCCCACTCACCCGCCCACTGGTGGCAGGATGAGGGTTGTACCTTGAAACAGTATTAAGTCTATGAAAAATAAAGATGTAGTGGGGGAAGGGAGAGGAGAGGCTGAAGAGGCAGCTCCTATTCTGGGAAACAGGCAGACCTACATTCTGCAAGAGCTGCAGCCATTGCAGGTTGCACTGTTGAGACTTGTGGGAATTTGGGTGCCGTCAACATCGAAGTGGATTGCACAGGGATGGCCCTTGGCAACCTGTAGAGCAGCAGGGGCTTCCGTCCTCTCTGAAATGGGTTTTCTTGTGGTGGCTGGGGTTGGAGAGGTATGGAGTGGTTAAAGTGGAGAAGCCCTTTCTCCTGCATGCAGTGATTTAGACACCTAATCTGTTTGGGTGCTTTTGTAAATCCTGCCAGGCTTCTATTTATATCTTTGGATATAAATCTATTGGTAAACCTGGCTTTTCATGCCTCTTTCTTCCAAGTACTGGAGCTACTGCAGCAGCCTACCTTACTGGCTTGGAAGGGAATAGGTAGCTTGAGGCATTGAATTTTAATGGGCGTGGAAAAGTCTACTGGACTTCATCTGGTCTGTTCTTGTTACCTAATGCCAGACCATTCCCCTTGGTGAGGGCCTTGAAATACACATGTGGGGTGTGGAGCAGCTGGGCCACAGCCTTATAAACCATCCCAGCTCTGGCAGCTTGCTAGATGCGTTGTCGTGTTTCTGGAGCTTGTGGCTACATTGACCTTTCCTCTTCCAGGTTCCCCAGAGATTAGTGTCTCAACCCTCCATTGGTGTTCTTTGAATTTGCTCACACTGTTTTATGCAGTGACAGCACAGGGCTCCCTCCATGTATGTGCTCTTTGCTTCTTAGAATTTAGAAGGGAAAATTATTCTGCCATATATGCTTGTGTTAAATAGTTTCTGTCATTTTTGCCTTACGAAATCTGGCTCCTTTCTGATGTCCCTATGCTTTGCTGAAGTTCAGAACCTACTCTGTGAAGCACAGCAGATGGAAGCTCTTTTTGGCAGCCTTTGGGACATTGGTGTAGATTCAAGTGGGATATATTCTAGCTACAGTGCTCATGAGAGCGTTGGCTTTCCTGCTTGGCACTGAGAGAACACTGGCTATTAAGTCTCACAGTTGGCCCTTAGCACTGGGCAATGGGTTTTTAGGAGTGGGTAGGTGTTTAATTGTATTACACAAAGTAAGTGCAAGTTCAGAACATGGGGGTCAGAATACAGCCTTCCTTTCATGGACTTGAGAAGGCTGCTGACAGCTTCACCTCCTGATGCATTCTCATCTTTTTCCCTTTAGAGTAACTTTGTGTTTGGGAACCGTGAATCCTTTGGAAAGCTTTGGGATTTGCAGCAGCTCCACGTGAAGGAGGAGTAGTGTTTTTTCTGACTAGAGCATAGGGTCTGCTTGTGACTTTAAAATAGCGAGGTCCTGAGACAAGAGGTTACCTGATGTCTTGGGTTTTTGTACATCGAGCCTCTCTTCTGTTGATCATGTAAGTGACCAGATGTCAGTGCTGAAGAGGGAGAATAATGTACAATGAAGATCAGATCTGTTTCTGTGGGCAGTGGGGACAGTGTTTACAAAAGGATGTTTGGGTCATGAGGAAGTACCTGCATCTCAGAGAAGCTGCTTGACTTAAGGTAGAGTGGTTTCCTGGGGGTGGAAAAAGGCCTGGATCCTTCCAAGCACCCTTGATGCCCCAAGTCAGCTTCCTATTCAGCTCTGCCCCCTTTGCTCAACAAGGCTTAGTGTTGTGTTCGCCCCTTGCCCTATAGGAAAAATCAGGGAAATTCCCTTCCCAGGCTGCCTCACAGAGCTCTCTGTTCCTGCCCTGGAACGTGGTTACTTCCCAGCCCTGGTGGTGGCACTTCTCCTCCCGTGGCTTGTGTGCCCAGCTGATGACTCTCCTGCCTTGCTCTGTTTCTCTTGCCCCATGGTTCGAGAAGTTGTCTGGAGAACTTGAGGACTCTCCCACAGATAAGTTTGAGGCTGAAGCTGTTATTGGGGTCCTGGCAGTGGCAGGGCTGGCATGTGTGGGGAGCATGGTGGGTGTCAGCGTGGTGGGTGTGTGGGCTTGCTCCTTGTTTTCCTTCCCTGCCTGGTGAGGAATGCAATGTGTTTGCCTTCCTTGGCCTGTGGTTGCAGCCACATTCCTGCACTGGGAGTCAGCACGGCGGCGGGCGGCGTGCTGTTCATGCCCCCTGGCTACATGCTTTCAGCTCCACATCAAAGGTGTGTTTAGTGTGTAGCTTGTGCCATTCCTGGCCACACCTGGTGGCCTGCAGGCATGCAGGAGGTGGAGTCTGGCTGTGTTTGCAGATGGCATTCAGGGTTCAGACTTCTTGCTTGTGAAAAGGCTGGAGCTGAGTCCATGCTAAACAACCCCAGGAATGCAGCGGGAGAGCTGAGCAGCACAGTCACTCCAGGGGCATGTCCTAGCAGCAATGTTTCCTTTATAGCTGCAGCAAAATAACTCATGCCTGCTTCTCCAAAGGAACTGGCTGTTTGCTTGGGTGTGTTGTAGGGTTTAATTTACACCAATAAGGCCAATTAAGGTTGGCTCGTCCCCCCTGCAGCTTGTGTGCTCTTGGCAATCAGCAGATGATTGAGTGGCTTGTGCCATCAAGCTCTGCTCAGTACAAACTGTGCATGAGATGTCTGCCTGGAGATGGAATGGCTCTGGGATTTAACCCGAGCAGGAGTGCTTCCCCCAGTTGGTGGGTAAATGTTTTTACACATATGAGCTGCAGCTGAACTGCTTCAGGTTCTTCTGGAAAAGCTTCCTTTTTCTGGCTGGTACCTCAAGAGATGAGGGAAGCTTGGTGAAGGATGGCGGATCAGGATGCAGATGTGTTATTTTGGGATCCTTGATGTGATGTCTGTGAGAAATGGTCATTAGTTTTCTATGCCCCTATCATGCAAGCCATCCTTGTCCTCTTTATGTAAGTCTTTCATTTGCCTGGCACAGGGAAAAGTGGTCCCTTTTGGCAGTGTCAGTATGGGCAGCCCATGGGCAAGGCTTGTGGAAAGAACAGTAGAGCATCTTCTGTGTCCTGGGTAAGCCCTGGGCTGTTCACCTCATTACCCAGTTTGCTTTGATCTTTGGGACTTGCAGTTTCCCTTCTGGCAATTTCTAGTAGCCTGAAATTCTGTGACCTGCCAGTCATTTCCATATTAAAGTTAGTCTTCTGTGGAAGACCTCCCTACTGCCGTCCTTAGGCAGTAGCAAGCATGAAACAACTGGCTCTCAGAAGTGCTCTGGCTTTATAGCATAGTTTTTGCTTTTTAGCTTTTGCCACAGTCTCTGGATCAGTTGCTGCAAAGCTACTGTTACCAGACTGGTCCATGCCACCCTCTCTTGAGAAGGATGTATCACTTTTCAAAGTAGGATCTCAATGATAGGTGATTAGGGGAATGTTACTTGTTGCAAAAGAGTCTTAGCATTGTGAAACAGTTGGAAATGATTTGCATTGGGCTCTCTCCTCCCTTGATTTCCTGTGAACTGTGCATTTTATTTCAAACTAGTTGCCACTGACTCCATACCTGACTTTTAGGGCTTGGGTGTTGATGAGAAAGTATGTTGCCTGAATCTTTGTTTTCCTTTCTCTGTTCTGCAGTGCCAAACTGAACGATATGCCCTGTGGCAACATGAGGTGTAGCAAAATATAAGTAAGTCTAAAAGTGGAATGTTATTGATAGAACATTTAAGTGTGTGTAATCATTGGGTGTTTCAGGTTTGTCATGCAATATAGGCTACGGCTGCCAAAATGGAGGTCTTGTTTAGGATTACATATTGCTTCTGCTGTCACTTTCTGATTGCCAGGAAGGGAATAAGGGAGCTGGAAGAAAACAGATGTGACATTGGTTAAGGAGGAAGGAGGGCTGATTCTTGGCCTTTTTCTTCCCTGTCAGTGAGTTTTAATATGTTGTGGAGAGAAAGTGACTAGTTCCTTGTTTTGGCTTCCCTGCTGGCCTTCAGGACTGTTTCGGAATCCAGATCTCTGTGCTTCTGTGTCCAGTCCCAAACACCTCTGCTGGGGAGATGTGCTCCTCTGGCTAGAGCAGTAACCCTCACTGAGTAGCTAGATCTCCCCCTGGTGGGACAGGGAGCAGAAAGCAGGGCTATGGCTGGACAGTAAAATTGGGGATTGGTCTGATCCTGGGGCACCTTGAGCAGGCAGCAGATGTGGTGTTTCTCCAGTTGAGACATTCCTTAGTCCAGAGTCACAGACTCTGTAGAGCTGAGCTCGTGCAGCTGCATGAAGCTGAAGGCATGAGCGAACAGCTTGCTGTTGGCACTGGACAAATGCCTTATCTTTGCAACATCTGCCTGGCTATACACTGGCATTTGTCCATAGTCTTTGCCTTTAGACGAGCGGTGAGCTGCTAGCTCTTTGAGTGGTTTAGTCTGACACTTGACCAAAAAAAAAAAAGAAAAGGTACCTGGAACATGATGGCTTGCTTTCTTTAGGATATCTGGGGCCGATCATCCTCTGCTCTCAGTTAGAGCCCCTTTGAGGATAGGTGACTTCACTTGCAGCTCTACTCTCTCTCATTCCCAGTTTGCCCTCTGAAGAGCTGCACAGAGCTTACTTACAGGGGGATCTACAGGGAGGAGCCCTGTGGAGGTGAAGAGCTTGTCCTCACTGCTAAAAAGGAGATGTTTTTCCTCAACCTCAGAATAATTAACGGGCTTATGCTATCCCAAAGGATAACGGCGGTAAAGACTAGGTATTTCACTTTTACAAGAGCAATGCCAGGCAGGGGATGTAGTGCTAGTGTGGACCAGCTGACCTTGTGGTAAAACTAAAGTGCCGGGCCTTCGCTGTAATTGCCCCTTGGGACAATTTGTCCTCATTATTAGCTCCAGATGAAGAACAACACTGGTGCTAGCAATGATGACAAATGTGGAAGGGGGTGGTTGATGAAAGCTCTAACTCTGCCCCGAGGAGGGGTTATGTCTGAGGGAAGACCTGAAGCAACCCTGCTTGGTCTCAGGTGGAGTGTCTGTGGTTATCCCCTGCCAAGGGAGGAAGGTGAACCTGGGAAGTACAATACAGCATTTACAGAAGGACAAGCAGTGCAGCCTGTGACTGCTGGTGACAGTCAGCCTCCTCACGTACAGTCTGTAGGGCAGGGCGGGTAGATGTGGGTCCCCTCTGCTGTGGTTAGGATCCTGCTGTTAAAAGGACTGACTGGAGCTCAGGTGAATGGGGAGAGAAGAGCCATAGCGAGTTGCGTGCTTTATACAGGTCACCAATGAAAGACGGATGGGTGGATCTGTTTGTTTTTCCTAAGCTGGATTAAACCGTGTTGTATTTCTGTGACTGAACTCTCAGAATAAAATCTCTCAGCAGTTCAGTGGTGCTGAAGACTAAGAGAATCATTAAAAAAAAAAACAAACCAAAAAAGCTTAAAAAAACCCCCCAAAACAACAACAAAAAAGTCAAATGAGGCAAACTGAGGCAGATTAACTACAGGGCCATACCACAAAAAAGAGAACATGCTCCAGGGTTATATTCTGCTTCAGGAGCCATGCTGCTCTGTTGTTTACAGAGTTGAGACAAGTTTTGCGCGTGTTCCTGCCCTTGGCTCAGGCTCTGAATCTGCTAGGCCCAAAGCATGTTTTTGAAAGCCGTCTCCTTTCCTTGTTCTGCCTTTGTGGCCTGTTGAGAGGACTACTGCCAGTGTGTAGGTGTAGGTGCTCTAAGGCTCCACAGCGTGCCTGGGTGCAGAGGTTGAGTGGAAGTTGATGGGGAATACTTGATGCGGTCTCCAGAGTAGGCAATGGCTGTGACTTAAATGGGAGGTGTCTGTGCCTGGTAGGAATCCTGCTTTGCAAAGGAGTCAGCAGCAACATCACTTGTAACCTCTGGGAAGGGAAAGTGTCAGGATGTGATCAGCTTTGGGAAAAGGCCATGAACCCCTTTCTCTTTTTCTCCCTTTGGCTGAATAGGTTTATTCGTCTAACGCCACTTCTGTTTCTCTCAGTGCTACACTGCTTTTCCCTGCCAGTTTATAACGAGCTATTGCTCATTGTAGGTGAAGCAAGGATCAGGCGGCTTGGTTGAAGAATGACCTACTGCTATCCTCACACAATGCTGGAGTCTGTAATTTTACTTCATTATACTGACTGCTGTCTGTATTCAGTGCCGTAGAGATCACAAAATATTTTTGTGCTAGAAGATCATCTCTGATGAATAGCACAGAGGATGACTCAAGTTTCCATGGCAATGCTTCTGAATGTGCTTCTGTCACCAAAGAAAGAGGGACTCTCAGTTGATTAAGGTTTGAGGGTTTTGTCTGAGAAAGGGGATGGCAGTGAGACTGCATGTTAGTTGTTTGCCTGCCTTTGGGTAGTGCCTCTGATATATAATCTGGAGAAAGAAGAAGCTGACATTTGGCTAATGGCAGAGACGGACTGTGTCATGGAAACTACAGCTGGACTCCTGGACATGCTTAACTGTTCAGCTACAGATGCAGCTGCACAATCACCCAACAGTTAAGCCTGTACCATTCTCTGCCTCTCACATCTGACCATCTGCTAGGGAAAAGCTAATTAAACCAAAATGATTCTTGCTGGGATTAAACCCCAGCAGCAGAGAGAATTGAGTATAGTACAAATACTGTTCTCCTACTACTGGATCAGGGTTGCTGATTTATTTGTACTTATAAAGAATTGCAGGCTATTCAACTCAATTGCTGTCAGGTAGGTGTTTAGCTCATGCACACTTTCCTTCTCTTTTCTATCCCAGATCACTCTTGTTTTAGGTGCAAGAAACAAGGCTGTGTCTTGCTGAATTTTCCAGCAGTTCCTTTCTTATGACAGCTGAGGCTGTTTAACATGGAATTTCATGCAAAAACAGTGCACAAAGCTGTTTTTTCTCCTAGTGCCTCAGTTTCTTTACTTATGGAATGGAAATTGTTCCTGCTTTCCTCATTGCATGTGTTTATGGTGAGCATGAATCCTAGAGTTGATGTGGGGCCACATAACCTTATAATAGCTGGAAGCTACCAGTGTGAATCTGAGACTCAAGACCAAACAATTTGTTGTGAAAATGTGCTTGCAGCCCTTTGAGAGTTGAAATTTAAATCTTGTAAAATAGAAAATGTGGAAGTGTGGTTCCCTTAGCAACTGAACTCTTGTGTGTACCTGCAGTCCGTGTTGGCATGTGATCAGGGCTTCAAAATAGNCAAAATAGCTCTTTAAAAAAAAAAAAAAAAAATTAAATGGACTTACAACTCTGGTTAATTCATGGCTGCTGCTGGTACTCAGCAGAAGTGACAGCTCACCATGTTGTTAAGAGTTGTGGCAAAATTTAGTTTCTGAAGGCCAATGAGGGATTTAGTTCTCTACAAGGGGCTCTGAGAGGATTCTCGCTATTGTTTTTCTGGGCTGAACATGGAAAACTTGTACTGAAGAGGAAGTTAGTTCTGCATATGGTAGCTCAGAGACGGCAGTAGAAGGTGGCAGTGAGGGAGAGGGTGATGGTTGCGTTGCTGGAGTGGATGTGAGGAAGGTCGGAGTGAGCTCGAAGAGACCTGACTGAAGAAGCAGGTAGAGATGAAAATGAGAGTACCAAAAGAAGGAAGATAAATTAAGTCTTGATATTCTGGAGGAACAGTTCAGATAGGTTTTGAATGAGGAATGGAAAAAAACCCATAATTTTGGAATTGCTGGAATTTAATTTTGACAAATATGTTTCAAGGGTAAATGCTGTGGTAATTGAGGAGATGAGAGGTGATTTTAGAGTGTGGATTTGTAGCACGTTAGGTCTGTGACCTCAGACTTGTTTTGTGTGCGTGCTTACCCCACAGTTAGCAAGAGAACTTCTTATTTTGGTGGAAGAAGGGCCGTAGTAAGACCATGCCTGGGGGCAGTTAGATAACGTGCTTGAACTCCACACTCCAGTTTGCTCAGATAAGCTGTTGGTGAGCCATACCCTTAGGAATGAGCGAGTGGGGAACATTGCCTTCCTGGTGTCTGAGCTGCTTCAGGTATGTTGGACATCAGCAAGCACAAGCTGCGTGGGTGTATTGAAGGCAGGGTGCAGCACAAGTACTTGTGATCACCCTTCTGCTCTTGCTTGGGGAGAGTAGAGAAAATGTTATGCCATGCTGGTCTGAGCATTATTATGATGTTTAGTTGGGATAGGAGTAGTAAAACTTTCAAGTCATATAAATGTCAATACCTTTAATACCTTACTATACCTTGTGTAGTGTGCTTAGCTTATACTGATTCTGAGAGAGAGATGTCACTCTGGGTTTTTTTTGAAGGAAAAAAAAAAAAAAACCACAAACACAAAACCTTCTTTGGAAGTAGAAAAGGGAAAAAAAGGGTTAACTTCAATATTAGTATGGATTTTGCCATTGCAGGGAAGTTGTACTGATTTAACTTAATCAGATTAGAAACAGCTGTGATTATATTAGTGCAGCATTCTTGTATAGGCACCCTTAATTTAGTTTGTGTCTTGTATCTATCTATTTAACTTAAGTTGATTCAACGTAAAGTGCTCTTAAACTGAATTAAGAACATTTACCCAGGAGGGTTATACTGCTTTACATTATTTTCTAAGTCAATTTAATTTAGTACAGTGTATATGTAGACAAGACCTTGGGGAAAAAGCTGATCCTTTTTATTACTTGCTGAACAGTATGTCATGTTTGGCTGCAGCCATGTGATTGTGGAATGAAAGAGCCTGTTGTGGTGCATATTGGTGGAGGATGGGTGAACTGATCGTTGCAAGCCTTTGTACAGCTTGGTTGTTCTTAGCCATGGCGTTTGATTAAAGTAGATTGCTCCTCCTTATAAATTAGGCTTTTTCTTGTCTAGAGCAGATGTGAGACCCCTGAAATATTATTTTAAGGTTCCTCCTCAGCCTGCCAATAAAAGTGCCCACACATCTGGTTAGTGTGCTGTCTATGCAGGAAAAGCAATATCTCAAAACTTTTGTGAATGTTTAATGTTTCAAAAAATTCAGATGGCTGAGCAGGTTTGAGCTGGACTTCTCTACAGCTAGGCAGAGCTTGAACGAAATTTCTCCCAATTTTGATGCTGTTTCCCAGTCAGTCTCTCCCCAGTATGTGCCTTAGTGTGTATGGTGACTTAGGCACATACAGAACTCATGCCCAAGGAAGAAGTTACTATGTAAGTACTGCAGACGTCAGGTCTCTTTCTTGTTGAAAAGGGTAAATCTAGTCAATACATCTTGTGTTTTCTGCTTGCAGGTAAAGGCTCTATGGGAACAAAACTGGCACGTGAATTACTCTGCAAGCATGGTTATAGTGATAGCATTTCAGAATAAAGCTGGCTGCTGTAAACAGCCATTTCATTTCTTGGAATTTGCTTTTGCCAGCACCTGCAAGCATCAGGGCTGGACTTAACGCCTCCTCAACATTGCAGATGCTCTGCAGGCTGGGTCACTGCAACACCTTGTCCATCTGTTGTCCGTAAATAATGCAAATAATGTGCTCTGCTCCATTGTCCAGCTCTGTAGATACTGCATAGTGTGTCAGCCATTTGTGCATCACTGTGACTTATAGACAGAGGGGATGTTTTGGAGAGCGCATCGAGGCAAGTATATAGGTTGCAGTAATGGAGCATTCTCTAGCATTGCTATATCCTCTGCTAGAGGGATGGCTCCGTGACAGTCAGTCCCTGGCACTGAGGAGCTGGAGACTGTAGTTGTCCCAGAACTTCTGAAAGAAAGGCTGAAACAAGAGGACNTCCCCTCCTGCACAGCACAGGAGCTGACAGAGGTCTGGGAAGGGAATTCCTACATGTTGATTTTCTACAAAAGTATTCACCCACTCCCTCCTTCGCTTCTCTTCAAATGTTTGCTTGCTGTAGCCGTTCCCTAGCTTGTGTTTGAGAAAGTTTAAGGCCATGGCTCCTAAACTTCCCTCATGTGATCTACCAGCTTTTTGCCAGATACATATTGTTAGAGTATCAAGATTTGCTTTTTCTAGCAGGGCCCAGACAGTTATTTTCAGGAACTGTTGAGAGTTCCCCTAATCTCCATGATTTGTTTTCCAATGGCCTGGTATACATCTCTTTAAATATCTGAGAAACATGCTCCAAAAGTCTTCCCATGGAAGATCTTAAAAGAACACAGGAAGACAGAGTGAGGAAGGACATGAAACCGAAGGTGCAAAGATGAAGAGGCTCTGGAAGTTTGTAGCCTAAACCACCTTGTGAGAGTTGAAAGGATCACTGAACAAACTAAAGAGATCAAGCTAACGGGATCACTGAACAAACTAAACAGGCTTCTGGTGTGTCAGCGTTTCTGGATGAGAAGCTGTCATTAGCCCCTGTGATGGATGCACCCATTTGCGACAGCCCCCGATGTAGCTGTCAGTGCTAAAGGTAACTTGGCAAATGACCTTTTGCCGAGCTGGTTCTTGTGCAATTTCAGATGTAGCCATTAAAGGTGGTTCTATGCTTTTATATGCATTAGAAAGCTAGTGTTCATTTCCTGGTCAAAATCTCCCCTGGGTATTTTTATTCTCCATTAACATTCCTTCTGGGGATTGGATTCGGGTCCTTTGCTTCCTGTCCTGTTCCTGTTCAGATGTTAATCAGCTGTTGGATTCTATTCCAGTTACGTGTTAGCGATGTTAGTGTTTCTTGGGCAATGCTGATCTGTCCTGGCTTTTATAAAAGGGTTAGGAAAGCTAAGCTACTCTTAACACAGCAAAGAGAGTACATAATAAAATGCACGCTTAAGGATATGGAGTGCAACTGAGTTATGGGGGCTGGGATCTTTGTATTGTGGAAGGAGGGAGCAGGACTGTATGAAAAGTGCTATTCTGATTGCTTTTGAGAGAATTCTGCAGGGTGCAGTGGGTATGACAGACACGTGATATCTCCAGTGGTATTTACATTCAACAAGAACTATGTAAGACTGTAGAGTCTAGGGATTTCATTTTCTTTGGAAATACATTGCATGTTAAGTAGGGCTTGTTACATAGACTGTTGTTCAACAGCTAGCCTGATCCCTTTTCTTGATAGCTCTTGGAATTGTTCCCATGCAGGGAACAGGTTTCTGCCTAACAGTCAAGGTTAATTGGTATGGAAAAGCAGGAATGAGCAATAATCCTCCTGAAACTCCATTTTAAGTCAAGAGTCACTATAATGCTATTGCTTGGATCTGAATCATGAGCATTAACTTACAAGCAGAACTGAGATGTGAGTCTCTGCACTGGGAGCTGTCATCCTTTTATGTTAAAATGAGCTTCAAAGTAGCCAGCAGCAGAATGGATCTGAACGTACTTTTGAGATGCCTTCTCTGAATGAAAAGATCTCTCTCATTAAATGTTAAAGTGTCCTTTAATAACCTAGCAGTCCTCTTCCATCATACTCGGCACCAGCAGCCTGCAGGTGCTGCTTTTAACTTCACACAGCTTGTTTTACTGTCCTGGACAAGACCTCTTGATGCAGTTATGGCATCATCCATCTTGCTGATTAGTTGTCTTGATCAGGTTTACTGAAGCAGCTTCTCACATAGTCTGGCTTGAGACAAGTGGAGGCTAAGGTTGCCTCTATTCATAAGCACAGGAAGGCAACTGGACAAGTCTCTCTTGCTTTTGCTGCTAGTGAAGAGACATTGGTGCCTCCTAAAGCAGGATGTGCCAATGTCATGTATTGGATATGCATTCGGAGTATAGATTGGCCCACACAGAGTGAAAATTCTGAGTTAGCTGTGGTGATCAGATATGTGGCACAGGACAGTAGCAGCATTTTTTTTTTACATGTGGGTATTGCATTTGGCGTTTTCTGGAGTACACTGACTCTGTGATAGCCTATGAATGTTTCTGCAGTGTTGCATTAGAAACAAATGTGACTGTGATTGTGTTGTGGAATGTATTTTCTTTGTCATACAAGTTTATCTTTCTGAATAAAAAGCAAGGTTAAAGAAATGCTGCTTTTAAGAGGAAAAGGCTGGAAAGATGACGCAGTTCCTGAAATAAGAAACATTCTCTGCAACATAATCACCATATTTCTGTTCAGGAAGGGAGACTGACCCTGAATGCTGGTAAGCAGCCTGTTTTATAAGGTCAGAAAAGGCTACACAAGGGAGGTGATGATGAGGAAAACCTTGCAAGTCTTCTGCCTCTTTGCAGGGAATGTTCAGCTGCTGCAACAGCAAGCAGGCAGAAACTCTGTGCATCCTAGAACCAAATCTAAGTATTAGCTACCTCAGGCCTCAAGGGACTTGCCAAGAATGAGGAAGACAGTAGGTGCCTACAAATATTGCTTTTTTTTTTTTCTTTGGTGCTTTCCATTTTTGTCCAAAGGGTTCCTTTTTTGGACCTTTTTTGTATGCTATGGACCTCTTGTTACTGGAGACAGAGTGATGCTAATGGGTAGTGTTGTGGTTTTGCATGCATGCCAAGTGGCTGTTAGTTCTGTGGGCCCTGTACAGAATAGTCTTGAGCAATTCTGTGCTAGATCACATCTGTTCCTGGTGTGTAGTAAAGGTTTTGCCTTTCTAAGATCACACAGAGAACATACTATTCTGCAAGTGGATTTTACACTGAGGAATGCTCTCTGGTAAAAACAGCTAGAGTCAAGCTTGTATATTGCCTGTGCAGCTGCACTCAGTCACTGTCACTGCACTCCCTCACTGTGAAGAGGAAAGAGGTGGTATGTGTTTTGTCTTTGTGAGTGGATGGAGGAATCCTCAGCTTTTTGCATTAACAAAGCAAAGTGTTAGGTTTCCACTGCAGTCTTCTGACCCTTTGTGTGTTCATGTCTGTTTGCCTGGAAGATGTGACTATTGCTAGTGCTGACCAGTGTGAGCCCAAGCCTTGTAGCCCTCAATGAGCCATTCCAGTGAAGCTGTAACTGTCAGTGAGCTTAGAAATGAGACTGGAACTGCGGTGGGTAGTAGCTAGAAGACAGTAGAATTGGAGCTACTGCAGACGATAGCCTGCTAGGAAGAGTACTGTAAATGTTAAGGAATGTTACTGATGAGAGATGGAAAGGGCAGATAAAAGGAACCAGGAGGTTAAGTTTCCTCTTGTATTACAGTGCTAATTACAATAGCTGAAGAGCTACCTCCTGCTGTAGCTCCAGGCTAAAGCTGAGCTTCCCCAGGGTAGTCAGAATGTGGACTTGACAGCAAGCTCTTTCAGAGAGAGGCTTGTGAATAGCGTGGTGAGCAGAATTAGTGCCGCTTTCTATTTCTGGATATTACCTATATCCGTTTCTGCTTTGGAGCACAAGGTCCGTCTGTTCTGCAGGGAGTATCTGTTCCTTTCTGAATGGAGGTGTGGTGAATTGAGCCACCTTGGGATTCTCTCTCTGTGGTAGCAAAGGATACTCAGGTATTGTAGGCAAGGAGGGCTTAACTGTGGTGTTCAGTGCAGGGAAGTCTGCAGGACAAAATTAGGTTCTTGTGGCAAGGTGGTTGGAGCAGAATGACAGAGGCTGGATTCCTGGTGTTGGACAGGAATGCAGGTGGGGAAGCAGTGACCCCTTCAGCCATCTAGAACAGCTGCCTTTCAGAGGTCAGTTGCTGATCTGCACAGGCATCCTGGTCAGTGGAGAGGTGGTTAAAAGACCTTCCTTTTCTGGGACACAGTGAAGACAAGGAGCTTATTTCACTAGAGGGTCCTGGCATTAGATAGTAGCCTGATGGTGCAGCAGTTTGCTGCGGACTCCTGTGCTGGCACCTGGCCGTGGGTTCCTCTGCGCATGCCTGGCTGTTTCCATGTGTTGTGCTGATAGGTGACTGACACCAAGTTTCCTTTCTCATGTTTCAGGAGCTGTTGGCCAGATGCTGCTGGATGCTGATGGGGGAAAGCTGATTCAGAGACAAGTGGCCAGAAATGTTTGGACACGTCGTCACTTTGGATCTGTAAGTCCTTGTTTGAGGGAAAGTTGCCTGGAGGCACTGTGAGTATTTAAGTGTCTCTGGAAATTCTCAGATCATGAGGGTAGGTTTCAAATCCTGGTATCCTTTCCAGGTAGGTGGAGATGAGATGGCAGGTAGCATAGTTGCTGGCTCTGTGGTAGGAAGCAGGACAGTCCTGTTTGAGCCTGAGGAACTGTGTGCTGAGAGACAGGGAGGCCTTTGGCGCATTCTTTCTGAGCACCTCTGCAGTGGAAACATGCGTGGACCCATGGGTGCAGCTGTTCCTGGAAGTCTCTGCTTGTCTGCCAGCCCATGTGGCTGGTGATTTTTGCCTTGATGCTGAACCAGCTCCTGCTGGGAGTTGGTGGAAAAGCAGATTCAAACTATGCTGGCCTGGTCCTTACTGGAGGTGCACGTTCTCCCTCCCTCTCTCTCTCTTTCTCCCCCCATACTTTACAGTTTGCCCCAGAGAGCAGTTATGCTGTTGTGAAGCTGTTTTCTCCTGTGCTAGTCGAGACCCGACTATAGCATTGTAGTAAAGAAAGGGGCCAGACAGCTTGTTGGGGCGGGGCCAGCACTAGGGCACCTCTTCAGTTTGTTTTGGCAAAACTTGAGTTTGCGTGGTCCTGGTTGCCTGCCTGTTCCATTCACCTTCAGTCTGGCTCTGCCTGTTGTGTGTACAACTGCTCCACACCCTGTGCTCCTGCCCCGCCTCCCAGGTCTTGATGCTATTGACAGGGAAAAAGCAGCACAGCAGCAGAAGTGCATCAGGGAAGGGAAGGCTCTACTGCAGTATCTCTTGTGCCAGTGGCAGAGTGATGGCCACAGAGCTATGCTCTTACAGCTGGCTCCCAGATCAACCCAGTTCTCTTCTTGTAGTGATGGGTACCCTGGGCTTTGAACAGAGAGGAAGGTTGTTTCTGAACTTGTGTTGTATCCCTGGTTGGCTGGGCACTATTTTACAGAAGCCTGTTAGCAGCGAGGTAGAGCGTGGGCACTATTTTACAGAAGCCTGTTAGTAGCGAGGTAGAGCGTGGCATACTGCTTGCTGGAAGTCAAAGAGTAGCTTGCCTTCCTCTCTCATGGAGGTGTAGGTTATCACAGCTGTAGGCACAAGGACGTAATGTTTTGGCTCAAACAAGAGTCTGATAATTGCCAGCTCATTTGTGGGTGAGAAGCACTGACTTAAAAGGATGAGTGAGGGAATTGTTAGCGTTACCAAACTTCTGTACGGAAGGCTTCACAGTTAGCATCCCTCTGCAGCAGCGGGGAAGATTAGCTGGGAGGGTCCCATTTCACAGGCGGTTTGTTTAGTCCTTCTTGGAACCAAGGTTCCCTTGAAGCTACTGCTTCATGAATTTTGAGTTTGTGTGATCCCAGTTGCCTGAGTGCCTTGGACATGTCCTTGCCAGGTGCGTTTCCAGCTCTTGCCGGGTTATGTGGCCCAGCTATCCTAAGCTAATTTCATTTACTTTCAGATCTGATGTGGGTTGGGGCAGGTACCTGGAGTGAGATGGCCATCCAATTGTCCTTGGTTATAAACATTCCCTATTCCTTACATATTTATGGGGTGAGATTTCAAACTGGCTGTTTTGATGGATGCTAAGCTACTTGCTTTCCTTCTTCAGGGCATCTGAGTGAGTGTCCCTGCTCCATGAGACTTCGAATTTGAGCCCAGGTTGGTAAGTGCTCAGGTCTTTGTGGGCTAGAGAAATGATTGTGATTTCAGCTTGGGATATCTCTGTGTGCATCTCCTGTGCTTAGCCTGTCAGGAATTGACAGAAGAGTCCCCTAGATCACCTGTTTGATGGTGGGGTGTTGACAAATCTGCTTCTGGTCAGGATTTCAGCATTCCTCTTTGAAGAAGAGAAATGTCTTCCCAGCAAGTCAGACCCATCTGTTTTGCTTGGGGATGCAGTGGAACGTGCATTCAATATGCTGGATGTGATTTTTCTAAAGTATTGGAGATCTCTTCACTTACTTGAGTCTTTTTAGGGGAGGGGACCTTGAGGGAGTGACTGCAGCGAGGCGGAGTTTCCAGCATTCTGATGGTGGAGATTTACAGGTTAGTCCTAGGAAGTCATTCATGTCTGGAAAGGCATGAGAAACTTTTGTGAGCTTGTGTTTTTAGCAGAGTGGAGGACAGCTTGCAAATGTTCCTGTGAAGTGTAAAGCCTGTTGTGGCTTGGAGCCACTCTGTGCTTGGTGCAGACACCTCACACTTGCCAGTCTCCCAGGGGACTCCCACTTAGTCTAAGTGTCAAGAAGACACAGCTAGGCAAGAGTGGATAAGAATTGGAGAGAATTCTTGGGGCTCCATTTAGACACTTAACATGTAAAAACTCCACTGGCCAAAACGCAAATGAAGTCTGCTAGGTCACTGGTCCAGTAGTATCCATTGACTGCCTTGAAGGTATGTGAATGGGAGTCAAATGGCCCTGCCTGTAGAAGAGGGGAGAGGGTGATCTGAGTTGAGGCAGGTCCTGCACTTTGAAGTGCTGCAGGTCAGGTGCTGAGGATTGCAGAGATGCTAGGCTTGATCGGTGTTAGGATCCAGTAAGGGAAAGGGGAATGAGAAGTGGGTGCTTACCCCAAATATAGGGGGACTATGAACAATGCATATGTTGTCATCGGGGAAGGTCTGGTATTGGGCTCTGCAGGGACTGCTTGACATCTCTGAGACTTCTTGTTTTGTGTACAATGGGGTGGTTGAAATCCTGGCTGCTTGGGGGGAAGTCTTCCTGCTTTCCACTGCAGTCCCAAAGTGGTGGAAAGGAAGGAGATTCTTCCATGTGTAAAAGGTAGCTGCTTTCCTTCTACCCCATTTTTTGCTCTTGTACTGCTACTGCTCCTGCTGCAGGAAGAATCCTGCCCAGCACGGCTGGGGTAAAGGGACTAATCTGGTCTTTCCACTAGTGGTTCTGCTGCATGTTGCAAAATCTGGCCTTAGATACCAACATCAATGGCATTGCTCTCTAATTTGGTGCCACCTGTGACTTAGGGATCGTCTGTGTCTTTTCTGATGGAGTGAGCAGTTGTAATGGTACAGTGCCTCCTTCTGACAAGCCTCCTGTTGTCTGCTCCATTGGGGTTCCAGTGTAAGCTAAAAACTTCTGGGTTTGGGCTCTTTAATGGCTGGAGTCTCCTCCCACATAGTCCCTGCTGACAGTGACAGCACATGATCAATAACTCCTTTTCCAGCTGTCACTGCTGCCTGTAAGGCTTGCAGTTTCCATATTGGAAAAGGCCTTTCCTAAAGAGCCTAATCAATATGCTGCTGTGAGGTCTGTTCTCGTTTGCTATATATAATCCAGACACACACAAACTACGTGAGTGAGCGTGTGCAGAGGGGGGAGAGGATGTGCCAACCCTCTGCTCTCGCTGGCCGGGAGAAGGACACAGCTACCTCTTACTTTGCTCCCTTTCCTGCAGCTGCTGCTCAAGGCTTGTGGCCACATCCTTTCCCTGCTCTATTAGCACTCTGCATGGGGACCTGCTCTGGGACTCCAGGGGAGCCAGATTCCTGCTGTGTCACTTCTAGGGTTCTATGGAGCACCTGTGACTCTCTCTTCTGTGCACTTTCTGCTGTTGGTAGGTAACCCGCTTTCAGAGCAACGCAGGTGGGAGGATGTCGAGCACAGCTCCATCAAAGAAGCCTTACCGCAAGGCGCCCCCGCAGCATCGTGAGATCCGCCATGAGGTACCGATCATTCGTGACGACCAGGATGGAGTGATCTTGGCTGAGCAGAGTCAGGTAACGGCTTGCCGGGTGGCAAAGGGCTTGACACCATTGCACCAGCAAACAGGGTTTAGTTACACCAAGGCAGGCCAGCTCAAGCAGGCAGAGGGGTTTGAGGTTTGCAACCTGAACTTCTCATCATCATGGTCCCTGGAGTCCAGCAGTGAGAAAGAAGTGGCAGGGTGCAGAGCAGAGTTGAACATCAAGAGCCAGACTGTCTCGCCAGCACTTCCACGTGGTGGGAAGATGGGGCAGCAAAGTAGGAAGCGGTGCCCAAACCGCAGTCATGGGCACCTCAGCAAATTTGTGAGCCGTAGCATGGAGACAGTTGTGGTGTCTGGAGATGAAAGACACCGTCCCACTTGCTCTTTCAAGAGCAGAAGCCTGGAACGCTCGCTTATATTTAAAGAGCCTCCTGAAGTCCTGACACCGAGGAAGTTTCGGGTCTCCTCTACACACCTGCCTCTCAAAGGGATCCTGAAGCAGACCAACATGACAGGCCCATGCCCTGAGAGCTTGCGCAAGTCCCGCTCGGTAGAGACGCTTTCCCGTGGCCGTGGCTCACGCAAGTACAGTGATCCTCAGCTCTGCCTCAGCCATAAAGAGAAGCGCTCACTGGAGCACAGCAGCAGCAGTGCCGCTGACTCTGTCAGGCGCAGGGAGAAGATCACAGAGGAAAAACTGCAGTTCTCCAAATTCCTAGATGAGATTACCCAGCGGGTGCTGAGTCCCACCCGCTTGCGCTCACTAGGAGAGACCAGGGGAGCAGAACAAGGCGAGAACTCTCCCCTTTTCCCCAGAAGCTCCGTGCCAGAAAGCCAAGGGGAAGGTCACCTGCAAGGGGTCAAAACCAAGCGTGCAACTGAAAGATCCCCCTGCCCAAGCAGAAGAAAAGCAGAAAAGAAATGTGAGGGGCTGGGAATGGCTTTGTGCCAGAGAAGGTGTGCTGAGGAGGCTGAGAGAGCATCCAGACTAAGAAAGAAACCCATCCTTGGGAGGAAGGACAGTAAGGAAAAACTCCTTTCCTTGGAGAGAAGGGTAGTAGATCTGTGTCAGTATGAGCTGCAGCAGCTGGCAGGGACATCCTCTGGGCAGCAGCACTCACTGTCTTCATGGAAAAGCAGTGCAGAGGGCAGAAGGGATGAAAGCAGTCCCTGTTCACAGCTATTACAGCCACACCACCTGTGTGCTAAACTTGGGCAGAAGTGTGCAGTGGAGCCGAACTACCTAGAGAAAGGATCCTTTTCCACTCCGACACGCTGGAGTCGGGAGGAGGGGCATACCCCATCTAGATCCTCCCCTTCCTTCAGCCTGGCACTAAACAAGGTAGGTGCCAGGGCCACTGGCTCATGGACAGGGGTCTCACAAAGGCCAAAGCCCCCACCTGGATCTCATCTTGTCTGTTATGCCAGTGGGGAGAGTGAGAGCAGGCCCCCAGATCTCATGTTGTGGGTGCTTAATCACCAGAAGCTGCTCTCTTGTGGGTGCCACTCATGGCTGTGCTCCAGGTTGGGTATATCTTCCTGGAAGGAACCAGCTTCCCTTTGGCCGCCAGGAGTTGGGAAGGCAGGAGCTGGTGCTGTTCTCCTCACTGCAGACTTCCCAGGTATTTGCAGGTTGGAGGCTCTCCAGGCTGCAAGGCAGGAGGCAGGCAGCTTTGTTGTCAGGAGGTGTTGGGATGCTCCCGGTGCTTTGCGTGTGCCCTGTGCCTGGCTGTCTTGGGGTACTGGATCTTTGGCTGTTTCAGATCTTTGTAAGCCTTCTCTTTTCTCCAGCCTGCTTTGGGGCCATCACCTCGTTTTAATAGGAATCACATTATCTGCTTTACCTGGTCACTAGCATCTGCTCTGTCTGTATTTGTGGGGGTAGGGGAGGCAGTTGCTAGATAATTCTGCATGAATTAGCCGATTGCCATGTGGGGTCAGGATGTAAGAAAAGAATGGATTGATGCTTTGCCTTTAGGGACAGGCGAATGTATGCACATGGTAAGGACCATTGTTTTAAAGTGTGAATTGATGAAGGAAGCAGCCCCATGATGTCTTAGGGCCAGGACTGGCATGGTTTGCCTCCTGTAATATTGCTAGCAGCTTAACAACTTCATCCACAACTGTCTGTGGCATGGCCTCTCAGCCCAGAGCTGGCTGTGACTCTTAATAGACAGTCTAAAGTGTGGCAGCACTTCGGGTTTGTGCAGTGCTGTTGGTACCAAGCACCAAAAATAATCCATGGGCAGCTTGGACTTTGTGAGAATGGTCACAGTGTTGGGCTTTCACAGAAGATATGGTTGCTTCTATTGCTAATTAAATCTCTCCCAGCCATGCTGGCAGGCAGCAGCCATCTCACAGGTTAGCACAGAGAATGCAAAGGAAGTGAGAATAGCTGAGCCGTGTGCTCTTGTCACTGCATTGTTCTGCAGGTCCCTGCTCCAGCCATCTCTGGGGATCTTGCCTGGAACATTAATTTCTTTCACAGGCTTTTCCAACCTTTGGTGTTTCTTCTGCTATCCCAGAATAGTTACAATGGCTGGTTTCAGGTCTGCAGAAAGAACCCTTTTTCACAGCGCAGTCTGGGTGGTGTAAATCATAGACACATTTTTCAGCTCCCAAATGATTCTCTCTTATTCTTTTTGTGGGGCTTCAAGGGTGTTGTGATTGCTGTGGTGACAATTTAATCCTCAGTGTATGCTGGCCTGTGAGATTCCTGCTACCCACAAACTGTGGATGTGGGGGAAGCTGAAACACCAGCTACGGTGATGATGTTACAAGAGATGCTGAGATTGCACTGTGGGAGAGTAAAGTTACCTAACTTGTGTGGTGGTTTCTAGTCTAGCTCTTCTACCCTGAACCAGAACACACAGTCTATCTTGGTATCAGACAGCTGAGTGCTATGTACAGATCCTAGCAGCTCTAAGCTTGCCTAGCACGACCTGTCAAGGCAGGTGAGGAAGAGTCACAGGTAGGGTCTAGCAACCAAAACTCTGCCCTTTAGGACAGTGTGAGAGACCAACTCCTCCTCTGAAAGAATCTCACAGCTGTTTTCTTCCCTGTGCAGGAACCATTGACGGATGCAGAAAGGATGAAGTAAGTGTCCTGCTCCCCTTTTATGCCTGTCATACTGCAACTGTGTGGGTGCTGATTCCTCATATCCTGCCTGTGCCACCTGCATAGTGAAGCTGACTGGCCCTGCAGGCTTCTCTCAGATCTTCAAACTTCTTGGGGCCATGTGGGCAGAGCTTTAGTCTGTGCCTTGCCAACCTCTGCCTTGTGTGTTTCTCCCCCTAGAGGGAGAGGGAACATAGACCCCCAGTGCAGGTGCAGGCAGAGGAGTTGGTGGGTGTGAAAGAAAGTAGGAGATAAAGCCTTTAATACCGGTGGAGAGAGGAGTGCCTTTTTTAACCCTTCTTGTTGTTGCCACTGTTTTGGTGTAAGCCACCAGAAGCAGTATGCAGAGGCCTGCTGCTGACTGAGGGTGAGAACTGAGCCCTTTGCTGGTGGTAGCACGGGGCACAGACAGTTGCTAGCACTGAGCTCCAAGCCATAGTGAGGAGAAAGCTCGCACTGCCAGAGAGAAGCCGTGCTTCTGGGTTTCTCCAAGCAACTGAGCACAAAGGAATGAAAAACAACAGGAAATCTTTCTGACCACCAGGCATGTCCTGGCTGGGGAGGAATGGAGCAGTTTGTGTTGGAACGGGGTTGACTGGCAGCTGCGATCACGTCTGTAAATGCACCCCACCACCTCTGCTTCTGGGCTTAAGGCTGTATGGAGTCCTCTTTCCACCACGTATTAAAGATGTGAGGGCTTTTGAACAGTTTCAGGGGAGGAGAAGATGACTTTACTCTTTTTTGGCTTCAACTCTTCTAACCTGGACTGGGATAAATTATTGAGTGGGTTTCATTCACCAGTGAGGGACACTGGAGCTGCGCAGCTCATCTGGATAGTAGGCTTTATCCAAGCACTGTAACCCGAGAGGGAGCTGGGAGCCGTGGCTGGCCAGCTGGCATGGGCTTCTTTGCCCCTGCTCCAAGACAGTTTGAGTCTCCCTCTTCTGACCGAGATGCACCTCTTGCTGTGTGTGCTGGAGTCTCTTGCCAGTTCAATTCCTGACTTCCTGGGGCCCCTGTGTGGGGTCTTGGGCCCTAGAGCAGGGCAGCAGGGTGGGGGTGCTGGTGTGGAGTACCCCTTGTGCACTCAGTGGTACCTTGTTCCTGTGTGCCCTAGGCTACTGCAGCATGAGAATGAGGAGCTGCGCCGACGGCTAACATATGTGACTAACAAAATGGAGGCAATGGAGAGAGAGCTGGAGTCAGGTCAGGACTACCTGGAGATGGAGCTGGGCCAGAACCGTGAGGAGCTGGAGAAATTCAAGGACAAATTCCGTAGGTATGAAAAAGAAAATGAGAGGGGTAGAGTTAGAGAGATCCCTCCCACCAAGGACTCCGTCAGCTGGCGTGAGCTGGCTGTGCCCTGTTGTGTAAATCAAAGGCATGCTGCATCCTTAGAAAGGTGCACCCCCAGACTGTAGGGGAGTTAAAGACTCTGCAGCCATTACTTCCTCCAGGGTGCAGTGTAGGAATGCTGCCAGCACAAGGGGCTGACAACAACAGGGAATTCTTCATCTATTGGATGTAAGGCAGGATCCAGCTTGGATGGTTACCCCACATGTGCAAAGGGAGCCACTGATGGATATAAGAAAATACATCACCACTTTACCTGAAAAGTACCTCAGTTAAAAATCAATGCCGGTCACTGGCCACATGCTTATACATGACATAGCTCAGCGGAGTCTTCCAGAGTCATTCACAGCCTCCCCTGCAAGATTCTTTCACCCAGCCAACCTCATCGTGCCTCCAGTAACTTGGGGTCTGAGGGCCATTATGTGGCAGAGGTGAGGCATAGTTAATATGCCTGGTTGCCTTAGTACTGTGAATACTAATCTTTCTGGAGTTGTGGAGTTGGTGGTTTGCTTGGCAGTTATGACGGGGACTTGAGTAGGTGCCTGAGATCCATTCCCATGTATATCTTGTTTCTGGAGGTTGCAGAACAGCTACACTGCTTCCCAGAGAACCAACCAAGACCTGGAGGAGAAGCTGCATGCCCTGGTAAGTACCCTATTAAGACACTACAGAGAAGAGGTGGAAGAGACCTGTGTGTTAGGAGCAGATGGGGGAAGGGGTCCTGGCTTTACCCAGCAGATGTGGCAGCAGGTGAGGGGTGAGATTCTGGTCATGACCACCTACTCCCCATTCCGGCTGGTATCATGAACTGTTTTCGTGATTTACTGAGCCTCTACTTGGTCATGCACATGAGCTTTGGTTCCCCACAACATAATTGCATGGTATTCCGTCATGTTGCTTCAGTTCCTCTCAAAATGCCAGGGATGTGTTAGCCAGTCTTGGGGTGGTCATCCTGGGAGGATGGGGGCAGTCAGAGGAGAGCCAATGTGCATGTGTGTCTGTTGTGTGCATTCATAACACTCATGGCTGTTTCTTTTCTCTCCCTCTCTCTCTTTCTTCTCCCCATGCTGCCGCTGGCACACGTTGGGTGCACTCACCTCTCAGGCCTCTCTCAGCCAAAGCTGGATTTTTGCAGTTGCGTCTTTTCGTTTGTGTGTTTTTTCTTTTTCCTCTTTACGTGTCTCAGCCTGTTGGTTTCATTGTCAGTCCCACATACACGATCCCAGATGGAGGGGCCCCAGCCCTCGTCCAGCCAAGGGCTCACCTGGTATCCAGCAGCTGCCCGCAGATGCAGCAGGTCCTAGCTTGCAGTGCTCCATTCTAAGAGCATTTGACTCTGAGCCAGCTGGAGCATGGTGTGCTGGGAAGTGGTGCCCATAAGCTGTGGCACTGCACAAGATGTGGATGGCTGTGAGCCTCGTTTGCTCTCTTTCCTTCCCCTTCTGGGCTGTGAGCAGGCAAGTCAAACAGCTGAGATGCTGATTGCCTCCGTGTAGCCCAGGATGAGATTTTTTTTTGTTTCTAGCACTTGAATTTCTTGGGTTAATATTCATTGTGCTGGTGCCTGAAGAGACTGCGTATGTGGGAAGCATTGCCCTCCCCTACCCCCTTGTGTGTCGCTGTGCTGTACCCGCAACGCACAGCTGGGCCCTGGTGGTCACACCCTCAGAGCAGCCTGGGGAAGTGTTGGAGGAACTTCTTGAGGAGAGGATGGCTTGGTTGTTCTGAGCTGCTGCCCCTCTCTGCTGTTACCTCTGGGTCCCTATCAGCCCTGTACATGAACTGTTAGGGAGTGTAAAGAGGCAAGATTGCCTGCTTTATGGAAGGCATTAACTGAGCTCCAGATGAAGGTCCACAGGTCCTTTTTCTTACTAAAGTAAGGCTTGAGCTTTTTCAAGGTGGTGCCCTCCCCCTGCCAAACAAACCTTTTGTCCATTCAGCATTGACTGCTGGATCTTTATGGGCAGTGTTCTTGTTCCATTGCCCCAGAGAAGAGGGCTAGGTATCACAAGCTCAGAGGTCTTTGCTGCTGGTGGCAGGATGGGATTGACTGCTCGAAACCACTAGCTTTCCACCAGGCACCATGTGAACCAGGGCAGAGAGGAAACATGCTTGTGCTGCAAGAAGAGATACTGCATTAAGGAAGTTCAAACCCAACCTGTTGTCTCTGTAACTAGCAGAGTGGCTGGCTCCGTTTGGCCTTTGGAGTCCCCCCTCTTGGTGAAGAGCCAGGCTGTCCCCCTTGTCTGTCTGTCTGGAATTTTTTTGTATCCCAGCTGAACATGTCATTGTGCTATGCTTGGGCTGTGGTGGGTGGTGAAGCCAGGTGGTTCTGTGCTGGGGAGATTTACACCTGGTGTTCTTGCATCCCAGATTAAAAAGGCAGAGATGGACCGCAAGACACTGGACTGGGAGATTGTAGAGCTCACTAATAAATTGCTTGATGCCAAAACAACCATCAATAAGCTGGAGGAACTCAATGTAAGTGTCAGTCTGCAAATGGCCATGGAAGTGTGTGAGGTGTGGGCTTTTCCTCTTTTTCAAAGTCATTACTGTAAAGGAACATGTGAATGACTTCACTGTGTATGAAAGTGTTGGAGCTGCATACAACAGTAGAGACAGACAGACAGAAAAGGGTCTGAGGGGTTGAGCAAGGAAGAACTGATCTTCAAGTTTGATGTATTTGCTCTTTTGAGCTGAGGGTTTGACCTGAGTCCAGGCTGTATCAACAGAGGGATCATTTACTCTAGAGCTGGGAGGGAGCTGATGCCTTTTCTACACCATTAATATAGAAGTTCCTGGATCCGGTGCTTGTTTCTACTAACTGCTCTCAACTCCCTTCAGTCTGTCTGCAAGATGCCTGATATCAGGCAGTGTCTTCAGGCATGGCTGAGAGCTCTGGGATGGGATAGCAAACCTGATGGGACTTCTGGAGATTATTAAAATCCCCAGAGGGAGAGGGGGTTGATACACTGACAGAGTATATGCCTGGAGCAAGGACTGGAGCTGAAAGGGACACCTTAGCTGATTTGTAAGAAAAAACACAGGGGTGTGGAGAGGGGGGAATGGCAGGTGTCCTCATGAGCAATTCATCAGATGCCGCCTCCTGCTTCTGTTCAAGCAGCATCATCTGGTCAGATGGTGCGTTTTCGGGTAAGAGATCAGGCCAGTCTGACACTGTTGCACACCTATGCCCTTTCTTGCAGGAACGCTATCGACAGGACTGTAACCTTGCAGTACAGCTGCTCAAGTGTAACAAGTCCCACTTCAGGAACCACAAGTTTGCTGATGTGAGTAGCAGTCCTGCTGGGGTGGGGAAGAAGGGCTCATGATCTCCGCCTGCATCTTGTTTTCTCCAGCTTTCTCTCCAGGGCTGTTGGCCTCATCCTTCAGCCTCAGATAGAGGTGTGGGGGGGCTCCTGTTCCCACTCCCACTGAGAAGGCAGCACAGAGCCTCTGCCAGCTCCTCTTTCATGCCAGCTCTATTTCACAGCTCAGCCAGGAGCCGTTATAAAAAGCACAATAACCTTGAATTTGATAGCCTGCTGGGTGCCTGATGGGAGCTGGCAGGAGGACAGACCTCTCTCTTACCCTGCTCTATCCTCTTCCCTTCCTCACCTGGCCACATGGAAGGGCCACACTGCCTGATAAGGAGTCAAGCAGCAGTAGTCTGGCCCTGCTTTGCTACTTGCTCTGAGGAGAAATGTGGGAGGCAGCATTCAGGGTGTCTTTTAGGCCTCCTGAATGGGATAAGTTGGTACCATCTCATACTCCTCCCCCTTGTGGGGTCTGTTCAGCGCATCGTGCCATCAGGTTGGGCAAAGACAGAGTTTAGGCTTTTCATTCTAGTAGCATCAGTTCTTTGGTTGGAAGTATAATTCAGGCCCTTACCCCAGCTCTCTCTTTGCTGTACCCCTAGTCTCCATCCCTCCTTATGTTCCTCTCAGCAAAACCACGTGCTTTGTATTTTTTAACTTAGCAGGTGACCAATATGTCACCCTCCCCCATTGTGTCTCAAATTAGCACTCTTGAGGTCAGTGTATCAGTTACTGCTGGGGTAACCTTGACCTCTCTCCCAGCTGTCTCCCCTCCCTGGAGCTTTGAATTCTGCCCCCAAGAGCACCACGTCCCACGTAGCTGCCACTGGAGGGGGGTTGGTGCTGAGCAGCTGTGCAGACAGTCTGCCTCACAGCCAGCTGTTGTTGTGCAGGGTGCCCTGCGTTCCCAGCTTTGGATGCAGTTTCCTTCTGGCTGTGATGGGACAGACCTTGCTGTGCCACTGAGTGGCTTGTGGAGCTCTGCTCTCCACTTCATGCTCTGCATGGGTGTGGTGACCCAGGTGAGGGCAGCTTGGCAAGGTGATGGGGAGAGCGGTAGTGCCCACTTGCAGGACAAGGAGCAGTGCTTACCCCCTATCGAGACCCCAGTCCTGCAGCTTTGGTAATAAACCCCATGTTTGCCTCTCTGAAATGGAGAGAGTGAAGAAGTGGGATGATGTGGTGGGAACAAGGGAAGGCATCGATTCTGGTCTGCGGGCAGGCTGCCAAGGCAGCATGGCTGCAATTACCGCATTCAGGGAGCACTGCGGATCCCAGCACTGGGGCCGTTGAGTAACTTCAGTGCAACCACCGGCTGATTTTCCACAGATCAATAGACCCCTTCCTAGCATACGCTGGCTGGGCCTTGTCTCTGTGCTCACAGGCGTGGGGGACTGAGCCCGTGTGCCATCTTGTTCTCTTTGCAAAATGGGGCCTGTGAACCATGGCCCCATTCAGAAACATGACTGGTGTGACAGCTAGGGAGCCTTGTTAGTCCCTCATGGGGCAGGTTTGCTTTGGAACGAGATACCTTTCTCAAGGCAAGGTAGGTGAATGTTAGGGCAAGATAAGGAGTACAAAGTACACCTGAAGGTTGTTTGGAAAAGGCGGACTATTTGGAACTAAATGCCTTGCGTGGTAGCCCCCTTCTAATGTCCTTTTCCTTCTCCCTAGCTTCCCTATGAGCTGCAGGACATGGTCAGTAAGCATTTGCACAGCACTCAGGAGTCTGCAGGCCCTGGTCAAGAGGCAACCCACACCTTGGCTCCATCTGATGTTGTGCCCACCTCAGTCATTGCCAGAGTCTTGGAGAAACCAGAATCTCTGGTTCTGAATTCAGCCAAGTCTAGCAGCGGCAGCTGTCCTATGGCTGAGGATGTCTTTGTGCATGTGGACATGAGTGGAGCCCCACCTGATGCCTGCAACAGCACAGGGCAGATGGGGAAGGAGGGAGGAGATGCGGGGAAACAGCAGAATGGTGGCTGCAAGCCGCAGAGCAGCGTGGAAGGCATACCAGAGGAGGCGCCTGCCTTTGAGAAGCTAAGCCCGTACCCTACGCCCTCACCTCCCCATCCTATGTACCCTGGGCGCAAAGTGATTGAGTTCTCTGAGGACAAGGTAAGGATCCCAAAGAACAGCCCCCTGCCCAACTGTACATATGCTACGCGCCAGGCCATCTCCCTCAGCCTGGTACAGAGTGAAGATGAGAGCTGCGACAGGCACCGGACGCTCCCCAACAGCCCTGCTTCAGAAGGGCGCCGATCGGCCTCCAGCTGTTCCTGTCAGCAGTCCCCCAAAGCAGCCAGGGCTCATGGCTCTTCCCAGAGCAGCCCATTCAGCAGCCCTCCCCAAATCCCGAGCGCCTTTGCCAGCTCTGCCAGCTCCGAGGAGGACCTGCTGGCCAACTGGCAGCGTATGTTTGTGGACAAGGCACCCCCCACCTCAGAGCGGGTGCTGATGAACCGCACGGCCTTCAGCCGTGACACGGCCCCTGAGCTCCAGAAGAGGTTCAGCTGCTCCATGCAGGAGCTGGGTAGGGCAGCCTCAGCTTATTCGGATGGTGAGGAGTCTGCGCAGAGCTGCAGCTGGACCGTGAGCCGGGACTCGAGCATGGATACAGACAGCACTGAGTCCAGAGCCCGCAGGAGCCATTTTTCCTCAGACTATGGCACAGACTTCTCCCAGGATGAAGCTCAGAAGCTGTTGCAGGGAAGCGGTGGAGGCACTGCTGAGCCTGGAAGCCCCTCACCAGAGAAGCACAAGGACTATGTGGACCTTGGCTTGCCTGAGAGCCCAGCTGAGGAGAGAGAAATGTTGCTTCAGGGAAGCAGGGAGAGCAACCAGGGAGGTGCCCAAGAGGAAAGTGGAGAAGGCAGGGTCAAGCCTCCCTTCAGTCGGCCACACCGCAGCCCCAAGAGGATGGGGGTCCACCACTTACATCGCAAGGACAGTCTGACGCAAGCCCAGGAGCAGGGCAACCTTCTCAGCTGAGGCACGGCAAGAAGCAGCCACACGCTGCAGAGCTGTGGGATGCCTCCATCTGTCCACCTTCTGAGGGAGAAACCTCCCTTAGTACCCTCCTCCTGGGGGGGGGCTCTGCTCTGATATTTTATATTTATTCTCTTCTTTTGCTACCTGGAAGAGCTGGGGTCCCCCTTCCCTGGCACCTCAGACCCACAGTACTAGCACACACAGTGTGCAGAAGCACACCCACTGCCCTGGCATACTTGCATCTCTCTTCACAGCCTCACACTGGTGCCTGTACCGGAGCTCATTCTTGGTACCCCTCGTCCTGGTGCCTGTGCCTCTTTATGCTCGCATCTTCCTTCCCCCTTCTCACTCAGGTACCTGAGGCCCTGGGTGCTCTCATGCTGGTTGCCCGCAGCTGCTCTGCTCTCTTTTAACTTGTGCCAACAGGGCAGAGTGCCTGCGTGGTGGTGTCTGATTCCTGGGAGCCTGCAGGGGCTGTGAGTGGGGCACAAGGACTCTCCCAGCGGATGGCTGTGGGCCCCTGGGGATGTGCTGGGATTGCTGGTGTCTCATTTTCCTGTTGGGTTTTGTTTTCCCTGGCTGCCCTCTGGGTGGTTCTGCCTCTGCAGGTCCCCATCCCTGGCTCCTGCGTCGGGCTCAGCACCTGGCCCCCGCTGAGGCAACGCACGGATGCTGGTGCTGTGGTGTGGGGCATGGGTGCTGCCTGCCGAGCTGGTTCCGGGAGGCACTGCCTGCTAGGTGCTGGGGTTTGTGTTTGTGTGTCTCCTCCCTCACACCTCTTCCCCCACTCTCTGTGCTGTTGTTTTGTTTGAACGGTGCTGATGCCTTGCTCTTGGGTGGGCTTCTTTCTTCTTTCCAAGCCTTTGGTTTTGGGGTGTATTGTTTTTTCTTTCTCCCCACCCTGCATAAACAGACACAGCCGTTGGCAGCCGGTCCGATGCCTGCGTTGAGGGTGTGTTGAGGAGGCTCAGCTCTCAGAGCTGCGTTTCCCTCTGATCCTGGCCTCCAGCCTGCAGAAACCCCTCCAGACTAGAGAACAAGGTCTCGCCCCAGGCAAGCAAGGCATGAAAGATGCTACTGGGCTTTTCTGGGCAGGGCTTGGTGCAGGGCCAGCAGGGATGTGAGGGCAGCGTGCTGAGGAGCTGCTCCCTGTAGACACACTACCTCACGGCTTGGCAGCAGCCCTTTGCCAGGGTCTCCTTGCGCACCCCCTTCTCCGGGGGGCTCCAGGCTGGCTCTGGCGCCTCTCCAGGCCCTCCCCTTCTGGGTGGGGCCTCTCTGTGTGTTTTTCCTAGTGTAGTGTGATATTGTGTGACTTTTCTTCTCAGTCTTGTGTGCTCAGTGTCTTGGGGCGGGGGGGGGGGGGGGGGGAGGTCTGTAGGTGTAGGTATTTTTTGAGGGCTTACAAAGCCCAGGCGTCCTGTTTTAATTTTGTCCTGTGCCCTCGTCTGTCTGGTGTTTCTTGACTTCCCCGGGCGTCTGAGGCAGAGAATAGCCTGGTTTCCTGCGCTGTGCCCCCCTCAAACCCCACTGGCTGTCCTCAGCCTGCTGTCTGGTTTTTGACTTGGGTTTGTGTTGTCCTTCCACCCTACTCAATGAGGGCTCTTCACTGGGCTGTAGGAGAGCAGCCCTCTGTCCAGGAGGGAGCTCCCGTTCATATGCTTACAGCAAGATGTGCAGCCAAGAGCTGCCTGGGGGCCCTGCTCCTGTCCCCAAACTGCTGTCTCTGCAAAGGGCCTGCAGCTTGCAGCTGGGGCCAGCCAGGGCTTCAGCTCGAGCCTGGAGGTTCCAGGGCCTGTGAAGGAGAGCTGCAGGCCTCTCTGGCAGCTGTGTAGGTTGCTGTATGTACCCTGGCTAGAGCTGCTGCCTACATGCTTGCCTTGTTTCCCACCTCGAACAGTTGTGGAGCTGGATGCCACCCTCTGGCGGGAGGTGAGATTCAGTATTTTACTACAGTATTTTGCTTGATACCTGTGCAGACAGGCTGGTGCTGAGAGTGGGAGCCTCCTCTGAGCCTGCAGGGTGTTCATCTCCCCTGTCTTGAATGTGATGGTAGGGTCCTTGTGTTTGCTTTCATCAGCCACTCCACTGCTGCATTTCTTCTGTTCTGCAGTGTTGCTGAGGGCTTGCACCTGCAGCAGCTGCCAGCTCCTGCTTCACGGACATCACCTGGGGTTGGATGCTCACTGAGTGAGCTCCTCTGGCTCTGAGGCTGCTGGTGGCCTGCCTGTGGGACAGCACAGCCACTAGGGCAGTGGGGGAAGCATTGCCCTGCAGGGCTGATCCCCATCTCCCCTGAATCCTGGCATGCTGCTCAGGGGACAAAACCCACTCTTGCTGAAGCAGCTGGTGCTAATGGTGCTGGGCAGAGCCAGCCTCCCTCTGCTTTTGGTCAAGGTAGACTTAAAAGCAAAACAGTGGAGAAATGGAGGGGTGGCAAAGGGGTGCCCAATGCCTCACCACACACTTCTGCTTCGCAGCATTAGGCTACTGGCAGAGGTTGAGGGGGAGTGGTGGCCTCAAGAGGAGCAGAGCCCTCTCCGGGCAGACAGGGTGCCTGCCCTGTGGGCTCCTGCTCACCTCCACCAGTATTGGCTCTGGGGCCTTGAGCTGACCCCACTTTCAGTGTCCCAACTCCAGACTGTTAACCTGTAACTAATGTGGTTTTTTTCTGAAATTTTCAAACTGATGTATATTTTAAGACCAGAAATAAACTATTTTAAAAGTAGGTGGTGATGGCTATAGTTTTCTCTCTGTTGGTTAACGGGACTGATCCTGAGCATGTGAGGGAGCAGAGCCTCTCGTGGTACAATGTCCCAAGTTTGCTGAACTGCATGTGCCACCATTAGCTCTCCCAGGGAGAGTGAACCTGTGACCTGTAAGCTTTCCAGGATGCTGTGAATTCCTGGTCATCCTGAGTCCCCACTTCAGCAGCAGCCTGGTTCAAGGTGCTTGTGCAAATCATCTGTGTTGGAGAAGAGGTACAGTCCCAGGCAAGGAGTGATGTGTGGGATGAGTGGTGTTTTACTTCTGTAATCGTATCCAAGCTCTGGAAACTGCTCTCTGGGTCTGAATGTAGACTATCAGCTCAAAGACCAGACTGAGCCTGCAGACCAGAATCCACTGTTCACAGCAGCACTTGTGTTACTTTTGACTTGGAAGCTGACAGCGGCTTAAAAAAGGGCAGATTATTTAACCAGGGAACTTTGAGAAACATTAAAAACCAATGTAGGCAATTTTCACATTACTTAAAATCTGTAAAGGCTAGGCTTGTTAAAACCTCTGCAGTGAAGCCTGTTGTGCTGTAAGCAGCCTCAGTGTTACTCATAAAATTCTGCTAACCCCATTTCAAGTATTTTGCTGGCTATCCTGTCTGATCTGTGTCTTGGCAAAGACCTCCATGTGCTGATCTAGAATAGGGTGAGGTGTAGCTAATTCTTTTAACATTTGTTGGTTTTCTTGAAGCCCCAGCTCTTGAGTCATGTGACAGCACCAGTTCTCCATTTCAGAAACAGTTACATGGGAACATGTAACATACCACCTCCCTGGAGTTCATAAGAGTTTTAGAATTCTAGTGTCAGTATTTTATGTTTTTATTTTGTGTGGGGAGGGAGAATCAGGGTTGATTGGATACACCCCAGATAGGAAGCCCTCAAAACATGAGAGAGAGGGAGTTCCTGTAGGATGCTGATATGGACATTTGGAAGCATTTCCTTTTCATGTTGAATGGTGTTGCAGAGGTCAGAGGGCTGTGATGAAATTTCCACCATCTCCCAAGTTATGCTGCCTGTGCCCGTCTGACTTAGGTGTATGCAAAGTGTAACACAGGCAGAGTTTCTTGTTTCTTTGTCCCCATAATTAATTATTTTATTCTGTGTTCCCTTGAGTAGCAGCTGCTGCCACAATTTAATCTTCCAGCCTAATCCCAGCCTTGAAACACAATCTTCCTTGCCTAGCTCCAGCAAGGGGCACTTGGCCGAGCAGTGAAACCTGCAGTGCTGGTGCAGGCTGAAGCCTTCACCAGAGGGTGCACAGCTGGTGTCAAGCTCCCTGCAGGTAGGCTCTAGCCCAGCCCTCTACCTCCCAGGCAGAGGGAAGGCCTGGGGGACAGCAAATTGGGCTATGACCAACCTCCCTCCAGGGCTAGGCGAGCATCATGGAGAACCTGCCTCTGCAAGGACGGAGAAAGCTCGCAAGCTTGGTGGGCAGCAAGGGTGAGGGGCTGCTGCATGGCTCCTGCCTGCTCCTGTCACCAGGCAGCTGCTGGGCGCAGTGTGAGGGAGGCTCACGCCACCATGAGTGGTGCCACATCTGTGACCTTTATAAAACTCTCATTGCAACAGCAGTACAAGCAATAGAAAGAACATCTCTTATACACATCTGAATAAATACAGCCTGTGCCCTATGGGCACAACCGGGCATGGGGGGGAGGCAGGGCAGCGTGAGCTACACATGCAGCGACTGGACAATCACAAGCGGCCGACAAGGTGCGTGATAACACAGAGACGTGTGTAGAGATTCGCTCAGACCAGGCTCCGGCACTCAGGGAGCCAAGGGAGGCATCAACAGGATGTGAAATGTGTGAGAAAACGGCTGGGGCAGCCCACCGGAGGCAGGGGGGCTGGTGGATGCACGCTCCCCCAGTGGGCACGGTGCTCTTCTCGGCAGAAGCAGGCAGGGTAGCCCAGCTACATTTCTGTTTCTGCTAAGAGGCTGTCACCGAGACCTGACGTCATCAGGACCATCTGGGAGCTGGAATCTGTGGCGAGAGAGGGAGAAAAGCATGAGCTGTTTGGGCTGCCAGAGAGTGCAGAGCTGTACTCCAGATCCAGAGGTGAAAATGAAGAACTGGAGCACCGCAGGGTGCGAACTGCTGCGAGGATTGTGAGATTAAGTAGTAACTAGGTCTACTCTGGCCACGCAGCAGAAGAGAATCAATGTTTGGTGTGGGACAGGGGAAGGCAGAGACAGCAGCAAGAGCCCAGGGTGGGAATCGGCATTTGTTACCTTGGCTGTCAAGAGGAACATCAGCTCTGAACCCTCCCCACATACACTTGCAGGTGATACTGGTTGTGCTGACCCAGCCCTGCGCAGACCTCTAAATCTGCACTCACCAAGTATCATTTCAGCTAGAGAGATAGTATCCAAGTGGGACGGGCTGGCAGGCTGCAAGCCAACCAAACCCACATAGGGTGGTGGTGTTGCCTTCCCAAGAGCAGGGAATGCAGTGGGCAAGCAGCAATTTTATGGCAGCAGAGGCCTGGAAATTCTGACTTTCTGCGCTGCATGAATGGAGGGTTTGTGCAGCCCTCCCCTGCCTGCCTCAGGAAGGTGAGGGCAGCCTGCTGGCTCTGCGACGGCTCTGAGCGCCAGCCAGGAACACTGTGACTCTCCCCACGCCAAGTGAATCAGCTGAAAGGAGGATGGGCACGCATAGCAAGTAAGAAACTCAGCAGGGTACCAGTTTCCCATCCAGAAGCCTTTTTAAACAGAATTTTTTTTTTTTATTTCTCCTGGATGTGAGGGAGGAGATCTTTAGTGCCCGTGTGCTTTGGCTCCGGAGTCCTACACATTCAAAACTGCTGCGTGGGATCTCTATTTTGGGGATCAATTTCTGGAAACTAGATCCAAAACTTAGCCAGAGCTGGCAGTAGAGGATTTTTATGGCTCTAATAAATGAGGATCCAGATGTTTTGAGGCCCAGGGAGTGGTTGTACTTGTCTGTTGCTAGTCTGATGTGAGAATTGGGAAGGGGGAAGGACAACTAAAGGTTAACAAAAACCAAAACGCCAAACCAGCAGGATCACAAGGTAGGCATGGCAAGATACAATATCATATATACAAACAATACACAACAGGCTATTGCTATCTCCATAATATACCTTTTTTTCTGTTACAAGCAACAAACAGGCTGTGGCACCTGGCTAACCCTTCACATGTTTGGGATGTAGAGATAGGATAGCTGATGCTGTGCAGATTGCAGGGACGTTCTGGACACAGTGAGGAATGACATGAGTTTTGGCTAGCATATCTGGCAAAGGCCCCCAAGATCCTTAATGCTCATGCCCTTGAGTTTTAAGACTTTGCACAAAGATTTTGTTCCTGCAGCATCAGGGAAAACACCTCTGAGGTACCGTTTCCACTCTTTGCAGCAGCCGCATTGTCCTTGCAGGCTATCTTCCCAAGCGCAGCTCAGCCCAACACTATTTAACATGAAGGTCGCGCCTGGGGGCTGTCTGGATTCCAGTTCACAGGGAGAAGGGACAGACCTCTTTCACCAACCCCACCATGAGAGACCAGTGGCTCTGGAAACACCCCAGACACCCCAATTCCTGCCTGTTAGCCCCTGCCCACAGCCCAGGTCCCAGAGCTCTTACTGTTCTGGCAGATCCAGGGGTTCTTCTCCCTGGCTGTGACTTCACGAGCCTCCGTCTCCTCCTCTTCTTCACCCTCTGAGAGCAGGTCAGAGATCTGCTGCTGCAGCTCAGGGCTAATGTTGTTCTCCGCCAGGATGAGTGTCCGTAGGGCTGTGGGGTAATTCTCTACCATGTCCAGTAAGGTCTGGGTGAAGAGCAAGATAAACAGGCTGATAAGCAGCACAAACAGCAGCTAGGCTGAGCAGAAAGAGCTTCAATGCTCTGTCTCCCTGCAAACTCCAGCCCTCCCCTTCTTACTTCTACGTTCCCTTGGCCCTGACCTCCCTTCGCCAGGCTTTCTGAGAGCCTGAGGACTTCCCATCTTTCTGTGGGAAGAGCTGAGCCTGGATTTCCTGGCTCGCTCTAAAGAGGAAGGGACTGCTCTACACCCTGTTGCTGCCACATATCCAGGCTAGTCCCCTCTTACCACTGGGAGCTGAGGCTCTGAGAGGAGAGCCTGTGCTGCCAAGCCTTGGCCCCTATCTGTCCACAGAGCTTTAGCTCTGATCCTCAGTCACAAGGCCAACCCCTTCTTCCAAGACAACTAAACTACACACACAGTCGCGTGTTTCTCCCTGCTGACTTGAGGGAGATCCAGGAGCCCTAGGTCAGAGCTGTGGCTTATGAGCTCCTCCTGTGGCTGAATGCAACAGGCCAGGGGAAAGCAACAGCATCCCTGGGCACAGGGAGGGAACGGGGTGCATGTGGACATGGGGAGGGGGATGGAGGCAGGTATAGGTCCTAGGGTGTCTATAGGTGGCCAAGACCTATGCCCTTGAGACGTCAGTGAGGCTGTAGAGTAACTGTAGGCTCTCATACCTGGGCTGACTGGTTGGTAAGTCCTGTTCCCTCCAAGTCCAGAACTTCGAGGGTTCGACTAGAGGCCACAGCGACGGCAAGCATCCCTGCTACCTGGTCACCTGCGGGAGAAGCAAACCAGGGCTGTCAGCAGTGACTGCCTTCCCTCATGTAATATACCACATGGGTCTGGGGCTGTCATGGAAACATCCTCTGAGTATTTCTGCCATCAGACAATCTCCAAATCTCAGTTACCTTGGGCGGGAAAAAAAAGTTGTTAACTGAGAAAAGAGACAAGGTAAAAGTGCACCATTTTGTGGTTATGGGAGCAGTCACTGATTATCGGGGGGAACACGAAGGAACACAGTGAAATTGTTTTTATTTCCCAAGGAACCATATCTTCCCAAATGTCCTTCCTACTCAAGGATGTGAGGGCCTTCAACAGTCCCTGTAAGGCATCCCAGATGCAGAATAAGGAGCTGAATACCTCAGTCTAGGGAGAGGTTGGAGATGGACAGATGATCCTGCACCAGCTGACAGACTGCCTGCCTGGAAAGGGGGCAGATTTTGGGGGTGGATGCAGCAGGACCAGGAGCGTTAAAGATTGATGCTGGTGAAGAGACAAGACTCCAGCGATTCCCCGGCGAGTGCCAAGATACCACACAACTGTGACAACAGCCTCTTGGAAAAAAAACCCCAGGCTGCTGTCAGGTAACACCCTGGGCCTTTCCTGCCCAGGAGGAGGTACCCGGTCAGACAGACAGGGCTGGAGGGAGGCTCTGTTTCCAGACGGGGTAAGCAGGGGAGCACCCGGCTGATGCTCCGGGAGGCATGGCCCGGTCTCCTCCTCACCACCTTGCAGCAGAGCTGGAGAGAGTTGGTTTCTATGGCAACGAGTGCCAGGCTCTCCTCCTCCTCCCTGCTCCCCCGGGAAGATGAAGAGGACAGTATGGGGACATACTGCATCTGCCAAGCCAGCATCGGTGCCCAGGGATTCAGGAACAGAGGAGATGTGGAGGGTCAAATGTGACGACAAAGGCGGTGGAGCAGGCAAGGCACAACCTCCTTTCTGCACCTCCCCGTAGGGCATGTGGCCACCTCACACAAGCAGAGCAGCGAGGCTGGCTTTCCCTACAGCCAAGGGCGCCTGTCAGGGTGAACTTGCTGCTGGGGACCAGAAGGAACCTATGCAAGAAACTGCCCCATCCTGCTGGTGATGCTCTGCTGCCCTTCTAGAGCTCGGTCCCCGGCCACCCACCAGTGCAAATCGCACAAATGCTGAGAGACAGGAGTGCAGCATCACCTGCTCCTCCTCCGTGCCCCCTCAGCTTACCTAGAGGGTTGTAGTCCAGGTTCAGCACGCGGAGCTGTGAGCTGTGAGCCACTGCAATGGCCAGGCGTCCCCAGCCTTTGCTTGTGACACCTGGGTTGGCGCTCAGCGTTAGCTCTTTGAGGCCTGGAGAAGAGAGAGAAGCCAAACCAGAGCCTTAGGGTCACCAAAGCAGTCTCAGGGGAACTAGTTCAGCTAACCAGAACAGCTTTGAGTCATGTCCCCTGTACTCTGAGAGGCTAAAGGGTTTGGTTTGCTCTGATAACTGTCATCACATAATTCACTGCCTTCAGTAGTAGCCCTTCATTTGCCCATGCTGTGACTGCCCCATTTCTCTGCTTTCCCAACCTGTGTCCTCCTTACCCTAAATAGCAAACACAATGGAAACAAGTAAGGGGTGTGCGAGATGACTGACCAGGAGAAGGAGATGGCATGAGGTGACAGGTTGGAAGGAGGATAACAGGGACAGTAGGCTCTGAAGCCTGCACATGGGAGGGGTGGCCAGCAGAGATAACAGCATCAGTGGCACTGTGAGCACACAGAGGAGAAGGTTCTGGGAAGAGGTGGAAAGCACTTTGGGAGTCAGGAGACAGGGGTGGTGTTACCTCAGCTCATGCCAGCTCTTAGCTTAACTGGCCCACTGGCCTCTGCCCACCAAAGATCATCCCCTGCAATGATCTGTGTCTTGGCACTAAGGCTATGACCATGCAACTACACACTCACAGAGTGCACCCCCAAGCAGGGACGATTCCCAGGCACCGACAATAAAGCCAACTGCTGAGGTGGGGGCACACCATATATTTATCTATGGCCGTTATCAACACGCAAATGCAAAATAATAAATTCAAAGTCCAAGCTGTCCCCTCCTCCAGTTTCAAATGCTCCTGTCATGAACCAGAAGCAACCTGTTGGTCACTGAGCTCCAAACTGCCAGCAGGACAGATCAACAGCAGAAAGCTCATGCCTGCCCGAGGGAACCGCTCTTCTATTGCTTGGCTTTTCTGCTTTACTTAAGTTGGGGAAAGAAATTCCTCAGCTCAGACAAACTACAGAGCTTGCCTCCTCCAGGGCTGAGGATTTACTGCTGCATGCATCTGCCCCTTGTGAAGCTCCACTGGTCATTGTGCAGCCCACAACCCCTGGTGCTTACCAGACTTGGCCCCGTCAGGCGGCAGGAGCCCACAGATAAGGTTGATGCCTTCATCACCCAGCATGCAGTCTCCTAGATCCAGAGCCACCAGCGAGGGGTGGATGGAGAGAGCAGGGTTGAGGAGGGCCAAACCTGCATCTGTCAGGGGACTCCCATGGAGGCTGTGCAGGTAAAAGGGAAAATTACTAAGCAGCCTTCTTCCTGGGGACTAACTAACCCCATGGGGAGGGAGAAGCAGGCGAAATGAGGAGGATGACAAATCCTAAGCCCAGGTGGGGAAAAAGTGCTGGGAAGCCTCTGCTGCGAGGGTCAGCTGGCTGCTACAGTGACCCTCCTCTCCCGGCCGGGATGAGGGGGTGCAGGGCATGCCAGCGGGGCAGCCCAGGTTGGAAGGGCCAGGACAGAAAGCCAGGGCTGTGCCCAGCTGGCGGGGGGCAGAGGTGGCTCCCTCCCAGCCGGGTGAAGGGCGAGGGGTTACCCTCTGCAACGTCAAGGGCGTTTTTCCTCAAACGAGACTTAGATTCAGCAGCTGACCCGGAGCTCCGAGCCCCCGTCCCTGCTCGGGAGGGGGCCAGGGGCACCCCCCGCCCCGCCGTACTCACAAGAGGGACTGGACGGAGCGATTTGTCTTCAGGGCCTCGGCCAGCTGCTTGACGCGGTTGATGTTGGAGACGATGCCCAGGTTGAGGTTGAGCTGGGCCAGGGAGCGGGACTCGGCCGCCCCCCGGCAGACGTGCCCGAAGTCCCGCTCGGAGAGCTGGCAGCCGCGCAGCGACAGCAGCCGCACCGAGTTCTCCCGCAGGCTCTCGCAGATGTCCCGGATCTCCGCCCCCGACAGCGTCTCCCCGGAGATCTGGATGGACCCCGGCAGCATCTTCCCCCCGCTCGGGGAGCCGCCGCCCGCCGCC
>WAAD01021527.1:36497-71403 GCA_013389945.1 Fregata magnificens | reverse complement strand
AGCAGGGACGGAGGCTCGCCGGGGCGGTGCGGGGAGCTGCGGGGAAGGCCGGGGGGTGCCGGCCGAGGGGCGGGGGGGCTTGAGTGATGGGGAGTCGGGAGGGTCCTGCCTTATGCCAGCCCTCGCAGACAGCTTCTGGGTTTGGAAGAGAAGCGCAGATTCGTTCTGCATGCCTGTCAGGAGCCCAAAGAGAGTTAGGGCCCTAGCAGCACGAGCGGTAGGGCTTGTTGTTCTTAAGGGTGCTGTTTGTCATGTCCGTGGATCAGCCTGCCCATCACCTCTTGCGATCGTTTTGTTTTAAAAGAAAAAAAACGGGGAAGGGGGTATATTGGGTGTAAGGGTATATATTGGGTAGCCTGGTTTGGCAGAAATACGACTGAAAAGAGTCTGCAGGGCAACTGTTTATGGGAGAGAAGGGACGCTAGCTGGATATTCTGTTGGCATACAGTTCAACTGTCATCTTATGCTGACTTGATCTCTCGTCTCCCTGAGGTGCCAACGATGGCTGTAGAGAAAGTCTTTGTGTACAACAACACATCCATTGTGCAGGATGAAATTCTGGCTCATCGCTTGGGCCTCATCCCTATCCGAGCTGACCCTCGACTCTTCGAATATAGAAACCAAGGTGAGAGTCTTGGATCAAATAGAAATATTGAAGGTTTCCCCCAAAGCAGGAAATCAGGGTCACATAAACTGAGCAGAAGTGTGATTCCATAGAGGCTCACGCTATTCTCCCCTTCCCAGGAGATGAAGAAGGCACAGAAATTGACACTCTGCAGTTCCAGCTGAAAATAAAATGCAGCCGAAACCCACAGGCAGCCAAGGAGTCATCTGATCCTAATGAACTATATTTCAATCACAAAGGTGAGATCTCTCCTAAAAATAGGTGCTGGTTTTTTCATTTTTAGTCTTGGGAGACAGGATTTGGTCTGTTCTCTCGGCACCGTGAGCAGAGAGAGCTGATTCCCTCCCCTCATTCTGCTAAACTTACTTTTTGCCATCTCCAGTCCTGTACAGGTCAGCAACCTGTTTTGAGACAGCAGCTGGCTGATGCTTGTGGCTTCTCTTTGCAGTGTACAGTAAACATATGACGTGGGTGCCCTTGGGGAATCAGACAGACCTCTTTCCAGATGCTGACTTCCGACCTGTTCATGATGACATCCTCATTGCACTGTTGCGACCTGGACAGGAAATAGATGTGCTTATGCACTGTGTCAAGGGTATAGGTGAGTCGTGAGTCCTGGGGTAGCGGGAGGAGGAGCGTGAGTGCTTGCACTAGGGCACAGCTGTGTGAGCGGGACGGGTGGAGAACTGGCTTTCCCCCTGGAACTTTAGGCCCCGGCATCCTTGCACTCTCATTCCCTGAGGCCTGCCCTCATCCTTGACTCTTAACTCTTCGTGCAGGTAAAGATCATGCCAAGTTTTCTCCTGTGGCCACGGCTAGTTATCGACTGCTTCCTGATATTACTCTCCTGCAGCCTATTGAGGATGAGGCAGCTGAGGTGTTGCAGAAGTGCTTTTCCCCTGGAGTCATTGAGATCCAGAACATCAAGGGTACTTTCTTCCTGCTCTAAAGTGCCTTTTTCCTTACAAACCTTAGCAGAGACCGATTAGAGACTAGAGCTAAACCTTGTAGAGACAAAACCACCTTGTGATGTTGTCTTGCTGATCAACAACTGTTCGTGCTATTCTGAGCCCGGTTTTATGGATGACTGGCTGTCACATGCAGATGTGTCGGATGATGAACTGGCATCTCCCTGAAATGCTAAGGCATTGGGTGTCTGTCCGCCGACGTCTGCAGCTGCTGACTGAAGCTTCCAGTACTGTTCAGTTATCTGTAAGACTGGGTAGCAAGCTTGCTCTTTCCAGCAGCTGCACATGGAGAAGACTTCTTGTGTCCTGCCCAGGGGTACATACAAGCTTTGGGTTTGGGTTGGAACTGTTCAAGAAGACCAGTTCTGTCAGGTTGGAGTTTCATGTTGGGGATGTGCTAGTTTTTCATATTTGTGGCTTTGCTGCCTTTGCTGATGGGCAAGTGCATGTTTGAGTGGTAAGCACCTGCCATGACCACAAGGCACCCATCTGCTACAGGCGCCCATCTCATTTCATCTTTTCCCCTTTAGGAAAAAAGGTGGCAAGAGTAGCCAATGCACGGCTGGACACGTTCAGCAGAGAAGTTTTCCGTCATGAGGGTCTGAAAAACCTTGTGCGCCTGGCAAGAGTGCGAAACCATTATATCTGTAAGTGCCCCATTTTGCACAGAACATAGAACCCTGCTACGGTTTGTGTAAACAAGCAGAGACTGGCCAGCACGTATAACTGGATCTCTGCCTCCCCCTTCTCCTCCGCCCCCATCATCAGCCCTCATACATTCATATTCCAGTGGGTAACTACTGAGGTTGTGGTTTGGTGTTGCTTTGGGATTGAATGTGTTTGTGCTTCTTGCCGGCAAATGTAACCTCTTCTCCTCTGGCTGTGAAGATGTGGCTTGTCAGAAGTGTGGTGTAAGGGAAGACGAGGGACAGAAATGCTGGAGCCAGGTGTAGGCTGAAGCTGCGTAGTGGCTGTGCTGACTTGTGTGTCTGTGCAGTTTCAGTGGAGTCGACGGGTATCTTGCCTCCAGATGTGCTGGTGAGCGAAGCCATCAAGATCCTGATGGGAAAGTGTCAGCGCTTCCTGAATGAGCTGGACTCTGTGCCTATGGAGTGACCAGGCTGTAGCTGGGAAGCGTATCCCTGCACTGCTGTTCTGGGCTTCCTGCACCTGCCTGCAGGGGTGATTCCTCTTCTGTAGGCAAGACATTTGAGATGGGCTTGTTGAGAGTCCTAGGACCATCGCTTCAAATTTGTTTTCTGTTGGTAAAGAGCCTCAGTGAGGAGATGCACTAAAATAAAGGCTTTTCTTTACAGCTGTCTCCTTCTGCGCTGTTCACAATTGTGAGACTGTAATACACAGAGAAGAAAGTGGCAGCGGGTCTAAAGATGAGTAATAGCATTTATTTTAGCTTGCACGCAGTGGGTGAAAAGGAGTGATATGGCAGTGTAGTAAAGCTCTTCGCCGCAGGTCAGTGAGATTTAACAAGTCAGTTATCAGTGCAGGACTGTTTTGCAGGTGTCTCCAACCAGCTCCAGGGTAGTTAATGTGGTAGATGATAAAAGGCTGTACTGTCAGAGGGCGGAGCACTTCTCCTATGAATAAAGGCTGCGAGAGTTGGGGTTGTTTAGCCTGGAGATGAGCAGGCTCCAGGGAGATCTTATTGCGGCCTTTCAATATATAAAGAGGGCATGGAGAAAGACTTTTTACTAGGGCCTGTAGTGACAAGACAAGGGGCAATGGTTTTAAACTGAAAGAGGGTAGACTTAGATTGGACATAAGCCATTTTTTTTTACAATAAGGGTGGTGGTGAGATGCTGGAACAGGTTGCCCAGAGAAGTTGGGGATGCACCATCCCTGGAGGTGTTGAAGGTCAGGTTGGACTGGCCTTGAAGCAACCTGGTCTAGTGAAAGATGACCCTGCCCACAGTGGGGGAGGGATCGGACTAGATGGTCTTTGATGGGCCCTTCCAGCCCAAACCATTCTATGATGCGATGATATTTTACTGGGCTTCTCTGTGCAAAGGTGGGATTTAAAAACGTGCTCTGTAAGGACTGACGGTCCCTTCTTAAATAGCTCAAGGTAAGGCATTTCTTCCCAGGTGTTAGATTTGACTACTCTGTTCTCCCTTTCAGTGACTGAACATACTGGGGGATGACCTTGAAGCAGAACTGGATGGTGGAGGGCAAGTGACAGTCAAAGGCCTGTCTCCACCCAGGGAAGCCTGGGAGAACTTGCAAGTTAGTCTCAGTGGTGAGCACTACTGTTAGTCAGCACCGGGTAGGTCTTCGCTTGTGAAAGTCTCTCTTGACAAGCTGATGAAGGGACTAGAACTTCAGAGAATGGCTGGGAGTACTGGCGTGTCCCAGTTGCTTAAGTCAATCCTCACTACGATGCTAGAATTTAGCATAGCAAATCATACTTTTTCTCTACCTGTTTAACTGGCCTATTGTTACTTCTACTGTAAACATCCTTTAGGTGTTAATCCCATTTGGAAAATAGCAATTTCTAGCTGGATCCTTTCAGTTTAAACAAGCTGAAGCAGCTTCTGTGCTGAGCTGGATTACAGCTGGGGCCTTGGGAAAGGGTTTTGTAACAAAAACTTACATTGACAGTGCTCAGGCCCACCTCTTTGAGGGCTTCTGCTTTTGTTGTAAGAGAGACCTTTCATGCAACCGTCATCAGGTGAGAGGACAGACCAAAGGCGATAGCTACATCACCTTCCTTTGTTACTGAAAAGGTCAACTGAAAGAGTTATGGCTAAGCTACAGTACTATCACAAGACATTGCTCCTCCCAGCAATAGCAAGGGTTGGGCTTGGACGCTACTTTAGTAGCATGTACAACTTTCTATGCTATTGCTTTGCATATCTCCCATACTGCTTATGGGATATACCCTGGAATAGCCATGCCAAAGGGTTTCGCTTTGGCAACATGTACACTTCAAGCTGTAAACTGGGACCCAGCAGCTGTTGTGGAATTAATATAAACCAGCTGTGAGTGACATATAAATACCTACTTTGCAATGCAATTTTCCCCATGCCTTCTAATTTAATTATGTAGTCTGGAATGGTTCATCCCCTCCCTGATAATGTACGTTGACTACCAGCAAAGGTGCTCTCTTTTTAGTACCTGGAATAAGGAGTGCTGAGCAATCCTTAGGAAGGCAGTCTGGGCAGAGCAGAGGCCTCAGATCTTACGGAAACAGATAAAAGAATAAAAATGAAACCATGACACCATGTGTATGAAACTGGAATAGCTTTACTGACATTCAGAGGTGTAACACAACCAGTTCAGAGACAGCTTCGGATTTAAACATTCCTACAAAAAAGGTTCTAAAAACCATTTAAAAAAAACCCCTTGTGTCTAGCATGAAGTCACAGAATGTTAAAAATATCACAACACAATAAATACACCCAGCCTTTGCTAAAGCCAGGAGCCATGTTAGCTCAGAGGTTAAAAAAGTTTGAGGCCAGGAGGAAAGTGGAGGGTGCTGGTGGAATAGCAGGGGCCGGAGCATGAGTGGATTCCCAAGGCCCGCTCTTCCTTTCTGCCCTCCCAACCCTAGCTTTTCTGTCCAGTCTGCCCAAGTGGAGACACCACCTTCTCCGCCCACCACTTTTTATTACTTGTTCTGTCTCCTGGATGGCAAAACTGCTAGCTAGCTCTGGACAGACCCTCCCAGCTCCTGTGCTAACACTAGGATAGATCGAGTGAACCATTTGTCATGTAAGAAGAACCAGCTTTGCAGACTGGAGTGGTTTGATAGAGTTCCACCTCATCTAAAATCCAGTTTCTGACCTGGCTCCCCCCCTGTAAACTGCAGTATAAACCCCACCCCTCCTGCCCCACGACACAATCCTCCGAGAAGTACCAGACTGGGTAAAAACATGGGCTACTGTCACCTCCACAGCAACAGGGTGAGGAGATCCCTTTTGGTTTGCAGGTGCTTCAGATAGATATTGGTCCAGATTTTGTGTACCCTGCACTGGCCATGTTCTAGTCTACAGGGCATGGTAAAAAGAAAAAAATAATAATAAAAAAAAATCTGTCCTGCTCCCCCTGAGAGATGTCCAAGAAAGGCTGGCACAAAGTAAAAGCCTTCCATTTGGCTCTGGGTAGAACAAGCTGTATGATCATATATATATATATATACATATACATGTATATATATGTATGACAGTGTCTGCCTCCTTCTAGAGAGCAGCGGCACCTTAGAAAGGCTGACCTCAAGGGAGATCCTGGAGCACTGCTAGGCTTCCTGGCACACAGCCCTCAGCCCAAGGCTCAGCATCCTGGAGGGAAACGGATTCATCAGAATACCAGTCCACTAGGGACAAGCGCTGATAGGCATGACAGGAGTGTCTGATGTGTTCCCTACAAAGCCTGGCTACTAGCACCCGGAGGAAGATTAGGGTAGCCCCCTTTTCACATGGCACACTACTCTGCCTTTTGCCTTAATCCTAAACCCCAAGGGATGAAGAAGTGGAGAAGAGTGACCCAAGGCTACAGGATGACCAGGCTTTACCTAACGGAGTCTATGGGCTCAGCTCCCACCTTGCAGAGAAGCAGAGGTCTAAAGATGCTCATCCCATGGAGGGGAGGGGAAGGAATCAGGGAAAGCTTAATAGACTGGTTCAAATGCCACTGCAGGCCCCGTCCCAGTGTAGGGAGGAGAATGGGACAGGACCTATAAGGGGCTTTATTCAGACGAATGCTTGTGGAGGCGATGACAAGGAGAATCTAATGTGCTTACTATGAGGAGAGGCAAAATATAAGGTAGGGGAGGAGATGGTTGCAGCATCCCAGGCTCAGGGCTCAAAGAGTGCAGTGAGGCCCTCTACATCCTCATTTTCTAGCACATCTGTCTCCAGTGATGGCTTCACCTTTTTGAAGAGAGATGGGAGGTTCCGGATATGAACCTCCTTGCGGAACTGCTCCCCGAGCGGCTTCTGCAGAGGACAGACAGGCAGGCATCAGTCATTATTGCCTTCATAGCCCCACTCAACTCAGGGGCAGCCTGCTTGCAGGTCTGAGATACCCCAAGTGTCCAGCTCCCCAGCTTTTAACTCAATGTGCCAGACTCCAGCGCCACCATCCTCACAATAGCCCCAGCACCCACCTAGCAGCTTCGTTCAAATATTTTAACACCCTGTTCACCTGGGCACCCTTGTGCAAGGTACCCCTGCCTCTCAGTGAGAAGTCATTGCTGGAGGGGCTGCTCAGCCTGTGCTGCCGTCCCCACCGTACCTCCAGGTTGAAGAGAGACAGAACAAACACTGAGAATATGCTGCAACAGCTTCCCATTTGGGAAGGGGGGTTGTTGGGGAGAGGCAGGTAGACTGGCTGCCCCATCACTTCCGCAGTGTATGGGCATGAAATGAAACAGGTTCATTTTCCTCCAGGATATCACCTACCCCAATGCAACCTGCGATGAGGCGCTTGAAATGATCCTTCCGGCGCTTGTCTGCCACCTTCTGCAGTGTTGGATTGAGAAGCTTTGAATCAAACTGCTCCAAAGAGTCCCTCTGGATGTCTGGGATCTGCTCCATCACTGCCTTCAGCTCAGCGTAGCGAGGGCGCTGCAGGGAGAAGTATGGTTAACACAGCTCTGCTAGAGGAGCAGCCCTGCCCTCCTTGGAGAGCCATTAGCTCCTCTGCCCCTACCCAAATGGGCATGGGATTAGTTTTCCACCACTCCCCAGCCAACCTGGCATCTGGACAAAGAAAAGTGTTTCTCACCAAGGCCTCGTAGATCTGGAAAGCCAGGTGGACAAGAGCTGCCATGCAGCCATCATGCTGCCCATGTGTCTGTAAGCCCTTCAGCACACTTGTGAAAAACCAGGACACGGCATCGGGCAGGAGGTTTCCTGGAAGCACCTGGGGAAGAGGCACTGTCAGCACGGAAGCAGAATACTGACACGATTGCCTTTCTGCAGCAGCTTGGTCTTCCCAAGGGATGTGCCCAGGGGTGAAGCAGCCACACTTCTTACTACATTCAGAGCTTCCTCTCCCAACCCTGCCAGAACTAATCCCTTCTTCCTCCCAGAGGTACCTGTTTGAGCAGCGGCCAGCAAAGCTGTGTTGTGGTTCTTTGGCAGGACAAGGTGTCCTTCCAGGAGAGGGATGTGTAGGCAGTGATCAGCAGCGCAGTGCAAACATCCTGAAAAGGAGTCAGAGAGGGAAACCAGTCAGAGGAACGATTTCCCACCTCCGGGGTTCAAACCTGAAGGGAGCCAAGATGCAATCCAGGGACTCTGCAGGAGCTCCTTGGGGCTATCTTCTGAGAATCCTGTGTACTGCTGCTGCTCTAGCTGAAGGTGCTCACAGGCCCCCAGTGTGCGCCGTCATAGCCATGAGGAACCAACATCAAGCAAACCTGCTCCCTTCATCTCCCCTGGAAAGGCCCTGGAGCACCCATGGACTCCCATCAGCTGCTACTCTCAAGTCACTGCAAAAGCTTCTGCAAGAGCTTCTGAGGCATCCACAGGAGAGGAGGAGTACAGAGGTATCGGGATGAAGGTACTCTGCACAGTGGGTTAACACTTTGGCTCCTGTGCCAGCTCTGGCAGATTTTACAGGAAAAAAGAGCTGCTGGGTAAAGTTCTTCCTCGTGAAGGCTGGAGTCCAGGATGGAGGCAGAGCCAGAGAGCACCCTGGGGGCTGAATGCCCAGGGCCTTGCCCACAGAAGGGCTGAAACTCTGCAGCTGCATGTTATACTGGATCCCAACCCCCATTTGCTTTCTGGCTTCTGCAACCATTAACAAGGCCCTTAAAAAACATGTGTGTTCCCGAGAGAAGATTCTCACACTGGTGAATGCTCCAGCAGCCTAGATCTCTGTAGCAGCATCTGGCTGCACCACAGACAAGCGTGACAAAGAGTACAGAGAAAGGATGGTGGAAGTCAGAGCATGCGCTCTTACCTCCTGCTTCATCAGACACTTGCCGAGCTCGGTGAGCTCTGCGCTGGCAGGGGGAGTCACCTCCGTGGCCATTGCCTCATCATCTGCAGAGCAGAGAAAAGGCAGCACTGTGAACATGGTCTCCCGAGGACTGAGGGAGGCACAGTGAGAACTAAGCTGGGAACCAGGGGACAGCACACAATCAGTACGCTGGCACAACTTGCCAGAATACCTCTCTCTAAGCAGAAAGCACCCACCCTTTGTGGGGCAGGAAGGGCACCCAACCAGCTATCTCCAGCTCTTGGGAAGACCGTACACATCCCCCTCTTCTCCTCAGCCCTCTTCTTGGTACCTTAAGAGTCAGCTGCTCCAACATGCTACCTGTGAACCCTACAGCACACTTGTTCCTAGGCTAGAGTGGGTTTTTCTGTGGCCCCCAGACACACTGGGCAGGAAAGAGCTGAAGGCTTCTTACCAAACCTATCCCCTCACACAGAACCTCCAGCAACAGGCCAGCCTCTCCCTCAAGAAATGCATGAAGAAATGGGAAGAGTGCAAAGGTGGGCATTTACTCACCGTCTCCATCTACAGCAGCAGTAGTGTTATGCTCAACACCTTTCTTAGAAACACAGCAAACAGCTGCAAAAACAGATGCAGGTCAGAGGAGCAGAAAAGGGAAGATGCTACTTCAGAACATGCAGAGATTATCCTATGGGCTCTGATGGGCTCACAGCTGCTTCAGGCTCCCCCAGCTCTTACAAAATATCTGAAGAATCTGAAAACCCAGTATAAAAGCCAAATACTGCACCACCTGGAAGGCTGAAACACCCCACCCACAGCATCCTCCCACAGTGGAACCTGCTGCACAGTGGCTGCTTCAAACTACTGAGAACGAGGAAAATGCAGAACCATTTGAAGCCTATAACCTGAGAAGAGCAGCATCTAAAGGCAACAAGGCAGATCAAGAAAGGATATATAAGCTTGAGGACCTGTAATCTCTATGCAGAGTCAATTTTCCCAGCCTCTCTGCTCAAAGCCACGCTGGCAAAAAAACAATGTTGGAGAAAAGGAACACAAAGGAGATTGCCTGGGGGAGGGACTCTTCCCTTCTTTCTGGCTAGAAACATGGCAATTGCCAGCAACAAAACTGCTCTATGCTCAGGTTGTCCACAAATCAATGTCCTGCATCGGGCTCCAGGGCACAGAAAGGGAGAACCCAGATTCCAAAGGAGGACTGGACTCCTACATAGACAGTGCCAAAAACATGGAGCCCTAAATGAAAGAAAGCTAACTCTCTTCTGAAGGTTTTTATCTGATCTCTTACTAGGTTTTAGCTACGATTTTGGCAGGGTTAACTGTCTCACACCTAGCTTCTAAGGATTGCGTTAAATACTACCGGCCATTATAATTAAGTTTAACTGCACACTGGAAATTGCTAGTGTCCTCTTCAGGGCAAACTTCCCAAATATCCCAGGGGACCTAGCTGGATTTCACTTACTGATGAGATCCATGACTTCTCGGGTCAGCAGCCTGACCAGCTGTTCCTCAAGCATCTCCTGAGACTCGGGGTTGTCATCTGCAGCATCATCCTCACTGAGGAGAACAGGTTTTAGTGTGAAGGGAGCCAATGTCTTAAAGTGCCCCCTCTGCCCAAGCACAGGGAGTGAGTCAGCATCAGGGTAAACACAGTGTTTTCCAGCCCTATGCTGGCATGGCTGTTCCCTGGCCAAAGGGCCAAAGCTCCATCCCACTTCCCATTTCCGCCTTCCAGTACTCCTATCAAGGGATGAAAACTTACCAGAGCATGCTTCGCTGGTTGATCACCTGCCATTTCTGAGACAACCTCTGTTCAAGACAAAAGGGAAGATTCAGTACCTTCCTAAGGAGCCATGCTGGACACAATGCAAAGAGGCCCAAGTGATAGCTGCTGATAGAAGCACTAGAGCTTTAAACACAGCTCTCATGCTAAGCCTCATTTTGAATGAGACAAGAACTGCTACCAACTGTGCTGAAGATGCTATGGCTGTGCTGGCTGTAGGAGTCTGAGTGAGGTGTCAGGAAAATGAGGGGACACAGGCAAAAAAAACCTCAAAAAAATTGTCAGGGCCAAAGGTTGAGAAGCTGATATCCACAGGTTTGAATTCATAGGAAGGGGTGCTGTGCAACAGCCAGGATTCAATGCACTGCAAAAACCCCCATAAACACCATCAAAATCATTAAGCATTGAGGTTCTGCCCTTGTCTCTGCTGGCTTTGGAGACAGACGTTCTCACATGTTGCTGCCAGCTGCTACAAGGCTGCCAAGGAACAGGCATCAAACAAGCTGTTTTCTTACCACGTGCAGATAGGTAAAGAGTGGTCCCAGCATGGGGCAGACAAGGGTTTCGTAGTATTCTGAAGGGCAGGAGAGTACCAAGGGCTTCACAAACACACCTGCACAGACCAGTTAAGGAAGAAACCCAGCACATATGGCCAGCTGCTGGGGAGACTGCAGCACGCTGCCCAAATCAGCCCATTCCACTGGGAGGCCAAGTGACAGACACCTTGAAGCCTATCTTCTCACAGCCCTGAATTAACTAATGGCATCTCTACACAGCAAGAGCATGAGGTATTCAACCTTTTCCCCCTGACAGTTCAGCTGAGAAAGCACAAAGTCTAGTCAGACACCCTACTGCCAAGCTCCTATGCTATCCAAACTGCCTTACCCCCTCAAAGGCACTACCCACCTCTCGTGGTGCCTCCAGGACCACACAAATCCTTTGCATTTTTTCTCTCTGACCCCATGCACTGCTGTTTCTGCTCATGCCCTCCTAGGCTCACACCTCATCCACACCAGATGTATCCCTGTTTGTTTACCTCCTCAGTCACCCTTCTTTGGCTTGGCCATACTGAAAACAATGCTAGGAAGTCACCAGGTTTTCAATTTACTGGCTCAAAGCCTCCCTAGCTGGCCAGTGACAGAAGGATACGGAGCATGGGACGCAGTCTGTAATCAGGAATGTTATTGAGGTTGATGAAAGCTGAGCTGAGGAGCTGGGTGGCGAGACCCTCAACGGTGTAGAAATCCTGTTGCATGGAGGGGCCTGCATTTCCCAGGATGTGGAAACTTCAACAAAAAGCAAGTTAGTTGCAACTTTGCTAGATAACAGGTACCATGCCTCTGGCCTGCAAAGGCTGCAAGTAATCTTGAGATTAGACAGTTGCCATGTTCTTAAACAAATACTATAGAGGAATTTTAGCATGGTATCTCTTTTTTTCTGGGATACTTGCAGAGGGACAATGAGTTAAGCATCTAAGCACTAAAATGCACTTTCAAGTGCTGGTGTATCCTAACACACAATTAAAAGTGGCAGAGACACAAACTAGGTCAGGATTTCAGGTAAGTGCTCCAATCTGACTACCTAACTGCGGAAGAGCTAAAAGCAGATCCACATTTTGAGGTACTTTTTCTGGCGACTGTATTCCATGTGTATGCGGTAGGTTACAACCGCTGAGTATAGTTCACCGCTGCAACTTGTACTTGGATATTGTAGGATACAGCTCACATGAAAAGTCTAACTCTAGAAGTCAGCACCCAGCAATAGCCTACTACTCCAGCTGTGCAATGTTGGATTGTGTGGGGGCTATCTGGTGCTCTTACCAGTTGTCGTAGAGGGTACAAAAGAAGCCCTGCATCCTTTCTAAGACCGTTTTGTAAACAGGAGAATCATAAAGCTCCAGCAGAGGCTGAGGAAGACCTGTGGGAAAGAATAAGCTTCAGCTACATTACTGAGAGAGCGCATCTCTCACTTAGATCACAATGTGTCATGCTCTCTTCAGAACGTGCTGGGCAGGCCCTAACCAGCCTGACGACAGTGAGGAACGTGCTTGGCAAGACCAACATGCAGCCAAATGGGAAGAGGTGCAGCAACCCTGGGGCAGAACCTCCCCTCAGAGGTCAGCCAAGTTCAGGTCAGTTGTACCCACAGCATTGGTGTTCCCACTAAGGTTGTTATAGCCCCCTCATTTCTCCAAAGCAAAACTTACTGGAGCTATCAGAACCCAGTCAGAAGCAAAGCTGACAGTTGTGCAGCTCCTCTAATAGCCCATCCCTTCAGGTTTGTATTCATCTCTGTTGGGACACAAGCTACTGCTGAATTATGATATTAAAAAATTTAGAGCAGAGATCAAGGCCCTGCTGCTTTATGTGCAGTGGTTCACAGACAGAGAGTTTATAGGTCATAGGAAACAGGTAAAGGAAGCATCTCTTCATTTTACAGATAGGAAAAGGAGCTAAGAAAGACAAAGCAACTTGCCCGAAATATTTCACTGTCTGTCAGAACCTGAAATTAAACCCCAACTTCCAGAGTCATGGTCCACACTTTACCCACAAGGCCACCCACTTCTGCCTGGCTGGAAAGGCTTCTGTGTTCATAAGCTCAAACCTGTTTTAAGATGGTTCCAAAAGCCTCTAATACACCATCTGGAAACAAATGACAGGGCCATACTGCAGGACTTGGCTCTTGTCCTCCAGGACAGGTCTCTGCACCAGCACTCAGGGATCCTGCTGAGCACTAATTCTGCTCAAAGGCAATTACAGCACCCCCAGTCTCTCCAGCCTGAAATGTCATGTTGCAAAGACCACCACCCAGCTGGCATAAGCAGTTTGGTAGGGTACGCTTCATTTCATGCAGAAGAAACCAATTTGTCTCAGACCAAGACCTTATTTAACTTCTTCATTTCAGCAGGTTCAAATCACGGCTGGGCTGTGAATACTATGAAGAAGCTGGCTCTCCAGCCCCTCTTCACTTCCACTCCTATTGGTGGACCACTACCTCAAATACCTCTGAGAATCTGCCCACACATTCCTTCTGAAGAGAAGCCCCTTACCTAGGATGGCATTCTTCTCCACCTCCAGCATGTCTAAGGCCTTTGCAAACGTCTCCCCCAGCCTAGCCACCATCTCTGGCATGTAGAGGTTGTTGTGAGTCCTGAAACAGAAGAGCACTTGGTTTATACTCATGTTGGCCAACCCCTTTTGCCCTTGACAGTGGGATCCTCTCCTTCAGCTTGTGAACAGCTCCTCTGAGGCAGATGATGAGGAAGGTGAGACCAAGCACGTGTGCATGGGATCCCCCTTCCCCACCTGCAAAAATATTGGGGAAGCTGACCCGACAGAGACATGGAGTGACTCCACCTCATGTCCTGAATCTCCTGGCTGCCCCTTCCACTTATTTCAGTTCACCCCACCCCTTGCAAGCACTGGCAGTAAAAACTCCCAGCAATTCTCCAGTCGATGCTGGCAACAGCTTATTAGCTTGGCCAAAGGGATCATAGAATGTATTTTAAAAACTGACAAGACACGGATTCTGTAATCTCAAAAGATCTTCTGCACCTAAGGCCCCTGCAGAGGGAGGGGCTGTTTCAGCTCCAAAATACACACACTGCCCCCCAGGGATGGGTCACAGTCCCCAGAATGGCAGGTGGCATTGGAGGGACTCTAGGGAGAACATCAGTCCGATCAGATGTTACTCGTGGCAGACACATGTGGCCCCTGGACAACACATCCAGCTGGGAACAATTCCGCATCATCAGGAGGTGGCCACAGTCAGCTCTCCACGAGGGACACCAATTCAGCCACGGGTGGCTGGTTCTTGCCATCCAGGCCAAAATGGGTCCCCTCTTAGCCAGGGTACTGACACTCACAGCTGGACTCGGCAGGGGGTGTCTCTCTCACCTACCTCTCTCCTTTGAGACCTCAGACCTCCACTCTGGGTGTCGCCAGCTGCACACAGCACAAATCCTGCAGCCTCCTCCAAAACTGCAATGCCATTGTACCTGCTGCTAGAGGTGATCAAGGGCAACTCAGTATCTCCCCCTAGAGCAGCGTTTCCCAAAGCAGGGGGGTACATGGGAATGGCTGGGGGAAGGGAGCGCGGACAGACCTCAGTATTGTCTCCAGAGTCTCAGCTTTCACTCATGTCTTAATGATTTTTAAAAATTTTTTTTTTTTAAGGTCTCTGTTCACAATCCTGGCAACCCCGATGCAGTGACGTCTGCCTGAGTTTGCAGAGAGCCTGAGTTAGCTCCGAAATGGCGACTATCCATTTCTCTCTGCAAGTGTTAAATACTTCCCTGCTCACTGCACGTGAGGAAGGCAAGTATGTAAGTTTCTTATGAAAGAGCTACAAATGACTTCTTAATGACTCATACTCTCATTCTGGGCTGGATCTAACACCATGCAACAGGCCTCAAAGGGGGCACAAGCTGGTTTTACTTTCCCAAAAGGGGCTAGGGAGCAGCCCAGCCTCCACAAAAGTTTGGATAATGCTGTTCCACTGACTCAAAAACCTGCATTTCTGCTTGAGGCTATCCTGAAACCTAGCTACTAAAATAATCTCCTCTTGTATGTCTCCTGCCTGCTTCATGCCAATGTTGGCTTTGCCTCATGCTGGGCAGAAGGGCAGTGGGGCGAAGCCAAGGAATGTGGAATTGCATGGGTGAACCTTGAAACTCCACTACTCTAACCCCAGCAGGATGGCCAGACAGTCATATCCTGAAGCTGCGGTCATGGCCCTTAGTTGTTTCGGAGTCCTTGAAGCATTTTCTCAGGTTTGACAGTTGGGAGGGCAGATGTTCACTCACAGGCTGATCTCCCTTCATTAATACTTTAGCAAGGTCCCAGTGGTAACGGAGAGAAAATGGCTAATCAGCTGCTCCCCATGGGAGTTAAAAAAGCATCCAACAGCCCTCATACATGATGAAGATGTAACCCCTAGGCATGTTCCAGCTGAGACTCTCAGCACTGAGCAGCACTCCTGGGCATCCCACACACAGGAGAACATGGAAAAACAAAATTCAAGAGAAACTTATGCTTTAGAAAAGACAAGGAAAGGATATGGCAGGACTTGGGGGAGTGTATTTTCAGCGAAGGTCACAGCTCTGCTGGAAAGAGTGTCTGATGCCTAGAGAGGTGGGCTTGAAGGCCAGAAGAGGAGTCCTTTAGGACAGCCCACGCTTGAAGAATCTTGATCTAAAGCTGGAGCCGTCTACACTGAAAATGCCCACAGCATCCATGTCTTTCCAACAATTCTTTCACCAGCATTAATGCCTTGGTAATGTCAGTATCTCATCAAGAGGAGTTCCAAAAAAACCTTTGTTCATGTAAAGCATTTGCTGAGCCTCACCAGTCCATTTGTAACAAAACACGAGCAAATCCCAGCACAGTAAAGGTGCTGCGCCAATCAGTTCATGCAGCTACTGGCTCCAGAAATGCGCCTTTATCTAAAGGTGGCTGGAGATCATCATTTGGGTTTAAATTCAGCAGAGAACAATTTAAGCCAGAAGCTAGAAAGCACCTAGATGAAATGAAGTACCACAGAGGACAGGAGAATCATCACTCAAAAAGCTGCAACCAGTGATTAATAAAGCAACCTCAAAATCATTCAGTAAATACAGCTACCCAGACGAAGACAAATATGGGTAGGCACAAAAAGACAGGCTGGCACGGAAAACACCACACTGTCTATGCCACTCAAAACTACCTTATTTTTCCTTGTTACCTGGACTCTCTCTCATTCCTCTTGGCTCTTTGGTCTCATCCATGACCTACCTTCAAGCTACTTACCCTGGCAAAGACCCAACGGCTTAGCAACTTTCACTGCTTCTGTCTGCAAACACAGCAGAAGAATGCCACACAACATCCAGAGAGCAGCAGACCCAACTGCTCAGCCTGCAAAACACCCTTTTTTTGCATACTGGTGCCTGACTTGGTGTTCAGTTCAGCTGCTCAGTAGGATCTGTGCTACTGCTACTTGCAGATCTGCTCACACACTAACCAACACAGTCTGTGAGGACTTCCACATCTGCTTCCTGCATAAGCACATGAGCAACACTGGACCTTACTTATCTTACTTATCCCCACAGAAAGCTGTCAAATGGCACAGAGCTAAGAGAAGCATCCATCCCCAAGCAGTAATACAACTATGTTCCTGAAGGCATCCTCAACACAGGCAGCTTTCCTGCCAGCCAGCCTTTGTCATATCCCTGTACTTCCTGCCTGCTGACAGGCTGCTACAGATTCCATATTCTCTTGTGTAATCCATATTAAAGAGGGCCTGAGGAAGCAATACGTGGAAAAGGCACTCAAGCCAGCAAAAAACACACCAGAAGCTCCATAGCACAAGGTCCATTTTCTCCAGAAAGACACAAGCATCATCAACATTTGCATTGAACAACTATGAGCTTGCAGCTGTCACACAAAGAGGCCTCTACATCCAGCAGCAGCCAGGAAAGGTATGAAGTGGAGGATCCACTGCTCCTAATACATGATTCACTGGTTCTTGTTGGAGCATCCAGTCTTAAGAAAAGCCTGGATACCTCTGAGTAAAGTACAGGCTGCTCCATGTATGTTACTACCACGTGCTCAGAAAAGATTTTGTTCTGCAGGGGAGATGCTTGAACAAAACAGATGCATTATCTCAAAAAACAGCCAGGGAGCCTCTTCCTTTATGTAGATGGGGAAGCACTGGCAATAGAACATAGCTCATGTGTTTTTCTGGAGGTGGTAAACAAGCAGGCACAGAATTTCTGCTTCTTCACAGGTAGTGATAGAGTTTGACAATAGTTTCCTAAGCTTGTTGTAACAGAGATCCCAAGTGTTTTTAATAATGCATAAGTTCTGGCAAGAACAGCGATCGCACAAGCAAAAAGTCTGTCCGTTGCAGCCTGTTCAGACCTTGGGCACTGGTTTAGTTGGTCTCCCGCAATATGGAGCATGTTCCAGGCTCTGGAAGAAATGGCATGAGGCTACCTCTACTCAGGCAACTCTACTCTACCCAGCCTCTCCCAAAAACTCATTGATAGGATCTTCAGCCTTCCAGGATAAAAGGCAAAAAACCACTTCAAGCACAGCTCCACAGCCATAACAAGATGGTTCAACCCTGCTCACTGGCCAAAGTACCACCTGCTGTGCTACACAGAGCTTTGCAATGAGAAGCACCACTAGGGTGGGCCAAGACAGCACATGCTTGTCCTACCAGTCCAGCACGTTGCTCCTCACTGGAAGCAGCGCAGTCCTGAGCTCAGTGACTACCAAACATACCTGATTAGACAGAGTTTGAGTAACAGGGCCCCCTTCCTCACAGACCTGGGAGCTGAAAAATCTAAGTGGATCTGACAATGCTCTTTCCCAACAGGCTCCTACCAAGGACAGAGCCTCAAGTTTTCAAGTACATAACACGTGGCATTATCTCACAAAATTGCCCCATAAGCCCGGCAAAATCCCAGTGTCAGCAGTTACCCTAAGACAGATTCCTCCTTTATAATTCTGGGAACTGTGTTATTCAGGATTCCCCTTTTCTGCCTTCTCTTGCTCCCTCCTCTGGCTGCCCCAGATGTACGCAACACCAGTGACGTGCAGGGAGGCACTGCAAGGTAGCAACAGCCTGAGAGTATGCATCCACTGATTTCAATAGCAGACAGTACTTCAGGAAGCTGGTGTTCACATTCAGCAAAACCAGCTTAATTTAACACTGAAGAGAGAACAACGCAAACAGGATGCGATGAGAGCTGGGACTGCCCTGGTGGTGACTGGAGAGGTGGCCTTGTAGGGGCTGAGGGCAGAGCAGAGATGTTAGTCGAGAAACGATTAACGGGGTGGCAGATTTATAGCAGTGGAGGTGGGGGAGGCAACCCCAGCCCAAGCTCCCATTGGCTTTGATGGACTCTTGTAGGCCAGGCCAATGAACATTCAGAAGGCTCCAGTTTCCCCAGTGCCATTCCCCACTGTGAACAGTCAGGAACAGTACTTGGGCACCTGCACCAGCCTGTGTTCCCGCTGGCTTCACTGGGAGAACATGCTCTGAGCATTCCATGTATTTATCACAGTTTGGCTTTCAGAGATTCTTAAGTCAACATAAGTGATTTCAAGTCAACTTGACCCACCTTATAAGAGCAAGTAAATTGTCGAGAAGCTTCAGGACCTGCTCAGTGCAGGGATTGCGGTAGATTGGACTTCCACTGGGCATGTATCCCACCAAGAATCCTCCAGCTTTCGCCTCTTCAGTAGCAACAGGCCAACGAGCTCGTTTCACAACTCCCAGAATGGTGTACACACAAAAGCTTATCTGCAGCAAGAGATATGGAGACAGTGTTTCTTAGCCAGGGCACGACCTGAATAAATGGGTTTTCAGAGAAAACCATCATCATCCCATCTCAAAGGGAACGCTCTACAGTGAGCCTAATGTGGTGACAGGAACAAACTCTGGTGGGTTTGCTGCCAAGAAAATGCTGCAAACGATCATGCTGTGTTCCATCATCTTCAGTGACCCTTGGCCACGGCAGGACGGCCTAGGAACTTGCTATTAGACAAAGCACCAATGCATACAGTCTCATGAGTATGCAAGCAACCAGGTAGGTTGCCCTCTAAAAGGAAGGGTCTACACCATCAGTTCCTCAGCTCCTTCATGTGCTGGGATGGATGTAGAGGTCTGTGATGACACAGTGATCAAACTGCATTAGCCCCAAATCACAAGCACAGCTCTGTGGACTGCATTTCAGTGTCTTCTATAGACCTAAAGATAGCCACCCCATTTGCAGCCTGTCCAAGAAGTGAAGACATTTCAAACACCACGAACAACTCGAACAACATGTATCTCCTCGGATGAATCTTAATTATATTCCATGCTGCAGTCTCAGCATGACGCTTTCCATACCGCCTGGCTCAAAAAGCACAATTCACTGCACCGTATCTCCAAAAATCATGTAAACCAATTGCTCCTCCAAAACCAAACTCTGCTACACAAAGAGTAGGGAATAGTGTGCTTCACTCTGCTGAATAATCTGGTTTTGCATGGCCTGCATTCTCGTTACTGTAGCTTAAAGAAGCAAAAGCCAGCCTGTTATTCTGCAATCTGAAAAACCTACTGATCTGCACCCTAAAGAAGCAGATAATCAGGAGAGATCTTGTGTGCAACCGCAACAGAAATAGAGGATGGAAGGAGGCAAGTCCCATCTCACCAAGGATTACACCTCTCCTGGTAATGATACTCACTCTAGAGCGGTTCAGGCCACTAGGATCTTCCAAGACTGGATCAGCAATTTTGTTGTCTGCACCCACATAGGAGATAAAGGCTTCGGGATCCGAGAGGACTCTGGCAGCAGCAAAAGACAGCAACGGGGATTGTTGTTTGTACCAGGGAATTTGAGCAGAGCTTTGCACTGGCAATAAACATCTTAACAATTACAGAGCAGGCTAGAGAGACTAGCTAGTGCTCCACACTGTACGTGGGAACAGCACCAGAGATGTGTGCACCCTTCAAACATCTTCAGTTCTCTTGGGCCACAGAGACCTAAAACCTTTGAATCTCTTATGAAGATAGCCCTGCTGGGAAATCTCTTAGGCATGCCCACCTGCCCAGGGCTGCAGGACACCTCAGCTTTAGTAAGGAGAGCTCAGCTTCCTAGCTTCTCCTGGAGATGAACAAAGACATCTTATTTCTCATTTTATGCAAATGCTTTGAGCATGCTGGGAAGCGTTCCTCTGTCACCTTAAACAACTCTTACCTAGCAATTTTCAACAAACAGCATTTAGAGTCAGTTGGCAGTTTCTGAACTGCAGGAGACCTATTACCACAATGACTGTCCAGAGCACAGGAGGTCACGAGCCACCCCACCACCCTCATTTCGTTTGCACGTTCCCTTAATGGGCACCACATTACCTCTGCAACACCTCCAGCTCAAAGCTCAGAAAAATGACCTATACCTCTGCATCTCTGGGGAGAGCCATAAGCCAGCAACAGGAGCCATCAGCTCCTCCAGGAAAGCTTTCTGCCGCTCATAGTCCTTGAACTGGTTGCTGATGAGGACGAGGGCCTCCATAAGAGCGCACTTCTCCATCTGCGTCAGAAGTAGCTCATTGGAGAGCAGCTGCTTCACATGGTTGTACAACATCTCAAAGTTTGGCTAGAAAACACATCCAGGTGGAAGAGTGTCATGCATTTGGTGTGGAGGAGGGTTACTGGGGGAGGCAGAGGTGGGGTATACTGTACTACACAGGACAGCTGGAGGAGCATGTCTAAGTTACCTTTTCTCTACATAGCCATCTCCTTCTCAGACTCACGCTTCTCTGAATGTTCAGTCTAAAAGAACCTCTTTTCTTCCCTACCCTCTATCATCATCCTGCATCCAGTTTACTTTAGTCTCCAGAATGACTGAAATAAGCACAGGAAATCTCTCTCTTCTAGGCTGTCACACCCCTTACAGCAGTGTCACACCTCAAAATAGTTCTGGTGCTTTTATTTGCTCACAGAAAGTATCTCACTCTTTTGGCTCTCAAGTGCCAGACTTAGGACTCTTCCACCTCTTTGCTCACAATTAGGTTAATAACAATTCATATGGTTATCACTATCTCCACAGGAATGGTTGAGTTTCTTCCCTACCCATGCTAATCACAACCATGTCTTCCTGTAACTTAGTATAAGCATTAGCAATCATCCCCTTCAGCAAAGTCATCTGAACGTATTTTGGGGCAGCTCTGGGCCCTTGGCTCTTCCAGTGAGGATGTTTGGCTGGCTGTGGGAAAGAGAGAGCTATAGTTCAAGGACCAGTAGAGTGGGACAAAGACAAACCTGCTAGTTGTTAGCAGCTACTGCAGAATGCAGACTGGAACCCCTAAATTACCTTAATTAGCATCCTCAAAACTTGTCTTTGTTTAAACTAGCAATCTCCTATGGTGCTCCCATAATCCTAGAGCCACTCCACACAAACACCGCTAAAGAAAGGAGTTCAGTGCTACGCATGTTGCATGCAGGCTGTTTAGTTCAGCAAAACCAAACAAAACACTGGCTCATTGATTTTTCTAGTCTCCTCAAGCTAATCCAGAAAACAATTACTCTCCTCTTGCTCCTACATTAAGTAACAAAAGAAAGTCTGGAGATCAGTCATTGCTAGCGTCTTCAGCTAAGGAATCACTTGAGAGCACCACAAGTGACAAAATGGAAATTCAGCAAACATTCCCATAAAATGAATCTAGTGCTGCTTGTATCCTCCTCATCATCCCTTTTGCATTTAACTCATCACCTTTTCATTTAACTCATCACTTTACAATTCAACTCTTCAGGCAGCAAATTTTTCAGGGCAGGGGGGCAAGAAGGGAGGTGCAGGGAATAAAACACTTTGTCATTTGTGCAGCAGGAATGTTTCTTGGAAGAAAAACGAGGCTGTAGCCAAGGAAGCTGAAGATTCCAGAAAATCCAGCTGAAATTGACACAAGACTCTTCATGATAGAGTTGAGTTTACATACCAGGACAAGCTGAGGGTAATCCCGACACATCTTTATGATTGAGGAGCATGCATGCCTTCTCACATTCTTCACTGCTCGAGTTCTAGGAGCCTGGACAGACATAACAAACTTCAATGCAACAAAACAAAAGTTCAGACAAATGCAGGGTATCTTCAAGAGACAAATGCATTACATACAGTTTTCTGCACTGTTGAGTACAGATCAAAAAAGCATTTCCACACCCCACACCCCAAACAATCATGCAACAACCAAATTTCTTCTGGAGCAGTAGCCAACCCAAGAAGCCCATGTTCGAACAAGCTGTGCTCAAGGAGAGAGGATGCCATGGATCTTACTCACTATTTCAAGATTCCAAGCACTCCCTAGGTAGCTAGCAGCTTTACAGCCATCCTTCACAGCCACATATACCAACCACTGAAGAGTACCCACAGCTAATGAAGGGATTTCACTCTCAGGAAGGCCAACACAGACTTTGGGACTAAGTGCACTGGCCTTAGACCACACCTGTGGCCTTCTAAGTTTGTGAGCCAAAGCTTATTAGGCTATGTCAATCAAGAACAGATCAGTTATATCTAGACTTCCCAGCCCTTTCCAGGAGCAGGACTATACTTGAGAAGCCTACTACAGCAGTCTTCAGACCCAGCATGCTCTCAAACAGAATATGTTTTGATCCAACTGTTATAGCTTATTAGTAGAGAATAATTCAGACATACCTTACTTTCTTCTATAACTTCAAAGGTAACTGAAGCAAACAGCTGTGAGAAAAGGAAGGAAAAATCCAAAACCTCAGGTCATTTGTTAATATCTAGCACTCACATGTGTTCTGAGCTCAAGAAACAGATCGTAAGACTTTGGTGCAATTTCATTAAAGTCAGTGAAGAACCCTTGACTAAGTTGACAGACGAATCATCAGCACAGTGAGGCCTTGAAATAAAACATGGTGTTTATTGGCCAGAGCATGCACTTAATGTTAAGATTTAAGGCTAGGAACTGCAAAATTTGTGTTATTTGACATTATTTCTTCTTGAACAAGACTCAGTCTCAGTTTTTCCCATCTTTAACACGAAGGATAGTCCTTCCCTGACGGTAACACCAAGAGGATTAACTCCTGCAGTTTAGTACAAGGACCTTGCACCACAAAAAGCCTACCTGATTTTAGCATGGTCTGCAAGTACCTACCTTGGAAAGTACTTGCGGTAGGTATTCTGGTCGGTAAGTAACAAATGGGAAGAGAGCAGAGACATTGGTGAGCACACAGGACAGGATGAGAGGATCCTTTGTTTCAAAATTAAGGACAAGCTGCAGCAGATCTATGCCATCATTCACTGGGATCTCCTACAGAGGCAGGAAACGGAAAGCAGAAGGAAAGAAAAAAGGAGGCAACACTCAGTACTTCAGCCTGTAGCATACATCCTACAACTCCTAGAGTTAGGCCACAGAGCTGCTGCTATCATATCAGGCCTCTCGGCCAAACACAGCTGTTCTCAAAGCAGAAAGAAAAGCAGTAGAAACCTCAGTTTAACTGCTTGCTGAGGGAAAAAGAACAGCAGCATTGCCATTGTTGGTAGGGCAGTCTTAAGATGTCAATCTCAAGTCCCCATACTATTGCTTGCACCTCCGGGAAAGGCAATTTTCCTCTCTCTCAGTTTGGCTCCCAATTCTCCTCTTGACTCTGTCCAATAGACTCCATGCTTAACCAACTATATCAACCCATGTAATTATTTTACTGTGATTAGAATGATGAACTAAAGTGCATGAGCAGCCTAATCTAATAAAAACCCGTCAGTCTACATCAGACTGAGAAAAAAAATGCTTTCCTTCTGATTTACCTGCTGTTAAACAAGAAGCAGAGGGAAATTGCTTCCGATCTTCTACTCCCTGAGCATGAGTTTCTCTCATTTAGTTAAATGTTAGTTTAGTTAAAAGTTAAAAATAGAAAAAAAACCCCAAACAACTAATCAAGGGATGATTAAAAAGAATAAACTTAGGAAATTTCCACTTAAGCAGTCCTCTTCTCCTCTAGCAAGGCACTATGTCAAAGCATGCCACCTGAGCGATCTCCTGTGACTTTTCATGGCATAGCATCCAGAACCAAGACATGCCTGACAGAGTAAGCCAGTATGAGATTGGCCCCATCTAAAGAAGGGTCACTACTCCTCATGAGAATCACTCACCAAACAATCTGGGTTTTTGCATGGAGGTAACCAGTACTACAAACTTTTCAGGGACAATGTAGCTGGAAAAAACCCACTCATGTCAACCCAGAACAAGCCAGGAGAGCAGGCGAAAGCATCTGGTACACATACGTCTTTATCCAGGGTTCGAAACATCTGGCTGATGACACTCTCGGAGAAGAAGGTCATGGCATCCCACTGCACAAAGGATGGAGAGAAGATGGAGCAGAGACCTTCGCCTGTCTTAGCTGAAAGGAAGAGAACACTGGAGCTCTCACCATGCTCCTCCCCACATGCGTACCACCAGGCTGATAAGCTCCCGCAGTGCAACATCTTAGCACTCACAAGTATTTTGATCACACAGCTCTCCCTGCAGATGCCTGGCAGGGATGCACCAGGAGCAATTAAGGTACTCCTGTGCGATTTGCCTCATTCAAGTGAAGGCTCCTGAGTTGTAAGTCTGACCTTTGAGATATTGTAGGGAGCAACACCAACAAATCACAGAAGAGAAAAGGAAAGGAGGGAGACAACATGCCCAGACTCAGCACTGCAGGCAAGACTGCCCTCAGTGTGACTTTGCAGAGCACCAAGTGGCCTTCCTTCACAGGAGGAAAGCAAGGTGACTGACAAAGGGATTTGCCAGACAGACAGAACTTCCCTGGACAAAAATAATATGTTACTGAGATAACAAGGCCCAAATAATTGTAAAATTGTATCATAGGGACAGCTGCATCTGTTTCGCAGAGAGATTTGGCGGAGGGAAAGGAGGAGCCAGGGGCTTTACATCAGCTATTCCATAGGTAGACTGCAAAGGGTTAAATTTGGGGTGGGGTGGGGTGGGTTTGATTTGATTTTGCTTTTAATTTGCAAAGACCTTAAAAGCCTGAAAGCCTAGTGTTGAGTCTTGGCTCCCCCTCAAAAAAAAGAAAAAGAAAAAAAAGGGAAAGAAATTTCTTCTTGGCTTGAATTAAAAAACAAATCCCATATCCTTATTTTTTTTCAGGTAACTTACAGTTCATGGGTCCAGTATCAACAGGAGCTGTGAGCTGGTACTTCAGCCATTCACCAGCCATTTGGAAGCCAGTTCGAGGGTCCAGACGACAAGCCATCCTCATCACCTCTCCTTGCTGGGCTCGGAAAGCTGCAGTGAAAAATCAGACACCATGCAACAAGCTGATGCTACAAATGCTCCCTTCCCCAAAGCTCACCTGCAGCTTTGCAGACCTGGGAACATTACGGACTGTTGCTCTGGCAATAGCTGTGTAGTAAGCTCAGATATACAGTCAGTAAACTAAGTGTAACAGGATGTGCAGTTTTTTGAAGCAATTTAAATGGACTAAAAAAGGATGGATTAACATAAAAAGAAGTGCAATTAAAATGCAATATGAATTATGAAAATATATGCTAACCCCAGATTTATTACAATTAAGCCTCTATTTTACATTAAAAAATTCTTCAAACTATATACGTTTGCTGCTTACAAAGCACCTTGAGATACTGAGACATAAAACCAGCATTAGATAACTACCACGTCCTTCAGCTAACCACACTTTTTCTAGATTATTCAACTTAACCCGGTTCAGATTCTAGGCTGACAAGCTAATGTGAACTCAAAAAACCCAAAGAAGTCTAGTTTTCAATTTCAAAGATATGAAAAGCAAAGTGCAGAACAGTAATTTCCTTTGTTCCACAATATTCCAGTACATGACCACACAAAAGAATCAGCTCTGCTGACTACAGATGCAACTTGCATTGTGTAAAAACGTTGTTTTATCCAGTAATTTTATTTTGTGTTTCAAATCAGTTTTATTTTCTTATATACGTAATACCTTCAATATCATTTAACTCCCTAAAACTATTTCAAATTCTAGCTTTATGCATTTAGCTACTTTTTGATTCACACCCAAATAGATTTATTACAGTAAGTAAAAAATACACTATCTAATAAGGAGTAAAAAAGTGCAACACTTAAAAATCTTCAAACATAAATGTAGAAAGTAAGAATTTAAGTAATTTGTTAAGTGTATCCTCCCAGCCACCAAGTGAGTACTGAACTATACCAGCCAGCGAGAACCAACCTTGGTTCTGGGAAGTAAAATACAAAAAGAAAGAAAAAAATAAAATTATTAATACCCAGGGTTCCCCATTTGCTGGTTTAAGATCATGATTAAATTTGGCTATTTTAATTGGTACCGAACCTGAAGCTTGTTAGCAGGGCCAAGACAGATTTTCTTTCCGGAATGACATTTAAAGTCTTTTGTAAGCTGCCTTCCTCTCCTAACCTGAGCAGGACTCCAGGCTGTTTCATTTCCTCCTCTAGGTGACCAACAGGCAGATTTTCTTTGACACTAGGTAGCAAATGCTACCAGGCCACCTACTTGGCCAGCAAGCAAAATAATATCAAAGAGTAGGTAAAATGAAATGCCTGAGCTGCCACAGGAAAATCCTAAATTAATTTTACTCCAAGATCCAGGCTGAAAGCATCAAGACACAAATGGAAGCTGCCAAGCCAACATGGTAGGTGCCAAGCTCAGCCAGCAACTGGGAGTAAGAGGAAAAGCACAAACAGCTTCCACACAGGGTGATGGCAACTTACAGTTGAAGAAGGCATTGAAGTCCTCATCACTGTCAAAATCAAAGCGGGAGTATTCACAACTGGCGCTGTCTGTTTTAGAGGGAAAGCCCACCTAGAGACAGAGCGGACAAGGTCAGGAAGGAAGAGAAGTCACCCATCACAGCTAACACCAGCTTCAAGGAGATGAAGACTGAAGGGAAGGAGCAGACAGTAAGATGTTGAGATAGAGCTGTTTGCACAGCAGCCTGGAGATCATGTCTGTGGCAGACACAATAAAAATGTAGTTTCTCCCCCGTGATCCACAGGCCATGTTCACCTAGGTACGTTCTCACACCTATCTGGCCACAGTTCCCACATACCTTCACTAGGTTGGTCATAGATGCACGGAGATACTTAGGAATCATAGCCAGCAACAAGGGGTCGCGAGACAGAACTTCATGCCGAAAGAGGGCTCCCCATGTGATCTGGGTGGAAGAGCGCAGAAACTGGGGGGAGAAGAGGGAAAAGAGGGTAACAGAGAAGGATTTCAGTGCTGGAATCTCCACTGCTGACATTAGGTGTTGCTATCAGAAGGCAATAGCAAGTTACACTGACAGTTCGGTTGAGTCCAAGGCACCTTGCAGGCTCAACCCAAACTTCCAGAACACCAAAAATCTCTACGTAAATAACAGGGCTGATTGCAAATTCTGCACTTTCTACTCAGCACCTCTGCATCAGGCACTGTTCCTAACGGAGTGGTAATGGAGGAGGAACCACTCTGCCTTCCAGGTCTTCAGCTGAAATGGAGAGCCTAAAAAGCAATATTTGGCAGCTGACGTTCTGCAGTCTTTTATAGGTCAGTTCAGTTATGCATTCACACATTCTTAATAGACGTACACGAGACTTTCAGCCCTTTACATACCTGGCTGGGATGGGTTGTGAAGGCTAAAAATGAGTCAAGGTATTTTCCAAAGTTGGTTGGCGTTTCCACATCAGAATCTGAGCCCTATTAGGAAGACAAACAATTTCAGACAAAATACTAACTGTATGTCATGCTGGGCTCACAGGCGGTATGTCTCTGGGTAAAGTAGGAGCACTACATCCAAGGCCACAGACTGTAAAGGAGCAGAAACAAAAACACTGAACAACTGCGATTTTTTCTGAAAGCAGTATAGCCTGAGGAGTGGCAAGTTCTGCTGACCGGCCTGGGGGTGCTGGAGACAGCACCACCCTCATTCAAGAGAAAAGGGTGACTTCCCAGATACTGGAGTTCCGTTAAAACCAAATTCACGGCCGCTGGTGCTGCTGCCACGAGTCACGATTTTACTCCTATTGGGTCAAGCCCACCCAGCAGTACCAAGATGGAACAATTCTCAACTGCAGACTGCAGAATTTCACAAGCAAATACACCCAGATGATTTCACTCCCATTCCACCAAATGTTTCCTGCATTTAACGTATGGACATCTCTTATCAATAACTTCCTGGGAAGTGTCAGGAAAATAAGTTTTACCCAGAGCCATAAATTCAAGGTTTTGCTGCTCCTCACTAACCATAATATGACCTGATGCCCTCAAGATTCCTGTTCTGGAGCTGCACAACTCAGTGCTGCCTCTCCCGAGTGAATCTGGATGAAAGGACTCAAATCCCCATCTCATTGCTTCATTACGGACTAACAGCTCCCACTGCCTAACAGCAAGTGAACTCACTGAAAGTAATAACACACCCTTCGTTTGCTGTCCATTCTTTTTAGGGATAAATTCTCAAAGGTTGTTTGTTTTTTTTTTTCCCTCCCTGTGAGAATTTACTCTGCTCTATCACTTGCACAGGCTGGCTGCCTCAGTCTCCCCACAAACATCTCTCAACAAGCCTGCCTTCCTTACTGTAGAAACACTGTGCTGAATGGAGGGAAGCACGAATTCAGCAGCCAGCATGGCATGCAAAGTATCAGTGTGCATCTTCGTCTCAACATTGACACAAAGCATCGGGAAGATGAACAGCAGGAACAAAACACGCTTCTTCCTTCATCCTGAGAGAATCTTGGCAGAAGAACAAACAAGTATACTCTTTGAGTTATTTTAATAGGGAAAATTAAAAGGTTTCCAACACAGGAGTAATTTCCCGGAGTAGTTTTTCTGTAGCAGTAGACAGCAAGAAACTTGACCAATTTTCAGTAAAGCTTCAGCATTTTACAGAGGCTATAGGAGATGATTTTTGATGACAGCAGAGGCCTGGAATCAATCAGGGTCTCTCCATTCTACATTCCTATGACTTGGCAGGATAGTTATCTGAGTTGCAAGCAGAGCCATTTCTGCCTCTACCAAATGCACAGATAGAACCCTACAGCTACCAAATGTGCAGAGAGAACCCTGGTCCTACCTTAGATCAGAGCTGCCTCACCCCCAGCCTTAAAAACTAGCCTTGTCAGGGTTGCTGCTGGTATAAGTAGAGACTTACTAGCAACGCACATAGCTGGCTGCCCAACGCACACAAAACTTGGCAAAGTCTCTTCAAGAAAACATAGTGCTTCTCCACCAGGCCTTCTCCATCTGCTGTCCTGGGAATGAGGGGAGGGCGAAAAACAGGATCACAGTTACTCACAGTGTAGGTAACAGGTGCACTGCTATCTATCTTGTAGATAAAAAGAGGACTAGAGCAATTTGATTTTATTGCAGTGGAATTTTCTTTGCTATTATCAAGAAGCACTGCTTTACTGGCATCTAAAACCTCTGAAACTGCCTCTATGAGAGAGTCCCTCCTGATCAGTTTCAGGCTAAAAGAGAAAGCTGGGGAAGCTGTGATATTTGCGCCACTTTGTCCTTCAATTTTGGGACTTGAAAAAACTTGCAATTTTTCAGGTTTTGCAAAAGAAATGGTGGTTTTCTTCTCTCCTAGCCCAGTCCCAGCTTCCTGCAGTTGAGCAGCAATATCTTTTGCAAATCACATCTATAAAGCCATTTGTATGCAGTTTTGTGTGAAATTACAGCAGCAGGATGGTACTCACTGGGCAGCAGAGAGAATGTAGTGCATGGCAACATCTCCAAACAAGACCATCAAAGGCTTCCGATCCTCCAGCTTACCCTACGTGTAAAATAAGCCAAATGCCTTGATTAGAACATAACTATTTATTGCCATCTGTAAGTGAAATTATGAGATCCCCAGCTGTCCTTCCGTCTAGGGAGGGGCTTACAGCCCCCAAATGATTTCAGTAAAAACTTGCCAAAAAAGCTAAGGTATTCCTGATCTCAAGAAATTCCCCCAAGCAATGCCACCATAGGAACTTTAAACTGAAAAACAGCTCCTGAGACATTAACTCTTCTTCACTGCAGACTGGCTAGTTATGGAAAGGCAGCTGATAAACACTCAGCCTTGACACTAAGCTGCTTGTGAACATATGGGTCAAATCACGTGTTCAGATCCTGCTGTGATTGCTCTGAGCTGCCAGATGACACAGCTGGTGACAATATTTCCCACTTCACAGTTGTAGAAAGTGGGGAAAAAGAGAGTTAACGGGGAGCACCAACTTCAAAACAGCAAAGAGAGGCAAGCACAGAAGTTGGAGAGGGTTCCAACAGTTGCTGTATGTATTGTGCTGGCATGACATTCACACTAAATATCATTAACATAAGCAGGCAAATTTGAATTTTGTTTCTTAAATAAAAGGGCAAAGATATAATCGCTCAACCTGAAGAATTATATAGGAGAATAGGAGGAAAACAAAGGGGAGCCAGAGGGGCTGAGGAGGAAGCACTCACTTTCCTGCTGACAGCAATCAGGAGACACTCTGCTGCTCCTATTTGGAGCTCAGGTTCATTTAGGAGCAGACACAACATCTCCAAGAGCTTGCAGTTGTCTGCTGTAATGTGGCTCAGGGCCACCCAGTCAATGTAGCCAGCCAAGGTGTTGAGTGCTGCTATCCCCACGCGGCAGTTTGCCTGGGCCTGTAAACAGAGAGGAGGCAAGAGGTCAGAGTCAGAGAGAAACACCAATTCCCACCTAAAGCCATCCACTCCCTGGAAGAACAGTATCAGAGAGTGAGGTGGCAGCAGAAGGGTCCAAGTCCCACACTAAGGATGTCAGTTAAGGCCTGGGCATTTCTCCACTTGTGCCTCACTTCTCTCTTCTCCAGGAATTTGTATTATGGGTGAACAAACCCATCCGTAAATGAGAACTGCAGTTAATAGACTCCAAAGCCTGGAGAAGGCTGGTTCTAAGAAATCTTTGTCTTAAGAATCACTAATGCACTAACTCCTGCATAGTTCCACTCACCTTTGGCTCCTGAGACAGATCAGCCTTCTGAAAAAGAAAACAAGAGATGGTAAGTGAGCAGCTAGAGCACACACTTCCACCCAGCCACTGCCGGACAGGCTTATTCTTGAGAACGCAGCCAGAAGCAGCTTCAGAGAACAGCTCCCTAGTGACAGAGGCTGCCACACAGTCTCCTGCTCAGGACATTGCTGCAGCCATCATAACCACCTCCACAGCCCCCTGGCACGTAAGACAACAGGACTCTGAATTGCAAGTTAAGCCACAATTTCCTTCTCATCCAAAAGATGGCACTCCAGTCAGCAGGCACCAGGGAGACACAGGGGACAAGAAGGAAAGGCATTTCAATGCTTCCTGGAAGCTTCCAGGGAAGAAACTTCTGACCTTTTAGAGCATCTTACATCCAAAAGCCAGACTCTGAAAGATGCTGGTGGCTTTTATGTACAGAGATTGATGTCTGAAAAGGGTAAGTGATTTGTCCATGGTCAGAAAGGCAGCTGGAGAGAGAGCTGGGGCAAGAGCTTACAGCCTCACTCCAGTTCCAAACACTTAACAGCAGCAATGCACTGCTTGCACCATCTTTTTGACTAATGCAAACGAGTCCCTCAGACACTCAGGTTTTATTTATTTTTCAGATGCAAAGACACCACAAGCATTTCTTTCCGCTGCGAGGTTTTGGTTTGGAAACTCTGTCCATCAATGTATTCAGTGCAGTGATTTTAAGTTAATCTGGTTGCGTCCCAAACATTTAACAACTGAGCCACCATACCAGAACTGCATACTTATAAGCACTGCGGATTATTATGGTTTTGGGGAACTATCCATCATGTCCCCCACTCTCAGTGTGCAGACAAGTAACTGAACACCCAACCCTCAGAATTTACCCTGTGCACAAACATCCCAAAGATCTGCTAACCTGTGGAATGGTGAGGGCTTCTTGTTCCTGGGGTGCTCCAACCTTGCCAATCAGAAAGATTCCACCGTTAGCAGAAACAGCCACACTTCAGAGCCTCAAGCACTGCAATTCAAACCTTACCTGGAAATGCATTTCAACCAGACTACAAAATGCACTAGGGTCTCCCACCCACCACCATGAACTGCACAGAGAACTGTCTGCTCTACAGGTGGGTTTGTTCAGCCTGTCAGTGCATCAGGAAAATGAACAGAAGTCAGGTAGGAGAGGGTTTTTCATTGCCTCCCAGTTTCACATTTAGTGTAACTCTGGATTTTAATTCACAGAAAAAAAGAACAAGAGATACACCTAAGCAACTTATTTCTAGATTGGTTTCTCAATTGTGCTTCACTCTCAAATCCACCTCCTTCTCACAGGAACAGACTGGGGGGGAGACTTGCCTTCACCATCCATCTTGACCAACCTGCACATCTCTGACTCTAGGTAAGAACTCTGGAAAGAAGTCTTTTTACAGAAAAAGTAAGAGCATTCCTCACCACAACTTGACAAAAAAGGGCTTCCTGAGCTGAGCTCTTGGAGAAAAGGACCAGAGAGGCCCAGATGCAATGCTGAGACATCAAAAGCTTGTGCATTTTGGTGCCTCACCATAAAGACACCACTGCAGCACGAGATCAGATGCGAGTCCAGGACAGCATCTCTTTACCACTGCGTGTTACATAGACTAATCCAAATCTACCCGTTTCTGCCACAACCACACCTTCGTTTTGCTAAGCCGTACACCCCTAGTGTCAGCAGAGCATTCCAACAGTACGGATGAGGCACGCATCCACTCAAGCCATTTACACTAGCAAATCCAAACTATCAACACTAATCCTGTCAACCCTGTACGTTCAGTCTCTCTGATCAGCACCGGCTTCCCAGGCCACAGCAGATCCCTACCTCACAGCAACAGCAATGGATTTCAGACAGCTTCTGCACTTGCTTCCCCAACAACTTGTGAGTTGTATCCCAATTCCTAAACGCCTCCAGCACTGACTGAACCCAAGGAAAAGAGACTCTTACCATGCGTCTGTACTTGTTGACATTCTGCTGCAGGGTAGTTAGTAGGAAGCTGAAGATCTTCTCCATGTTCTGGGTGAGGGTTTGCTGGATATCTCGTCGACGCTGGGTAGGCAGAGTTTGAAAAGTCACCACATCCTCTGCCAAACGTAGAAGGATGAACATCACCAGTTCCGTCTGAGTTTCCTGATGTCCCAAAACGAAATATACTCCATCAGCACAGTTCAAACATTAAAATCTCTAGAGGCTAGCTGCTCAGAGATGTAGAGAGAAAGCGAGCATGCATGAAGATACAAGTCACACCTTGGGAAAACAAGACAGGAGGATGGCCCTCTCTCTGCTAAAATCACCTCCTAGAATAACTTAATCTTACAGAGATTTTTGAGTCCATCATCAGCCTGTCTCACCTGACCATGAATGAGTTAGGCTGTCCTCAGGATGATGGAAGACTGAAACCCATACTACGAGCAAGCAGAAGAGAACAGACAAGCGTGTTTCATACCCCTTGCTTGGAGAGGGTATCCAGCTCCTTTAGCATGTCAGGCCAGTGCTGAGGCCATTCGCGCTTGATCATCTCCACCACAATGCGAGACAGAACATCCTTAATGTGACTTTCCTCCTCCAGAATACTTTGAGTTCCCTGTGATAGAAGAGGGGCAGAGTTACACAAACCAGCAAACATCAGACATTTATAATTCTGACATGGGAAGCACAGTGGTTGCAAATATTCTAAACCACACAAAATAAAAACAACAAAACACAACACAACACTGGGCAGCTCTTCATCCCAGCTACCTTGGATGACACTCCTACCCTCCCAAGCACCCATAGCTACCGAACTCTGGGAACCAAAAGCATTTTCCTCAAAAGAAGGTCACTTGGTCATGAGAGCAATCACAATGATAAAGAAAACACGACTAAGATAATGACTTTAGTATTCTTGCAAAGGATAAGAACATCTGTATTTACTGAATTTCTGCCTAAGAAAAGAAAAAGTACCTTCTATATGCTATACAAGCCTCACAACTTCCTGTCATGTGAGGTGACATAGTTATTGACCTGACTACAAGACAGAGAAAAGCACTGGAACAACCAGGGATGCACAGCAAGAAAGTAATGAAATGCAGAATTGAATTCACGTCCTCTGTGCTAATTAACTGGAGTCTTTTTTCCTTTCGCTCCCACTTTCTATCTCTGAGTGAGAGAATCATGTTTCAAAGAACAGTCTGGGGTAGAAGGTACTTACACTGGATATGAGGCCCATGACATTGTTCTTCAGATAAACTTTTTCTAGGCGAGGCATATTGTTCCAGCGGAACCTGTTTGAAAGAGTTCAAATAAAAAAGAAAAAAAGAAAAAGAGAGAAACACAAAGGACACCAAGTCAAAACGTTTATAAAGATCTCTGACTCGATTCTCAATGAAACATCACTTCTTTACCTAAACTAGAGAGAAACACTACAGCTCACTGATTCTGCCAGTGCCCAATCCCTCACTGAAAAGGCTGAGTTAAAACTGCTGCTGGCAAACGGGCGTGCACCACTGAGGTCAACAGATGTGAGAAGCAGCAGCAAAAGCACAAAGCATCAGGTCCGTAGAGGCGGCAGAGAGAGGAATCTCAGAACTGAACTAATACAAAGCCTCTTTATTAGCATGAGGCTAATGACAGAGAACGCTGCAAAGACCTACTGATAACCCTTTGTGCTTATTTACATCTTGCAATGTCAATGTGTCTTAGAGCTTGGTGAATTAACCTTCCCAACCTGCCCCTCCTTGCTCTCCTTCTTTTACAGAGGAGGAAAGAAACAGAGCAGGACAGCAACTGTCCTCTGCTGCAGAACAGACTCTCTGCATCCTGAAAGTGCCTCCCTGAAGCAGGAGGCACCGGACCGGGAGCACAGCCCACGCCAGCGGCTGCGTGGCAGCGGGCCGGCACCCTTCCCCGGCGCGACGAGCTGCCTTACTTGACCACATGCTCCAGGATCTGCAGGCCGAAGTGCCGGACGATGGCCGTCTGCGTCTTCTCTGCCAGCTTCAGCCCGCAGGGCACGCAGATGGGACACTTCTCCTTGAACTCCTCACAGAACTGGGAAAGGACCGGGGACAGGCACACGCGGTTAAAACACAGGAGCGAGCACGGGGCGGCCAAGGAGCGGCCGGTAACG
>WAAD01021527.1:13221-35295 GCA_013389945.1 Fregata magnificens | reverse complement strand
CGGGGCTTCGGCCGCCGGCGCCCCGGCGCTTTGCATACCGCGGCAGGGCGGCTCTAACGGCTTTGCTTGGAGGCCGCACGGCGCGGCGAGAAAGGAGCCCGGTGCTGCCACCCCCCCGGCCCCCTGTGCTGTCCCTCTCCCGCTCCATCGGTAACACTCCCTGCACATCAACAGAGGTAGAGGGTGGGCTGCTTTATCTCCCCCGAAGCAAGAGCGTGGTAAGTGGGATCTATGTTTTCCCCAATGAATGGCTTTTAAGGTGCTCGCTTCTCATCCTTGCTGTTGGCGCACAGTTACAGAAGCATGTGGCTGTTGGCTGGGGCTGGCTGATGCTACCAGTCCCTTTGCTGGGCTCTGAAAGAAATGCCCATATTGATCCTCTTTGTGTCTCTTCTCCAGAGGAGCTGCGGGAACGTGGCTTGCACGAGTGGCTGGCATCGCTGTCTTTTGATAACCCTGATTGTCCTGACCTGCAGCTGACCATGGGTGCAGTAATTGTGGAAGAAATTAGGGTGGCTGTAGAAGCAGCCACTGGATTCAGGTGTTCAGCTGGGATTTCACACAACAAGGTACGTGTGTAACACATCAGCCTGATTTCTTCTGAGCAGCAGAGTCAGAATGTGCTGTAGATACTCTCCTATGCACTCTTCCAAGTCTCCCATAGAAGATCAGCTGAGTGGGGAATGCAGCCATATGTGAGCACACCTTCAGGGAAATTATAGGACATCTGGGAATGGAAGGAGTTTTTTTTCCCCAGAGATGTGGCCTGTGCAGTCAGCACTCAATTAATTTATTGCCTGGATTCCTGGTGTGCCCTAGTGAGTTAGCTTACTAGGAAGAAAAGGGTTTTAAGTCCCCCAGGAGAGTTTTCTTCAGGAAAAAATGAGAGCTTAAGGCAGGAAACCTCCACCTTGAGTTTTAGGCAACAGTGGCTGTAGCCAGGGAATGGTTTTTACTGACACAAATTCCCAGTGACTTGGAGGAAGAAGAATACCAGTTTGGGGCACTGAGGTGAGTCGGGTTGCTTTTCCTCTTTCTGCTCAATCAGTCTTTAACCCTGCTGGCCATGCTTTGGGTGATGCTCAGCCAGCTGCCAAGAGCAGCCACAGGAGCACTTCGTGCATGACAGCAGCTGCAGAAACAAACGGACTTTGATGCTGCAGCTATAGAGGGCTTCCTGCTGGGTGAAATGCAGGGTGGTTTACTGAGAGCACCTAGCACTCGTTTCATTCTTTGCAGAAAAGGTTTGTACCTACAGAGGTGAGCTGGCTGTGAAAACACTGAAGCATGGCCTGCACAGCTGCATGTTGGCTCTGGTAATCTCTGCAGTGTGCTTGCTGGTATACATATACAGTTCTTCAGGGACAGCACAGTACATCATAATTTCCTTACTGCATTTAAAAAAAAAAAAAAAAAGGAAGAATGCTGGCATAGAAAATGGAAGCTGGGAGAAGCTGGTAGGGATAGCAGGGATGTTTTGTGTTATTCTTGATTAAAGAGAGCAAAAAGGCAAACTGAACACCCCTTCCACTGGAAATTTCTATACCAGTGAGCTAGCTCACTTCTGCCTCACAGTCTGCTCTAGCTTCAGGGTGAGCCGGTGCAGAGCTAGCTCCAGTACCTGTGTACAGCTGGTAATAGTTCCAGTTGTTTCTACAGCAGTCTAAGATGAAATTTATCTTCCTTAAGTTCCAAAGCATCCATTTAGTCTTTATCCTTTTCTTTTTTTAGTCAGAGCCTGCATTTTTAAAGTCATAACTGTACAGATAAGCCCGTCTTGCAAAGAATGAAACGAGTGCTAGGTGCTCTCAGTAAACCACCCTGCATTTCACCCAGCAGGAAGCCCTCTATAGCTGCAGCATCAAAGTCCGTTTGTTTCTGCAGCTGCTGTCATGCACGAAGTGCTCCTGTGGCTGCTCTTGGCAGCTGGCTGAGCATCACCCAAAGCATGGCCAGCAGGGTTAAAGACTGATTGAGCAGAAAGAGGAAAAGCAACCCGACTCACCTCAGTGCCCCAAACTGGTATTCTTCTTCCTCCAAGTCACTGGGAATTTGTGTCAGTAAAAACCATTCCCTAGCTACAGCCACTGTTGCCTAAAACTCAAGGTGCAGGTTTCCTGCTTTAAGCTCATGTTTTTTCTAAAGAAAACTCTCCTGAGGGACTTTTCTTTCTAGTGAGCTAACTTGTTCAGAGTATACCAGGAACCCAGCTGATAAATGAGACCAAATAATTGAATGAGCTATTGGGAAGCACCTGGAGAATAACAGCAAGGTTTTATCAAGAACCACTTGTGCCAAACTCATTTATGTGCTTTCTTTGACAGCATAAGTGGCCTAACGTACAGGGGAAACTGCAGATGTGAGGTGTTGACCTTAGGGTGAGGTGCATTAGAAACCTTAAGTCGCATAAGCTGACGATGGCACCCAGGCAAAACACAATGTGGCTGAGGTTATCTGAAGGACATGCATCTAGCTGAAGAAAATATTGTTTTCCATAACGATTTTCTTCAGTGAATTGCACTCAAATTGGGATGTTTAGAGTGGGATCTTGGGGAGATCCTCTGTCTGAGGTCTGCTAAGAGCCAGTATCTTCACTGAAGCCTATAGAGAGGGAAGAGCTGTAGGAATTCAGGTGATGCTAAGCACAGATGGGGCTCAGGGCCTGGGCTGTGAGAATTCTGGGAGATGAAATTAGAGCTGAAAATTCTGGGCTTGGAAAAGCCCAGAAACAGTCTGAAATTGCCAAGCAGTGCTTCTTATGCTCCTCACTGACTGTTTTTGTGGTTTATAGGAAAAAAAGCAACTAGCAGGCTTTTGGCTAAGTCGCAGTAAGTCAGGAAGTAGCCTGGAGTTATTGTGGACAAGCAGCAGGATGAGTCAGTAATATGAGTGCTCTTGTAGAAATGGCAAATCCTGTTTCAGCATGTGCAGATTAGAGAAGGTGTCAGAAAAAGTAAATTATTTCTCCCCATGAAGTCTCAATGATTGGTTCAGCTTGCAGCACTTCACTTTATGAACAGTGTGGGTAAACTTGGAATAGTCTCCAGTGAAACAAGAATAACAATAATTGGACACCTGGAAAATGACTGGATATGAAAAGTTGAAGGAAAGGGATCTACTTTGTCTAGAAAAGAGTGAGAATGTATGTAATCCTGTAAAACAGGTTGTTAATAAAGATCATAGCTCAATAGGTAGGAGAGAAATTTTGCTTAGTTATAGGATGTGTGGTAAAGCAGTGAAAGAGTAAATTATTAGACTCCGTTAAAAAAAATAAAAGCCCAAACACCCAGCTAAACATATTTCAAGCTGGTCTGTGTATTCTTGATCCTGTGGTAGATTACGGTGGGAGGGGAAGCTGTATAGCAGATAGGCTAAAGAACATCCCTTCCAGGCTAGCAATTCTGTATTTTGCAGACTTCCTTTTGCAGCATTATGCTGCTGTGGACCTTGCAGAGAGAAGATTAAAATAGTGACATTGACAAAAAGCAAGACAAACACAGAAGATGAAGGAGCAAGACATAGTGAGAGAAATAGCCTGGGGAGGATTATGGGGATGCTCTGGAAGCTCTAGCATGCTTGTCTGACAGAAAACTAAGCCAACCAGAACAGGTGGTGGACGCAGATCCCCTAAGCTCCCTGGAGCAGGAGTCCAGCCCTTTGCAGAGCTAGAAGTCTGGAAGCAGCAGTGCTTTCAGAGTACCCAGCCAGCACGTGCCAAGTCCCAAGGTGGGTACTAGCTGGGAGCAAGCAACGGTGCAACCTGCACGTCCTTCCTAGCAGCTATTCCAAAGACAGCTCTTAGAGGTGATACAGCACAAGCCATTAGGTAAAGTCACAATAAAGTCCGTGCAAAGTTTGTAATAACAGGGTTTCCACCCTCTTCTGTGTTACAGACACTGGCAAAACTGGCCTGTGGGTTAAACAAGCCCAACCGCCAGACACTAGTATCTTCACGATTCGTCCCACAGCTCTTCAGCCAACTGCCCGTCGGCAATATGTAAGTACTGGGGAGCCACCTGCTTTTGTGCAGCTTGGGGCTCAGGCTGAGCTGCTCTATGGCAAGAGCAAGTATTTGAAATGCTGGTGCTGTGCTTCCACAACCCAGGCTTTTATCAGGAGAGTCCTGTTTGACTTCATTGTTGTGGTACTTGCTCCTGTTGGTTTCTTACCATTGCTTGTGTGAGCAGAACTAAAGTGACTTGGGTGTAGGAAACTGTTCCTAGCCACCTCAACAGAGAGCAATTTGATGCTAACTGATAGCAGCCAGCAAAGGCTTTCAACTCCACAGTAACTTCTCATCAATGCTTGTAAGAAACAGAGAGGAAATCCTGCCAGTAATCCCTCACAGCCGTGAGCGACAGTTCAGGAGGAGCTGCAGCCCTGCCAGTGAAGGGACCACACTCGAAGAGCCCGCTAGCATCCTGTGGGCAGCCTTTCCCTGGGTAGAGCTGTGCTCAGGATGAATGCTGGGGTGCATAGGTGTAAGCCAGGAGCAACTGTGGGCAAGGAGGCCATAGCTGTGCCCCAGTGTGAGTGATAGAGCTGTGCTCCCAGAGAGCAGATGTAGTTTGGTTTTGAGCATCCACACTGTGCACAAGTACTTTTCCTGGTGTAGAGAAGAGTTACCAGCACCACTGCTCCGGAGGAGTGGATCCCTGGTCCTGCTCTCCAGACCTGCACTGCTGCTCTCTGCCTTCAGTGTCTCACTAGGGATGGAGGGGGGGCAGTGTGGGGAAGGGTCGTGTCTGTGTAGGAGGAAGCAGGGAGCGTGTGAGGCATTCCTCAGAGCATGGTTTGGGATCACGTTTTGAAGATGGAGCTGAGGGAGAAGCACTGAAACTGGGTGAGCCAAGGAGCAGTTCCCACTTCAACTCCTATATGTCCTTCTACTACAAGCAGAAGAGCTGTTATGTACCAGGTGTTCCCTTTTGTCCTGCTAGTTCCTGATTGCTTCTAGCTGTCCTGATCTAGGGACAGCTGCTCCAAGAAGACTTGGCATAGTCTCCATATGATGCTTCATTTGTGTTTTCTCTTTCTCTTTTTCTTTCTTTCTCTGCTGTAGCCGTAACCTGGGAGGCAAGCTTGGCACTGCCATCACAGACATCCTGGGAGTAGAGTACATTGGGGAGCTGACACAGTTCAATGAGACAGAGCTCCAGACCCACTTTGGAGAGAAAACTGGGTAATGATAAACCACTCCCCACAAATTGGCTCTTGGCAGGAACTGAGACTTCCTTTCGGTCACAGGTTGTTCTGCTGTGATTAGGAAGGTTGGAAGGTAGAACTTCAGACATTTTTGAGAAGCATTGGTCTGGCAGGCCCACAAACAGGTTTCCAGTCTCGCCTGCTCCCAGGCACCCTCCCCAGGATAATGTTTTGCCTGTCAGCCAGCTCCTCTGCATTCCGCTACGGTGTCTAAGGATGGGGCCAAGCTGTGGAAGGGCTCCCTCCAGGCTGGGAAGCAGGCAGGCTTGACAGCTTCATTACAGAGGACAAGGCTGGACTGAAGCCTGAAACACTACTTCTGGGCCCAGAGCAGTGGCTGGGGTGCCCTGCAGCCTGGTGAATTGTTGCCTCTTCAGGAGAAGAGGCAGAGGAGTTGCACTGACAAGCAGTTGTGGCCTGAAGAAAGCCTGCCTGTTCAGCTGCAGCTGCAGAGCTGGGGATGAGAGGCAGAGTCACAGCTTGCACAGAGCTGAAAGCACGGCTCAGCAGAAGGCTGACTTGCTGTGCAGTGATGCCTGCATGTCTGTGGCTGCCCTCACCTCATGCTTCCTCTGTGGCTTTCAGGTCCTGGCTCTATGACTTGTGCAGAGGAATTGAAGACGAGCCTGTCAAAAACCGGTACCTGCCCCAGTCTGTTGGCTGCAGCAAGAACTTCCCTGGGAGGACAGCCCTGGCCACACAGAAGGATGTAAGAGAAGCCTACATCTAGCACAAGGCTTGGCCTTTGCACTGGAGAAGATGAGAACGCTAAAAGCTGAGACTAGCTTGCAAAACTGCTGCTTTTCTGTGTCACAGTGCCCTGAAACTCAGCCTAGGGGCTCAGCAGGAAAAGTGGTTTGGGCCCCAGAAATTAGGGAAATTCCCCTTTGACAGAAAAGCAGTGATGAGCTCCTGCACAAAGAGGTCCAACCTTGTAATTTCCACGAGCAAAACTGTGGGCCTGTGCCATTCAAAAGGTATTCATGGTGCCAAGCTTCAAGGGCTTGGTTGCTAGAAAGAAGGTAACTAGCCCAAATGAAGAGGGAGGATGCACCTTACCTGTTAGCTGGGGAGATGTTCCCGCAGAGCTGTAGGGAGATACAAAGAGAGATCCAGGGCAGGGGACCCAGATTACTTGGCAAAGTCTAGTAGTAACGCTGCAGGATTTGTGTGGTATCTACAATGCCTTGTCTCCAGTGTTGAATCCTCACCTGGGCCGATTTCTCCAGGAGTACTCCAGATATGGGGCCTCGTGATAGTCTGTGTCCATTCCAGTCTGATCCCCCTCCAGGATTCCCCGGTGTGCGGAGCGTTGTTCTGGCCTGGTGGCAGTGCTGTGAGCAGAGGCCCAATCTGTCTGTTACCACTGTTTTGTCCAGGTACAACACTGGCTCCTGCAGCTGGCCTTGGAGCTGGAATCCAGACTGATCAAGGACAGGAGCCAGGTAAGGAGGGGAGGCATGGGGACAGTGTTCTCCCTGCTGGCCTTCAGGAAGCCACGCAGCATGTTTGTACCATGAGCTGTTTGCAGGAGGCTGAGGGTGGTGTGTGGTGGGGGAGGAAATCTGCTTGCCCTCAGATGTGTGCCTGTGTGCTGAGGTGCCCCAAGCAAAGAGGTGTGCAGGAGCCCGGCCAGGAAGGACGGTTTTACCCCAGAACACTGCAGGGCTAAGGACAGTCCTTGTCCCGTGCTTTAGGATGCAGGGACCTGAAAGCCACTGCACCTTCATCCTGCCGCACTGCTGCTCCCTTGCAAGCCCTTTGCTGATGCGGCTCTGCCTGTGCTGTGGGCTGTGAGAGGAAGCGATGCGCTCAAATCTGGGTGGTAGACTGCCAGCTAGGGTGAGATTAATCTGCTAGCTTCATTGCTGCAGGGGGGCCAAGAAAAGGTGCATAGCTGCCTTTGAAGGAAAGCAAGGACTAACTGCTTCCCACCCTGTGTGGCACAGCTGTACAAGCACTTGCTGTCCTGTATCTCATCCCTTGGAGATCCGGCCAGGCAGGACAAGCTGCCATCTGTCACACAGCATCATCATCGGGAGGTGGTAGCTGATAGTAGAGGGTTCTGGGTGGTGATACGGTCTCCTCGGCTTTTCCTGCTCTTTCCTGCAGGTGTCGCTTGAAACACAGCTACCTCTTCTCTCTGCAGAACCACCGAGTGGCCAGGCAGCTGATGGTGGTCATCCGCATGCAGGGAGACATCCGTGTGTCACGCTTTTGTGCTCTGTCCCGCTATGATGCCCAGAAGATGTGTAACGATGCCTTTGCCCTCATCCAAAACTGCAACATGGCTGGGGCTCACCAGGCGGCCTGGTGAGTGCAGGAGGAAGTGGTTCACATCTCCGTCAGGGGTTGTTCTGCTGTGGGAGGTGCAGGATGAGCCAGGGACCTGACAGAAAGGAACGAGAGTGTTATGCCAACTGGCAGGAAAAGTGATTCCCCAGCACACACACAGCAGAGTGCAGCGACCTCCACTTGTTAGCGGTAGGACAGCTGTGAGAGCCTGGCCTCTTCCTAGCCCCACATCTGGCAAGACACTTCTGACTTCTGTACTTGGAGCTGATGATTGCTACTGGCAGGGGGGTGTCCATCTGGAGTGAGGTAGTCCTTGCCCTGCTGGGCTGGAGAAGCTAGCTAGGCCTTGCTTTCCTCCCCTAAGGACAAAGGTGCTTTTTGGGAGAAGGCTGTTGGGGCAGGAAGGAAAACTAAGGTGCACAGCTCCCGTTTAACGTTCCTTCCTTCCTTCCTTTATCCTGCTCTGCAGTGAAGGCTGAGGCATAGTTAAGGCAAGAAGGTCCTGTCTGTTAGGGTCTGACAAGGCTGCTGCTCCCTTAAGGCCCTCTCACCTTGCCTGGGAGTCTCACAGCAGCTTTGGCCTATGGTGGACTGAAAGTCCAGACTGGCAGCTGGCTGCCCCTGCTCCAGCGCTCTTTCCTTTGGGAAGCGCTGTTCTGGAAGAGGCTTTCTGCTCTGCCCAACACAGCCTGCTATGTTTGTGAGACTCTGTTCTGCAGGTAGCAATACTAACATTTTGTCAGAGGAAACATCTCTCCCACCCCTTGCCAGACACCTGGACTGCAGTTCCCCTGTCCCCTGCCCGTGAACATTTAATGTTGCTTAAAGTCTTACCTAAGAAGACTTCTTGCTTCCCAGGCTGGTGTCTGAGCTGATGTTGGTCTGTCCTTTGCAGGTCTCCACCGCTCATATCGGTGCTTCTCTCGGCAAACAAGTTCTCAAAGCCTGCCACGCTCCTCTCTGCAGGCATCGCCACCTTCCTGACAAGTGATACCCAGCCTGATGGCACTGCCACCACCAGCGAAAACACATCTTCTAGGAGGCCCAGGGTCAAGTTCTTTAGGAGCCCAAGCAAAGAGCTTAGGCAGAAGCCAGCTAATGCTATTGAGTCATTCTTCCAAAAGGCGGCAGAAAGGCAGCAGTCACAGACGGCGGCAGCAACCAGCCCCCCTGCTGCTGCCACTGCAGAGTCACCTGTGCCCAGCTCCCTAGAGCACCAAGAGGGAGATGGCGTTGGACTTACCGCTGTGCAGTGTGACCTGGAGTCCCCTGTGAAGCAGAGTCCCAGAGATGGGAGCCCTACTTCTCCTTACAAGAGGCTTCCCTGGGAGAAGTCACTGTCTGATGCTACACAAACACCCTCATGTCCACCCAGCTCCAGGACCCTTCTGAAATTAGAGCCAGCTATGGAGGGAAATGAGCAGAATTTGCCACCCTCTCCTGAGCTTGCCCCGCTCCCTCCTGCCTCGCCAGGGGACCAGCAGCGCTGTGAGAAGTGTGGCCAGCTCGTGCTGGTGTGGGAGTTCCCAGAGCACATGGACTACCACTTTGCTCTGGAGCTACAAAGCTCCTTCCTGGAACCCAGCGCTCCCACAGCTCCAGCAGCAGCTCCCAGCCCAAAGGCTGCAGCTTCCAGGTCTCCTGCCAAGGCAAAGAGCAAGCCCAAGACTCTAGCAGGATCTAGTGCAAAACGACCCAGAGAAGGTGTGACAAGAACTTTAGATTTTTTCTTTAAGCGCTTACCTCCTTAACTCCCAGCCACACTGGGAGTTTTTAGATAATCAGTATTTTTAAAGAATCAGTGTTTTTAAATACAGTTAAAAGTTTTTATAATGCCTCTCAGTTTTTAATGCAGAAAAGTCTAATAAATTATCTCTAACCTAAGTCTAAGAGGAACTGGAACTCATGAATTGCATATGATGCTGGATGTACCCAGTTTAGCTGGTGGCAGCTAGCTTCCCTCTGCTTGCTTGGTGCTACCAGAAGCTGCATGGCTATTCCCATAACATCACTGCTCAGTAATTCTGTTCCTACAGCTTTCTGTTCCTACTGTAAAACCAGGCACTGTAAGCACAGTGGCTTATCCCAGGGAATCTCCAACCAAGCCTAGGTTTGAACCCCTGTCCAGTCACTTAGTATGAAGCCTTCACCTCATGGTGGTTCTCCTCTGGCTGCAGTTGCAGGCCCTGCCCTTACCGTATAACATGTATGGTAGCTTAGCCCTGTGGTTCCTTCTCCCCTCTCCACCTGGAAGACACTGATTTTTATTCTCCCCCATCAGGATTTTTGTTACAGATGGTTTAGCAATTCCCTCTGTGTAGCAGTCCATTGTGTGATGCTTATCACCAGCTCTGGAGCACACAAGAAAGACTGCTCCTGTCAAGTAAGATTTGAGGAAGCTGGAGCTGCTTGGGCATACTTTTTGTTGGGCTTTTTGAAATCTCTGCACCAGTTCCTGATAATTGCTATTGACACATAAACAGCCTACTGATAGTGTCTTCACGGAAGGGATGGGAAACATTCCAGAGTCACACATCCCTCAGTGAAAGCTTTCTTGCATCCCCACATTTTTCCTCCTTCCCAGACTCCGGGTGATACTACGTGCAACTTTATGATGGGTATCTGTTTTGATAGTGCTCTGACGTGTTCAGCTCTCTGGGCCACAGTTCACTTTGGAGTGGCTGCCCCAGTGCTCCACAAATTACAACAGCCAACAAAGCAGGGTATCACGGAGAGGACAAGCAGGCACTGAGAGAGGGTGAGACTGGCTCCAGGGCAAGAGATGTGCTTGCCCTCAGCTGCCTAGCAGGGCTCAGCTCTGTGCTACACTGCTAGCTGCCTCGACCTCACCAGCCTCTTCCAGAAGTGCTGCTGCCAATAATTTGAACTCAGCTGTTAAGGCAGGAGGAAGAAATGTGCCACGTCAAGGCAGCAGTGGGTGGGGTTTAGAAACACACTTTGCAGAGAGTTTCATCAGCTGCAGGATTCCCCTCCCTGAGCAGGGGGAGAAAGCCTTTCAGGCAGCCAATAATGATGCAAAGTGCAGCTGTATTTGCATGTGCTATTTCCCCTTCATTTCTGAACCGCACTGTCCTACTTGCAGCCGTTGAGCTGCTGTCCTTCGGGCAGACAGCCTGGGCTGGGAAGCTGCTACGTTGCTGCCAGTGGGGGTCTAATACTTCACAACACAGTTATTGAGAGATTTCAGGAAGCACAAGCAGCTCATTCTGGTGTGTGCAGCTCTGCTGGTAATCAGCAGAGGAAGGAATTACAGAGTCACTCCCATTAATGACAGTCCTCACGTTGCAAAGTGACAAGTTTCCCAAAGTCCTCATGTAAAGAGAAGTAGCAACCAGTCTGGCAGGGTTGCCTCACACTCCTGTGACAGCAGCACGTCTCATTTCCTAAGTGTCTGGCAGGACCGGATGCAGCAGACACCACTACCTGACACAAAACCAAGATGAGAACAGGCAAATCCCTTCAGTGACACAAGTCACCTCCCCAGGGAAGCCTTTCTGCCTCTGCTTGTCCCAAGGGAACAACCTGTTCTCATGGAGAGAAGGCAGTCGCAAACCCCTTGATAAGGTCGAAGCTATTTTTAAAAACAAACCACTGGTTAGATGCGTGCCCTAGAAAGCATCCCTTTAATTAGGCTCTGGGGGAATTTGTGGCTGCAAGGAAGCACCCGCCACAGCCTGTTCCGCCCACAACAGCCCGAAGTGCTATGCTCAGGGTGACGTGGCTGCCTGTCACCCTAGGCTGCACACCCAGGCTTGCTCAGATAAGCCGAGAGAGCACGGTTGTAAACAGCAGCGCGCGTGCATTCCTTCCACACCACAGGACGGTATTTATAGGGCTGAATGCAGGAAGCTTAGGAAGGGGTGAAGGGCAGCCACCTCCAACCGTGACCCAGCTCCAAGGGCAGCAGGGCAAGAGTACAACTCAGCCAGCAAGCTCAATAAAACATCTTTATTCTGTACATTTATATATAGATGCTTGGGGAACAGGGACAACCCCTAGCATTAGAAAAATTCAAGACAACAAAACAGCAGTTATGAAGAGCATGGCACCAAGAACAGTCATGCCACAGATGGCAGGGACGAGGTGAGACCAGCCATCAGCTACTTTAGAGAAGGTCACAGCATCCCATGCCCTCTTTGGGGCAGAAAACACGAGGTCTGCTGTGAACAGCTGGAGTCCCCCCACCCCCCAGGCAGCTTTCTTTGTGACCACTAGCACCAAAGGGGAGAGGCTGCTGGCAGCTGGGTTTGTCCTTCTTGCAGGCATGGGTGAAAGACCATATCACCGTAACACCCAGACCACTGCCAGGATGGGAAGAAAGAGGGATCCTGCTTGAGCAGCGACCCTGAGCGATCAGCTGCTGTCTCACTGCTGGGCTGATGGGGAAGAAGCAGATTTTCAGCTGGGTCAGTGCTCCCCCCAAGGGACAGGTCACTCCTGTCACTACTGAGCTGCCTCTGAATCCCTTCCATTTCACCAGCTTCCCCATGCCTCAGCATGCTCTTCGTAGGGTGCAGCTCCCACCTCCCCACCTACTAGAGCCCAGCCCAGCAGAGCGCGCCGCTTTGCAACATCCAGAGATCAGCCCGGGCCGCTCAGCCCCACAGGCACTGCCTGTGCCAGCAGCCCAGAAGCAGAACTTGCTCTCAGGATGGCAGAAGGGCTGTTCGGATGTCCAAGTGCTATCACAGGCCCTCGCCCTTCTCTTCGGTCAGGGCTGGCAGGCCACCATGCCATGCGACAGGGCTGGCTGAAGGCCTGTGGCTCACAGCAGACACATTTGGTCTAACAGTCAACAATAAAACCAAAAGCCTATGTACAGCTATGCAGCCCCTGCTGCACCCTCCAGGCTACACAGGGGAGCTGCATGACAGCGAGTGGGAGACAAACGTGCTCCACTCTTTGTGCACAGAGTCCTTGCTGGCAACATCAGCTTTCCTCTGACAACAAACCCCAGTGGCAAGGGAAAGAAAAGAATTCTTCCTCGAGAAGAAACAGAAATAAAATCACGCCACTGTCAAATCACATCTAAACAACAGAAGTCACCTGGTTTTGTGTTAGTAATACAGCCTGTCCTCCTCACACATTAAGACAAGCGTGTGAGGAGCAAGCTGGGCTGGCACCTGGAACAGCCACACCAGGGAGTCCACTGCAAACCACTGTTTCAACGTGCAGATGACACCGTCAGCCGAACATCCATGGAAACAACCTGAACACACCAGCACAGGCACAGGCCCCGCTCTGCTCCACAGAATGGCCTCCTGCCCAGCTGCTGCAAGGAAAAGATGCAAGTGCAAACTCTGCCTTCATGATGTTATGTCGGGAGGCTGTGCCACTCGGAGCAGCCACAGCTTCCCAGGAGTCAGAAAGCGGGATGCTGAAGGAGTGTGTACATGTGAGTGGGGAACAGGACATTTGTTCAACAGTAAGACACTCCAATTGGAGTAATGCAAAACCAACAGACAAACGGACACACAGCAGATTAAAGCCAACCAAGATTAAAACGGTTAAAAAGTGTCCTGAATGCATTCTGAGAGGTTCAACCAAGCCTCTGCTGTGGGTAGCAGAGCCTCTTCCATCCCCTGCCCAGAAGGATGTGCTGCAGGATGACTCAAGAGAGGATTGTTATCAACCCAGTGCTCAGAAAGCAGAAATGGGACCAGATCTTGTGTCAGAGATGGAAAAACATCCCTTCACTGCTAGTCTTCAAGGGTTCTGCTCCTCCCAACCAGTAATTTTCAAACAGTAAACAAAGCCAGAACTTGCCTGCCCAGGTCTGCAGGTGCCTCTGATCTGTTCTGAAGGAGGCCAAGGTAATGAAAGCTGCAGGCAATGTGGACAACATGCTTAACTTGCCCCACGTACGGCACTGAATGCGAGAAACTCTCCCAGGCTCCATCTCACAGTGCGGAGGAGGGACACCCACGCTAGAACGGGACAGCAGCAGCTCCAGGCATCACTCAGAGAGCCACGGGAGCTTCCATCCTTCTCCCCAGGTGTTGGTGAGTGGAGATCTCTCTGACCTAGTGGTAGTCAGAAGCTCAGCTGTCTAGGCCCCAGGGACTCCTCCAGGCCGTTTTCTTTGGTGGTGATGGCTTGGAGGTCAGTGACATGCCCAATGCCTTTGGTGACTCCTTCACGGAAAAGCAGCTTGGCTCCTATCTTCAAGTATTCAGGATGCTTGATGAACCTGAAACGGACAACTGCCTTTTCTCCTGTCCGCAGCTTGTCCTGAAAAGACAAAGGGGAGAGCTTAGATCCGCCTACCATACCAATGCATGCAGGAGAGGTGCACGTGGATGCTAAGAAGATGAGGCAAATGAGCAGGTTGCCTCCCTCAGGCACCCTGCATGCCTTGAGCCCTTCCCATTATTGTATGCATAAGGGGAAACAGGAAGACACAAGCTCTGGAGAATGGAGAGTTCACCTCCCTTCGCAGTCTTGCTGCTGAAGGATGAAGTCCATCACGCTGCTCATTTTGTGAGGAGGGAATTCTTTAAAATGTTGGGAGGAAAAGCAACCAAATGGGCAGGATAAAGGGGTGGAGTGTGCTCCTAGGAAGGGACACAGCTACTCAAGATACCAGTAGCCCCTAGCTTTACTAGAGGGCATGGTGGAATCTCAACAAACCCCATAGGGAGGTCCATCTTCCTCCCCTTTCCTCCCATGCCTACCTTTCCGTGGATCTTCTCTACGATAGCAGTCTGTCGCACATTCCCCACGTGCACCGTCACCTGAAACCCCTTCCGGAAAGTCGTGGCATGGAACAACAGCACGATCTCAGCTTCAAACACTGAGCAGATGGTGGGGTTCATTTCTGGGCTCACCATGACCATGCCCTGCACAACAACCCAAAGCTCAGACCAGTTAGGGCCAGTCCCCCTACTTCTGAACAGCCCTCAAAACCACAAACACATCTCCACTCTGCGACTTGGGCTCTCATCCCGTTCTCAGCCTTGTACTCATCCTACTTCATAGGCTGGCCGTTTCCTCCCTTTCCAGCAATTTTCCTGAAACTTCATTCCCACCCTACCAATGGGGGATCTCCAGGGAAGCCTCCAGTCCTGCTCACTGGGCCAGTGAGCAACCTGGCAACAGCAGGACTCACCTTGCGCAGCAGGGAGCGGTCAAAGGGTCCGAGGGCCAGTGTGGCTGCCTGCCCAGCCCGCAGCACACGGCAGGCAGAGCGGTTGCGTTGGATACTGCACACTTTCAGCCGAAGAAACTTCCCGTCGTCAGTGGGACCAACCACCAGGTTCTCCCCTTCTCGGCAGATCCCACTGCCCAGGGCAGAAGAGTAGGACAGAGTTCATCAGGAGACAAGGAAGAAATTTCACCCTCCAAGATCAACCTGCACAAACTCCCCAGGGCCAAGGAAGTGAGTGTCCTTGGACTCTTACCCGGGACCAACTAAGAGGGATGCAAAGCTGGTGGGAACAGGGATTTCCTACAGTAGGAGCGAAAGCCACACTATCACTCCTAAGAATACCAGGTACAGACAGGGGCCGTTCTGTCCCCAGTGCTCTGCCACACTGCATTGTTTCTGCTGGAGAGACTGCAGTTGACGCCTGTTCTGCGTGGATGCGGTGGCAGCCAAACTGCTCTGATCACCCCCAAACAGAGGGACAGCTGCCTTCTCATGGAGTAGCATGCAGTTAACCTCTGCTGGGATCAGAGGACTTGCCCTCTACATTTCCTCCCCCTGCCTGAGGAAGGAGGAAAGCAACGCCTTGGGATCATGGCTAACCTCTGCCAACTCTGGGTCCCAGCATGCCTTCCTTCAGCATGCTACAGGTCACATTCCTAACCCAGCAACTTTAGAGCAGACTCTCTGCTTGCCGCCACATGACCAATGGTCTGCTTATGGCACCTCCCAACACCCTGTAGGGCTTTACCCTCACTTGGCTCAGCCATCTGGCAGCAGTCAGGAGTCAGCCTTGCACTGCTTCCACATCTGCAGCGGGTAACTCTAACCTTGTGGGAACTCCAGCAACCATTCACACCCACACTTGTCTGCCTGGCCTCACTTACCTCGACAGAGTTCCTCCCACAACAGTCCCCACCTCTGGCACAGTATAAATTTCATCGACCTGCAGCAAGGCAACAAGAATAAGCTGCTCAGACAGCTGTGAAATAGCACTCCAGAATGAGGACAAGGTGCCTGCCCCTTGTGTGGAGGGAGGTGAGCTCCCTGCTGGTCATCAGACACCATCTCAGGGCTTTCACCAGCTCCCACTACTTTTCCATTAGAGGCATCTCTGCCTTTTAAGTGGCAACCAGAGAAACAATCTTATCCCTGAGATGGGCATCCCTTGGTTAGGACAGAATCCAGCCTAACAGGCTTTTTTCAAGGACCAAGTCCTTTCTTTAATGTCTCCCAATAGTGCAGGAGTTCACCACGTCTCTCCCCATGGTGTCCAGATCCCCCAGATGTGTGTCACACGTCACAGCAATGAGTGCAGTACCAGAACTGGAAACAAACTACCCTTACACACCTGAAACTCTGTGAGTTGCTGCATTAGTTCTTCCTGCTCTTTACTGTTGGTCAGTGGAGGGAGGATGTTGAGGAAGACTTTTAGGAGATCCAGGTTCTCCCCAGAAACACTGGACAGTGTGAAGATTGGGGTGATGCTGTCGGACACAAATAGACAGGAATAAGCAGAAGGCCAGAGCGCAGCTGCAGAAGGTGGCTGGGATTCTGAATCTACCGAGTCCAGCATGAGGACAGAGACTACAGCGATAAATGGCTAGAGCAGGAGGGCACATGGGCTAGGTACAACTCCGCAGTAACCCCTGCCTCAATGGTTGGTCGAGGCACCAACCCACACTTCTGTCATGGAGAAGTAACTCCAGTGCAGCCCTGGGCACCTTCTGCTCCCAGAGCCCAGAAAAAAGGCCTGGGAGGGAAAAATGCCTTCTTGGAGAATGCAAAGGTAGGAAACTTGGTGAGCTTGATGAGGAGCCAAGATATTCAAGATGTGGTTGCCTCCCCTGTGGTCACCCTTCCCCAGCTCCACACAGCAGCCCAGTCTGAATTCCCTGCTCCCAGCAGACGAAAGGAATGGTCCCTTACTTGGGAGACTGTGCAAACTGCTGTGCTGCTGTTACAGCATCGTCATCTGAGTTCACAAGCAGGGGGAGTTTGTTGCAGCCTGGCTGCTTCAGGATTCGCTCCAGCTGCTTCACTGTCCGTTCCACGGTGGCTTTCGAACACAAGTCAACTTTGCTGATGACAATGAAGAAGGGGACCTTGAGGGCCATGGCCAAGCCCAAGTGCTCTCGCGTTGTGCCCGCTGCAGGAGACAAAGTGAGAGTGTAGGTGCAGCAGCAGTCATCACTGTTGCTTGTTTATGCAACAGCTATGTCTCCTGGCTCTCCCACAGGCCCACTCTAGAGATCTCACCCAAACTGCTTAGATCATCAGGCAATGAAAAAGCAAAATTATTCTTTTAAACAAAACCAAACATCAGTCCAGAAAAATAAAAACCACCAAGAATTTTTGTGACTGATCTGTTTGCTTCAGAAAGATGCAGTAGTTTTCATTCTTGAGCTAGAGTTTGCCAGAAAACAGCCACAAAAATGTCAAGGAAAGATGTGGGAGAACTCCGGCTGCCTTTTTACAAGGCTTCGGGATTCAGCACCCGTAAGAATATGTCAAAGTTGGGTTTTTTTTCTGACAAACACAGCCTCAAATTCCAGACAAAGCCTCTCTGTCCAGGGTACAGTTTAATGCGGTCTACAGCTGGTAAGAGGATCCCAGCTCTGCTCTCCTCCCAGGCACTCATAGGCACTAGCTTACAAGAAATCAGTAGAGGCTTCCAGACTAATATTTTTTTCTGACATCCATTCCCAGCTAACAAGGACCCACTCCCCCCATTCTCCATTTCTCTTCACATGTTGCTGTCAATCCATGCAGGCAGGGCAACACTCACCAATGCCAGTGTTGGCGCTAACCACGAGCATAGCAAAGTCCGGGCAGTAGCTGGTGAGGCCAAAGATGGTTGTTTTCAGATACTTGTGGTGGCCAGCCAGGTCAATGAAAGTGATCATTTTGGAAGAACTCTCACAGATCTCTTCTGCTGTTCGGGAGTCACTGTAATTTACCACCTGAGAAACATAAGAACTCAGTGAGAGAAGGAGCCCCAGCAGGCAAGTGAAGAAAATCCAGCTCTCATCTATCTACTTTGACCTCAGAATTAGTGAGGAGAGATCATCCACCATGGGTGCAAGAAACAACATCTGCTGCAAATGGACAAGTAGCACTCAGGTTCAGCTAAGGGACACAGAGCTGTGCTACCTCTCTTCCCTCATGTCCCACTCACAGTTGTAACAGGAAGGTAGTTCTATTCTCCTCTAGCTTTCTGAGTTCAGCAGCCCACTCCCTCACCTCTCCTTTGCTGTTGAAGCCGAGGATCTCAAAGCTGATGCTCGATGTTCGTCCTGACTGGATTTCATGGAGATGCCGGAAGAGGTTGAGGCGTGCTCTGCCCCGCCCGTTGTCTAGCTCTCCTTGCGTTAGGACACCCAACAGGGTTGACTTCCCTGAGTCCACGTTCCCCAGCACAGCTACTCGCAGGTCTAAGAACTACAGGAAGAGGAACAGAGAAATCATGAAACTTAACCGCTGCTGTGCTGGGTGTGCATTAACACTACAGGGCAGTGGAGACGCGCCTCAGAGAGCTTCCCTCCACGATGGACACTGTGCGGTGTAATCTTGCTCAGATTCTGCTCTTGCTCCCAGCAAACCACTGCCCAGGAGTTGTGATACACTCTCTAGAGTTGTGATGTGACACATCAGGCTTTGATATCACAAAAAAGGCCATTTGCTGCAGCAGGACCTCCAAATCCTTCCTTGTTTCCACGCTGGCCTGCATCAGAACTGTTGCCATAGAAGTAAAGTAATTTCTCACCTCTGATCCAGGCAATCTCCCCTACAGGTATCTGCCTCAACCACAATCTTGGAGATTAAAAGTGTTATCATCAAGCCTCCCTCTGGCAGCTCTTTAAAGCATCTGCTATGGGCCAATCTATGACAAAGTGCCTCTAGGGTTTGGCCTCCCATCCCAAAAGGAAGCTGCCTGTATGAAGCCTCTAAGTCTCTAGCAGGAGAGGACAGCCAAGTCGCAGGTCCCTACCTGCTGGTTGTCAGGCACCTTTCGGACAAGCACCTCTGTTATCTTCCTTGGAACGTCGCTGTCGTAATCGACCTCCCTTTCCCGCAGCACCGTAATGTCAGCCCCGACCCTGCCACAAACACAAAAGGAAGGAGTGAGACACACACTTGTACTTGGCAGCTCTTGCATCTCTAGAATCACAGCTGGCAAAGTTAACGGGATGAAAGCTAGGGATAGCAGAAAGGAGCCTCAAGCTTCCAGTCAAAAGCCCTATAACTGCCTTCGTATTTCCAGAGCCTCATGATGAGGGAATTTCAGTCATACAGGGGCTTTGTAGAATGAAGCCACTGGCTCCTCAGGGGACTCCTGGGGCCAAGCCTCTCTACTGGAGGCTGTTTATGCCTGCAGGTCCTGCAGATGAAAGGGAACACATACTTCTCTGCCATACGGCGCAGTGTCTTGAGTGAGGCACGCATCTCCTCCTCTGAGAGGCCCACCAGCAGCCCGTTGTCCTCCACGCCGATCTGATAGACGGCCTCACCTCGGCCTTCCTGTAGTCGCCACTTCATCTGTGTCACCAGGTGCTCAAAGCGATATTGCGAGGGATTCACTAGCTTTAGCTGTTTAATGGAGGGGGTAGTTATAGTCACAGCCTGGATGCAGAGGGAATCCCGTTGCCCAAGCCAGCAACTCCCTAATCCAACACCATGAAGCAATGCCCCCAACTCTGACCCACCTCTAGAAAACACAGCCCATGTTAGTGTCTGCACAGAAGCCAGAGGACAGGTGGGAAAGGGTTTCCCAAAGGTGCATACATATGGTAGAAGAACTTTCCTGCATCTTGCCAAAGGGATCTGTATCCTGCCTGCTGTAGGGGTAAAGACAGCACTGTGGGACCTATCTGTGACACAGGAGCCAAGTAAGTGCAAATAGCAGAACAGCCACAAGAAAGTGACAAATTATTATCAGGGACACCTGCAGCTCTCTCTCAAAAGGAAGAAGATTTCAGGAAAAACACAGTAGGTCTCATCTCCTAAAACAGATTCCTAAAAATGAGTACTGAGATCAAACTCTTCCAGCTCAGCATACTGGGTATTGCTAGGCACAGAGACACAGAAGATGACTGACAGTTCCTTAGCACAGTGTCCACTTTTGTGTCCCTTCCTTGGTCGTGTTCCCCATATGCTGTCTTTGGTGAAGTTACTCACTGCAAAATAACCATCTGGGAGGAAGACCTCCTTCTGCAACCTCAAAAGGCTCACCTTGTACTCGATGTTCCCATCTTCTGCCTGGTCAGAGAATGAAACAAGACAGAAAGATTAGATGCTGTGCCAGCAGGGACTTCTATAGGCATCAGCTGCCCAGATACTCTGCAGCTTGGGCTGATGGTTTCAGAGAGAGGGAAAGTGGCAGAAAAATACTGTGTTAGGTCACAGCCTCTTCTGCCATTCATTCCTACACTCAACAGGAATTTACTTTAGGTTTGTTTCTGCTGTTTGCATCCCACATCATGAAAAACATGACAAAACTAGCGAGGGACACAGGGGGTAATACTGTTTTTGGGGGATTTTTTTTACAGCCAGTAAAGAATAGGACCAGTCTAACAGTCACAGAGAGAGAGTTCCAGTTTCAAAACGGCACAGGACAGCAGATGATTAAAAGTGTCCCCCCTCACCCATCCATGACCCACAATGCCACCCACAGCATCCCACTCCCACCCTATCCAGCAGCTTCCATCCACCCAATATGCACAGAAACAGGGGAGTGGGAACAAAAATCACTGCCTCCTCTCCTACACACTGATACTCTCCCTCACTCAATTAGTTTTTCATTGACTCCTTTCCATATCCTTGTATATCTTCTCTCTGCGAGAGAGAAGGACTACAGACATAAGGAAGCAAGCTACTGACTTCTTTGCAGTCCAGCAAGCTGGTCACTGGCCTGGCAGTTCTGGAGAACCAGACCTGACTGGGACTGTCTATACACAGTGTGCTCAGAAGAACTTTCCCAGGAAGGGCTGGAGCCAGACTGGGTTGTCACAGAAAGGCTGGGGTACTCATCAAGCTCACTCTAACCACAGCAGACTCCAGCTTTCCAAAGAGAATGTATAGCCAATATTGAAGTAGTTTTCCCACTGATTCCGTCTAAGGACCACTGAGAAAGGGCTGGAGCCTGCTGGAACCTGCTGCCAACACTAAGCACTTCCTTTTCCTCTGGACACCGATTTGCATGTCAGGAGGGGCAACAGCCCTCTCCTTGCCTTCTAGCTCAGCTCCTAACCACAGTGATGCTTATGGTGGCAAAAGGCTAACAGAGGGAAGTTCTGAATTGTCAGCTCAGCTCTTGGGCAGCAGAACTATGCAGTGAGAAAAGGGAAGGTTTTCCTCTCTTACCATCTACCAGCTTTCCAGTTCTAAGAAAAACACATTCACATACTGTGCTGTTATCTAAATAAGGGGGTGGGTCTCTTTCAAGGCAGCTGAGACTAGAAAAGCAACAAGCCTAGACTTGCTGGGCCACATACTGCACAGGGTAGCCAGGGACAGGAAGCTGCGCTGAAACCACAGGGGGCTGTCCAGCCTCCAGCTGAAAGGAACAAAAACTAAACTGTGGCTGCAGGGGACAAGCCTGCCCGTGGAGAAGATCTAACAGTAGCAGAGCGCTGTTTTCCCTTCTTGCCAAGAGTCACAGCCCTGCCTTGTGGAGGAACTGCTCCCTCCCAGTGCAGGCTCTTATATATTTTACAGAAAGCTCACTGAGTGGGGCCAAGCAATCGGCTCCGGGGCAATGTAACGCTCCTCACAGTGGCAGCCCTATTAGCGTGGTGCCAACTGCCTGAACTAACCAACACACCCACTTACTACCAATGCCATTTTTTACTGCTGCAAGAGGCAAGTGCCTCACACTCTGTCAGTACTGTGTGCATCTCCACGTAAGAAAACAGTTGCCAAATTAGCTGGGAAGGGAGTCACTAGAACCTGCTGAGCAACGTCTATGAGTTTGGCAGCTGGAAAGGGACTTACACCCACCAGATCGGCTCTCAGGGAGAGATGCGAACAGGATGCTCGGGACTATGAGTTGAGCAAAGCTTTATTTCTGAAGCTATTTAGACCCCAGATGGCAAAGCACCCACAGACGGACGCCAGGCAGCAAGATACTACTAACGGACAGGGTTTGGTGGAGCATGCAGGGAGCTCGCTGGCACGGGGGGCACAAGCACTGCGTGCTGCCACGTCAAACCCCGGAGGAGAGACCGGGGCAGGAGGGCACACAGATCTCGGGGCCGGGGCTGCAGGACCGCCCGCAGGGCTGCTCGCCCAGCCCCGGCACGACCCCGCACCAACACCGCCGGGACGCTCGGCCGAGCCTCTCCCAGAAGCTGCCTCCAGCCCGACCCGCGACCAAACCTGCCAGGGTCCGGGGGTGCTACGGGGCGGCA
>WAAD01021526.1:4367-18020 GCA_013389945.1 Fregata magnificens | reverse complement strand
GAGGCCTGAGGCAGACCCCAAGGGGTTGGCAGGGTGCAAGGGTGTCAGCGAGGTTCGGGGCTGCTGAGCCAAGCAGGGGGTCCCGGGAGTAGGTGTGGGGCTGGGGGGTGTGGGAGGCTACCGGGACCCCGGGGGCCTGTGAGGTGCCAGGCCTTAGGGGCGTGCAGGTCTCGGGGTGCCGGGGGGGGCCGTGCTCAGCCAGCGGCTCTCCCTGCAGAAGAAAAGCCGTGAGGAGTCAAGCGGCGAGGGCAGCGGGGTGGAGATCCTGGCCAACCGGCCCTACAGCGACGGCCCCGGAGGCAGCGGCCAGTACACCCACAAGATCTACCACGTGGGGTCCCACATCCCCAGCTGGTTTCGGGCGCTGCTCCCCAAGGCTGCGCTGCAGGTGGAGGAGGAGTCCTGGAACGCCTACCCCTACACCCGCACCAGGTGGGACCCGGCGGGGCCACGGGGTGGGCTGCAGGGTCGGCCGTGCCGCTGGGCTCAGCCCCGTCCCCACGCGTCCCCCAGGTACACCTGCCCCTTCGTGGAGAAGTTCTCCATCGAGATCGAGACGTACTACCGGCCGGACGCGGGCCAGCAGACCAACGTCTTCAACCTGAGCGCGGCTGAGAAGAGACAGAGGATTTTGGGTGCGTACGGCCGCCGCGAGGCTGGCTCGGGGCACCGGGCAGGACCCGATGCCTGCCGGGGTTCCCACGCAGCGCTCCCTGGGCTGGGTGCGTGGGTGTGCCGCAGTGCCTGAGGGGCTCAGCTTCCCTGCTCGGCGTCTGCAACGCGCTCGGCTTTGCTCTCCCTGCTGGCCCTCGTGTTTTGGGTACAGCTACGGGGGGGACCCTGGCAGGGGAAGGTGTCTGAGCCCCGAGCTCCCTGCCTGCTCCCCAGGCAGCGCTGCTAAACTAGGGTCCACATTAAAGCTGTTTTGGGGGGCAATTTCATTCTGTGCCTTCTTCCCTTGCCTGTATATTTGTTTGCAGCCCTCCCCTTCCTGGTGCCAGCCTGCTCCCCTCTCCTTCCATGCCCCAGCCCCTGTCCCACGCGGTCTGGCACAGCTTTGCCTTCCTGGTCCCTCTCCGGGTGTACGTGGGAACCCGCACCAGGCTCCTGCAGGGCATTTTGGATCAGCTGGAGGGGGGGGAGCTGGAAAAGCGTGTCCCCATTTTCCAACCCCTTGCCCTGCTTCCCTGCTCCCCAGGGCTTCGCTCCAGATCGCTCTCCGGGCCTGGGTCCCTCCGCTGCTTGCCGGGGACCGGCGGGCAGAGCCGGGAGCCGGGGGCGGCATTCCTCCCTTGCTGGCAGGTTTGGCCCCGGCTGCTGCAGCCTCTCTTTCCTGACGGTGTCGATCTGGTTGTTTTAGGCACTGGAGTGCAGAGCGTGACGCGCTGCCTCTTAAAATGGAGGCCTAAAATAGGCACTTGGAGGAAATGATTCATCTGACCTATTTCTCTCATTGGCTCTTGCGGTACTGGGGATGTCCGGCCAGGATACTGGTGGCTTGGGCCGGGGGGGATGAATTCTGCCCCTGCCACCACCGGGCAGCAACCGGGGCCAAGCGGACAGCAGGCAGGGCACGGCCCTGTGCCCGCTGCCTGCTGCCCTGCCTGATTTTCCCCTCTCGGTGCCCGTCCCGTGGGCTTTCCGCAGGGCATGCTACGTCTCTGGTGGCTGCTGCCTCCCACGGGGAGTGGGGCTGAGGTGGGACCGGCCCCGATGTGGATCCCGCTGGGATTTTCTTTGCCAGCTCTCGCTCTCAGCCCGGTATCCTGTAGCACTGACAGATTTAAACCCCATCTCACGTTTCAAAGGGCAGTGGAGCAAATGCCACGATCTGGGCTGTTGGGGTGAACCGCAGGGAGAACTGTCTCCTCGCCAATTTTCTCGCAGCGGTAAAAGCAAACAGACCTGCCGTCGTCGCGTGGGTGACACTGCCGGGAGCTGCTCGGGACCGGCAGGTCCTGTCCCGGCTCCTTGCTGCTGATGGCGGCGTGCCGCCATCCAAGCTGCTCGGCCAGCCCGTTGGGCGCTGGTTTAAGGACTCACGTTCGCCTCGCCTCTGCGGCCAGGCCGTGTGCCGTCCATCAGCCTGGGTCCGGTTTTGTGGGCTCAGGGCATCTCTAGTTTCCGAGGCGTGGCTGCGGAGGTGCTTTACCTTTTGTATAGGGATAACCAGGAGGCACACAGCGTCGTGCTTCGGACAGGGAGGTGTGGCTCCCCTGTGCCAGCCCCAGGGTGTCCTCTCGGCCTCTCTTGCCACACAATTTAGACACCGCGGGTTGCTTTCCCACCCCGTGGTGTGTTTTGCAGGCTGGGGAGGTTTGGAGGGGTTGTGGCGCTTTGCATTTCAGCGACCCACCATAGGAAAAGCCCCACTTCAGAGTGCTTGCCCTGTAACTGTGCCTTGATTTCTGAGTCTTAAAAGTCCTTTTTTCCCCTGTTTTTTTTGGCCCAAGCTGGAGGAAGAGGCCAGTGGGCACCTCGGGGGCATCAGTGGGGGCAAATAAATGCAAGGTCTGGCAGAGCCTGGGGAAGGGCTGACTGCTCTGTGGGAAGGTTCTGGGGGCCAGTGGGGTGCCCTGGGACCCCCCCAGGACCCCCCAAGACCGGGCTGGAGGGAGCTGGCCTGGAGACGGGGCTGGAGCAGCCAAACTGCAGGAGACTTTGTGCAGGGTTGGGGCCGAACGGTCCCCCAAGGTCTGTTGGATCATGTTTTCCTGGGTGCCATCCGTGAGCTCCCCTCCAGTTTTGGGGAGGCCACCCCCATTTTGGGGAGAGGCGGACGTTGCCGTCGCATCCCCCAGCTCGACAGGGGCTCCTCCTGGGTCGCATGGTGGTTTTGCTGTGCTCCGTGCCCCGTTATCGGGGGACCGTCGGCTCTGGGGGAGCAGCTGGTGGGGCTCACCACTGCGCCGAGCTGCTCGATCCAGCTTGTCCTCAGCACCAGCCCTCGCGTCCCCCAGGGTCGCCGGGGCCACTCTCCCAGCTGCCAAATCTCCCGGCTAATGCGCGTATGTGTGTCAGCCCCGGCTCTTCGCACGCCCTGCCGCCTCCGTGCCTCCCCCTGCGGCCCCCGGCGCCTCTCACAGCCGTGCTGCGCCGCTCTGCGGGGCACTGGATCAGGCCCCCATGCAGGGACAGGGTGTGTTTGGGTGCACCCAAGGGTGCCTTTGATGTTATAGCGGGAGGATAGAAAGCATTTGCTATCGGTTGTGTTGGGCACACAGCTTGTGGGAATAATTTGACAGGTGCCTCCTCTGATTTTTATGCATTTTTCCCCGCTTTCCTGCCCGAGGGGGGCTCCCACCCTCCTGCGTCCCCTCGCCGAGCCCTGCGGGGTGATGAGCGCTCTTCCCCCCGCAGATACCATCGACATCGTGCGTGACCCCATCTCCCCCGGGGAATACAAGCCCGAGGAGGACCCCAAGCTCTACCACTCGGCCAAGACGGGCCGGGGCCCACTGGGCGATGACTGGCTGGAGGCAGCCGCCGGCGGACCCCTGATGTGCGCCTACAAGCTCTGCAAGGTGGAGTTTCGCTACTGGGGGATGCAGTCCAAAATCGAGCAGTTTATCCACGACGTGGGTGAGTGCGGGGCAGTGGTGGTGAGCCCTCAACCGCCGGCACCTTGGCACTGCTGGGGGAGCAGGTTTGGGGAGCTCCGGGGCCATGCCGAGCTTGCTTCCCCCCACTTCCCCGTTGCAGGTTTGCGGAAGGTGATGCTGCGCGCCCACCGCCAGGCTTGGTGCTGGCAGGATGAGTGGACGGACCTGACGATGGAGGACATCCGGCAGCTGGAGGAGGAGACGGCGCGGATGCTGGCGCAGAAGATGGCCAAGTGCGGCGAGGCCGAGGACCCCACCACCGCCGGGCCCAGCCCTGAGGGGCGGCCGGAGCCAGGGGGTGCCAGCAGGCAGGAGGGGGCCGAGGTGCAGGGGGTGGCCGATGCCTCCCCTGACGATGCCTTTGCCAAGCAGTGGTCCACCTCTTCCCGATCCTCCTACTCTTCCCAGCACGGAGGTGAGAGATCAGGTCCTGCGTGGGTGGGATGGGGACCCCCCAGCTGCTGCTGTTCTCCATAGGAGTTGTGTTAGGGGACCCTCTCTTCCCTGGCCTGGATCTCCCGGGGGGGCTCTGGGTGCAGGAGCAGGGGGGATCTGTGGGGTGGGAGCAGGGTCTCGCTGTGGGGGAGCTCTGGGTGCTGACCCCGGCACTGGTGCCAGGGGGGGTGTCTCCTCAGAGCCTGTCCGAATGGCGGATGCAGAACATCGCCCGCGACTCTGAGAACAGCTCTGAAGAGGAGTTTTTCGATGCCCACGGTATGGCACGGCAGCCCCGTGGCTTGGTGTTTCGGTGGCAGGGACCAGGCACCGGCTCGGGGTGGGCTGGATGTGCCTGGCGGGGGGGCCCTCCTGGGCTGCCCACCCACAGCCCCCTCCCTGCCACCACAGAGGACCTATCCGACAGCGACGAGGTCTTTGCAAAGGAGATGACGAAGTGGAGCTCCAACGACTTCTTGGACACGCTGGAGCGGCCGGCGGAGCTGGACGAGGCGCTGGGTGAGTGGCGGGGGGGCCCCAGCCCCAAACCTCGGTGTGGGTGTCCTGGGAGAGGGCCGACCCCCGCCTGGACACCCCGGCCGGGCTCACCGGGGCCGTGTGCCCGCAGGGGACGGAGCCAGCACTGTCAAGGTGGATGGCGAAGGATTGGGGGCGTCTGGCTTCCCCGAGGTGCGTTCCCTGCTCACCCCCTCCCTCGGGCCGTGCCCCCCGGCCGTGCCCCCCAGCGCGGGTGCCGACAGCAGCACTCCCCTTCCCGCAGGGCGGCTCGGTGGAGAGCGCAGCGCAGGCGTGCCGGATCCACGCCCTCTTCCTCATCCTCCACAGTGGCAACATCCTGGACCAGGGATCGGGCGAGCCAGGCTCCAAGCAGGCGGACGTGCAGACGCTGGCGGCCACCTTCGACGCCGTCACCCGCATCCACTTCCCCGAGGCGCTGGGGCACGTGGCGCTGCGCCTGGTGCCCTGCCCGCCCATCTGCGCCGCTGCCTACGCCCTCGTCTCTAAGTATGGATGGCAGCGCCACGTGCCGGGGCTGTGTACCGTGCCACGGGGCGAGGAGGGAGCTGTCCCCCTGGAAAACCACCCCAGAGCTGTGGGAGGGGACCGGGGAGGTGGTGGCCTTGGAGAGGCGACTTTCCTTCTTCTGGTGCGGCACCCAGGATGAGGGATGGGATGGGGTGGGACAGGGATAACTCCTGGTGCACCATCCCTGGGCAAGCAAGTGTCGTGCGGTGGGATGGGGATATCGGGGCAGCCCCGTTCATCCTCCCCTCTGTGTCTCCCTCTCAGGCTCAGCCCCTACAGCCATGACAGGGACAGCCTGTCCAGCAGCCAGGACCACATCCCGCTGGCAGCCCTCCCGCTGCTGGCCACCTCCTCGGGGAGCTACCAGCACGCCGTGGGTGCTGTCATCGCCCGTGCCAACCAGGCGTACAGCGCCTTCCTGCACTCCGGGGAGGGGGCTGGCTTCTGTGGCCAGGTGAGAGGGGATTTGGGGGATGCTTTGCTCCGGGCTGCGGCTGGGGCTTGGCTCCGCCAGGAACCACTTTGCCCCTGTGCGGAGGGCTTAGGGGCTCTGTCCTCGATCACCCTTGGCACGGGTATGTGCTGTCTGCAGGTGGTGCTGCTGGGGGACTGCGTGGGTGGCATCCTGGGCTTCGATGCACTCTGCCAGAGCCGGGCGGGCTCGGGGGGCAGCCACAGCAGCAGCCGCCGTGGCAGCCTGGTGAGTGCCGGCACCCTGCTGCCGGCCGGGGTCGGGGAGGGTGGGAAGGAGGTTAGTGCCCCTGGGTGCTGGGGTGCAGGGTTGGTGGGGGTGCCGGTGGTGGCTAAGCGGGGGCCGGGCACTCGCTGCTTCTCCCCCCGCAGAGCACGGAGCCCATCTCCCCCGAGCTGTGTGGTGGCAGGGACCCGCTGGCCGATGGGGCGGACGGAGCAGCAGGGTCGGGCCAGGGCAGCCCTGAGCCGGGGGCACAGCCACCCTGCCGGGAGCAGGGGGACAGCCACCATCACAGCTGCTCGTGCAGGTGAGAGCAAGGGGGACGGTCAGCAGCACCACGGCCCGTCCCCGTGGGAATGCTGGTGATCTCCCGACTAATTTTGTGCTTTATGGAAAGGGCGAGTTTCCCATCTGCACCAGCCTGGGAAGGAGCGGTGCATGGGGGCAGCCTGTCCTGGGGGTGTCTTGCTGGAGATCCCCTGCTTCCAGCAGCTCCTCTGGGCTAACGGGGCTGTGCCAGGCACAGCTTTGCCCACAGGCTGGTGGGATCGGGACGGCGCCGTCCTTCCCTGTGCCCACTGGCCCTGCTGTCCCAGCCTGCAGGCCAGTGAGGCCCCGCTGGAGGCCGAGGCACCGCGGAGCGGCACCGCGGCGCTGGACGGGGTGGAGGGCACCGGCACCCGCCTTGACTTTAAGGTATCCGGCTTCTTCCTCTTCGGCTCCCCGCTGGGGCTGGTGCTCGCGCTGCGCAAGACCGTCATGCCTGCTCTGGATGGTGAGGACCCCCGCCAGCCGCGGTGCCAGCCCCCGACCCTCCCCGCAGGGCTCAAGCCCTCATCCCCGAGTTGTGCTCCCCCTGCAAGCCTGAGCCCCCCGGGACCTCCCCAAAGAGCCCTGCTTGGGTTTGAGCGCCTTGCACGCCCAGCCTTGGCTGCATGGGTGTCGGCGTTGGTGCGTGCCCGAGCGTCCCTTTCCCCGCTCTGTGCCAGCCCCAGCCTGTCCCCCGGCTGTCACCGGTGTCCTGGGTTTGCCTCCCCAGCCTTTCCTCTCCCTGGGTCCTGCTCTCTCCCTGCTGGGTGCTGAGCTCCCAGCTGTGCTGCCCTGTGCCTGCCAGCCCTCGTGCCCTGTCCCCATCCCCGCCGGGCTCTTCGCCGTGGGGCAGCCCCGACGCCCCCCGCCTCTCTGCCCCAGTGGCCCAGCTGCGTCCTGCCTGCGAGCAGATCTACAACCTCTTCCATGCGGCTGACCCCTGCGCCTCTCGCCTGGAGCCCCTCCTGGCCAAGGCCTTCCACGCTGTCCCGCCGCTCAGCGTGCCCCGCTACCAGAAGTACCCCCTGGGTGATGGCACCTCCTCCCTGCTGGGTGAGCGTCCCCCACGCCAGGCTGGTCCTGCGCACCCCGGGGCACCTTACAGGCTCCGGTGTTGTGCCGGGGTACCCAGAGCACCCACAGCACTGCAGGAGCCCAGCTGGGGTGGGGGGAAACTGATGTGCAAGCCCTGCCCACCCCTTTGGGGCTCTGCTGGAGGGGGGGTGTCCCAGGGTGGTTGGTGTCCCTAGGGTGCTCTGGGCGTCCTCACTCGTCTCGCTCCCCAGCGGAGGCCCTGCAGATGCACTCTGCCCTGTTCCTGCCCGAGGAGGACGTGGCCGCCCCCCCTACCCCCACCAGCAGCTTCGGGGGCTTCTGGAGGGGCAGCGAGCCAGGAGAGCCCCCCACTCCTGCCAGCACCAGCGAAGTCGTCAAGAGTAAGCGCCATCCCTGCCCATCCCATCCTATGCTGGCACCTCAGGACGCACGACGCGGGATAAGGTCTGAGGACGGATTCATTCCAACTCTCCCCGCAGTCCTGGAGCGCTGGTGGGGCCCGAAGCGCATCGACTACTCGCTGTACTGCCCCGACGCCCTGACCGCCTTCCCCACCATCACCCTGCCCCACCTCTTCCACGCCAGCTACTGGGAGTCCTCTGACGTGGTGGCCTTCATCCTGCGCCAGGTACGGCGGGTATGGCAGGGCGGGCACCATGGCTCTCTGGGGCCAGCCGGAGGCTGAGCTGGGGCCGTGCCGCTTGGCAGGTGATGGAGAAGGAGGGGCCGCAGCCGGCGGAGAGCGAGGAGAGCTCTATCTACAGCCCTGCTATCCCCCGGGAGAAGTGGCAGCGCAAGCGCACCCAAGTGAAAATCCGGGTACGTGCCCCGTGACCATCAGGAGCCCGACCCTTTGCCGGGGCGGCGCCAGGCTCCGGCCATCCCCGGGTGCCTGGGCAGACCCCCGGCTGTGGGGCAATGCCGCTGGGAGGGTTTGCTCCCATCTGCTGGGAGGATGCCAGGACAGTCCTACAGCCCGGCAGGGCCCGTGTGCCCCCTCGGGGGCTCCTTTCGGTGCCACCCACAGCCCTGGCGCAGGCTGCTGAGCCCGCTGTGTCCCTGCAGAATGTGACGGCTAACCACCGGGCCAGCGATGTGATCGTGTGCGAGGGCAAAGCACAGGTCCTCAGCGGGCGCTTCATGTACGGACCCCTGGACGTGGTGACGCTGACTGGGGAGAAGGTACCGCTGGGCTCACGGGTGCTGCCAGGACCCCATCAAACAGAATGGGGATGTCCAGGAGGGGGCACGGGGCTGGTGTCACCCATGGCAGGGGAAAGGGACCCTGTAGGACCTTGTGGGATGGGGGGAGAGGGTCATAAGGGCTTGTAGGTTAGGGATAAGGGATAAGGGATAACGCATAAGGGATGCGGCAGGATCTGGAGGTTCAGTCCATGCTCAGCCCTTTTCCCTTTCCCAGGTGGACATCTACATCATGACGCAGCCGCTGTCAGGGAAGTGGCTGTACTATGGCACCGAGGTGACGAGCGGCAGCGGGCGCCTGACCTTCACCATCCCTCCGGACAAGGCTCTGGCCATCGGGATCTACCCCGTGCGCATGGTGGTCAGGTGAGATGCGGGTGTGCGGTGCCATCTCGGTTCCTTCTCCAGCCCTTTCGGCAGAGCTAGGTCTGCCCCCTCGGCGGCAGAGCTGGTGCTGAGCCTCCCCTGAGCCTCCCCACTCTCCCGTCCCAGGGGGGACCACAGCTATGCCGAGGCGTACCTGACGGTGGTGGCCCGGGGCACCGAGTCGGTCGTGTTCAGCATCGACGGCTCCTTCACCGCCAGCGTCTCCATCATGGGCAGCGACCCCAAAGTGCGGGCGGGGGCTGTCGACGTCGTACGGTAGGTGCCCTTCTCATGGGAGGGACAATCTCCCCCTCCTTTCACGGTGCGGTAACAACCCAGTCGGGGTAGTGGGGGCATCGGAGCAGGCTGCCTTCCCAGGGACGAGCTCGGGGAATCTCCTGCCACCCCCTTGCCCAGAGAGTTTTCATAGCATCTCTGCATTGGTGCCTTCTCGTAGGAATGCAGTCTGCTCCCGGTTTTGGTCCTGAAGCCTGCTGTGATACTCCACAGCTCTGCTGTCCATTCAGCCTTGCTAAAATTGCTGTGGGGAGGAAGGTTTTGGAGGCAGCACCCGTGTGCGATGTGTTGGGAGATGCTCGGTGGCTTCCTGCCAGCAGGACTGTCCCTGCACAGGCTCCTGGCACCGACATGTGTCCCTCCTAGGCACTGGCAGGACTCGGGCTACATGATCATCTATGTGACGGGGCGCCCTGACATGCAGAAGCACCGCGTGGTGGCCTGGCTCTCCCAGCACAACTTCCCCCACGGCGCCGTCTCCTTCTGCGACGGGCTCACCCACGACCCCCTGCGCCAGAAAGCCGCCTTCCTCCAGAGTCTGCGTACCGAGGTGGGGACGGGGACCTCGGTGGGGTGGGGGACCTGGGGCCCGTGGTGGTGGAGCTGTAGCGTGGGCTCTGCCGCAGCCCGTGCCCCTCTGTCCCAGGGGTCAGTGGAGCTGCGGGTGGAGATGCTCGGAGCTGGACCACGCTGCGATGGCAGAGCTGGCAACGACCCCCTGCCCTGGGACCCCACCCAGGGCACAGAGGGGCAGCTCCCAGCCCGTGGGCGTTGCAGCCATCCCTCGTAAAATGAAGGTGTCCCGGTCCCCTGGGGCTGGCTGTCCCTGCGGGAAGGGTCGCTCCCTGCCCTAATGCTCCTTTCCACGGGCAGGCAGAGATCACCATCGTCGCCGGCTACGGCTCCACCAAGGACGTCTCCGTCTACAGCTCGCTGGGGCTCGCGCCGGCGCACATCTACATCGTGGGCCGGGCCGTCAAGAAGTTCCACAACCAGTGCCAGGTACGGTGGTGGGGCTGGGGATGGGCTGGGGCTGCAGGGGACAATTGCTGACCTCACCAGGGTGGCGGGAGCATGCGATGGCCAGGTCCGCCAGCTCAGGCTGTCCGTGTGTCCCGCAGTTCCTGTCTGAGGGCTATGTAGCCCACCTGGCCCAGCTGGAGGCGGTGGCCCTGGCCCACTCCCCCAAGGGACCCCCGCGGCCTGTGCTGGGCAAAGGCACCTACGGCTGCCCGGCACCCGTCGACTTCCTACGCAAGCAGAGCCAGCTCCTGCGGTCGCGGGGCTCCAGCCAGGCGGAGCGGGACGGGGGGCCGCCGCCAGCACCCCCCGGGCTGCCCCGGGCCAAGCCCCGCAGCGTCAGCCTCAAGCTGGAGGGTGAGGAGTGAGGGTGGCGTGGCCACCGTCCCCCCTCTGCCGCAGCCTTCGTTTCCCAGCAGGAGCACCTGGGACTGGAGCCTGCGATGGGCTCCGAGCCGATAGGAAGGAGACGAAGGTGCTGGGTCCCCTGAGACCAGGGGGCCCTGGGAAACGGCGCTCCGAGCCCCCCCGAGGGCCAGAGTGATCCCCTCGGGGCTGAGCCACCCCGGGTCCCCCCTGCTGCCCCCCAGCTCTGCCTCCGTGTCCCCCCCGCGTCCTTTGAGGCTGCAGAGCTGCTGCTGGGCAGGGTCATGGGGGGGTTCGCCCCCCGGGGAGCTGGTGCACTGTCCCTCGGGGTCATCTGTCCCCGGGCAGCGTTGGGGGGGGCCGTGGCTGCGCCCCAGGGCAAGCGGCACCTCCCTGCTCCCTGCCTATTTATTTCCGTTTCGTGTTGCCAGCCATGGGGCAGGGGAACGGCCAGGATCCAGAAGCAGTTCCTCTGTTCTCTTCGTTTCGTTGCGGTGTGAAATAAAACGATGTAAAGACGAGGTGCCGGGGCCCACGCGTCTGCTCTGTACCCGCTGGCTGTGGCAGATGGCACCGGGGCTTCCCCCTGCCAGCGAAGCCCTGGCCCCGGGGAGCCTCAGACCCAGGGACATGGTGTGAGGCAGGGAGGTGGCCTTGGGGCACAACAGTTGGGTCGTGAGCAATTTAGGACATGTCACGGCAGGAAAAAGACAGCCTGGGGCGTCTCTGGGCTGCACCGCTGCTCTCAGGTACGCGTTGATGCCGACATCAAGCCGTACATCGTGTGAGTGGTTAAACCTTTGGCACAAGAGGATAGCCGTGGTGTTAGGGCAGGGATGAAGGGACTGCAGGGGCAGGAGGAAAGCTGCTGGCTTCAGCGAGCAAAGCACGGCCAGGGCAGCTCGGCCACCCTGCTGTCACCTTCGGGCTGGGCCCAGGGTGAGGGGTGCTGCAGCAGCACAGGCTCAGCTTTTTTGCTCCTGCAGCACGGGGCCATGGGGGGGGCACGCACTGATACAGTGTCTGTGTGCGTTAGAGCTGCTTTTACATCGTGAGCCCAGGAGGGAGCCCGGTGGAGAGTCTTCTTGGCTCTACACCTTAGAACAGTCATTTAGCAGCTCTAACACAGCCATGACAGGGGGAGCGCATACCACAGCCAGTAAGGGCTCGGTTTTGCAGCGAGTTTGTAAGGCCTCAGGGCCAGGGCTTGCCAGGCTCCCTCCCGCCGCTCTGTTCCTGGCCTGCCTGCAACTTTTGTTTTACCTCATTTACCTGTAACACCAATTTTTCTAAGTGACCAGGTGTCTGTGACTAGTTTTACTTTTGTTTATCTTGGCACAGCATGACCAGAGTTTTATATAGATAGCGGTAACAAGCAGTTATGCTATATAAAATATTTACGACGCTGACATGATGATGTAGTATAGAGGAAACACGGTCTTGGGATGATAGCAGCAGCCTTGAGAAGTGATGATGCAGGACGTGGCGCGGCGTACAGGCATGAAGGGGTAAGAGACGGGGCTGAGGCTTGGCACCGGAGCCCCCGTGGCTGTCAACAGCTCGGCCAGCCCCGGGTGCAGTGGCTCAGCCCAACATAAAGTATAAAAACATCAAACAACGGATAAAAGAACATGGCAGAGAGCAGCGGGCTTGAGCTCGTGTCACCCCATGCGTCCCTTCCTGGCGTGACGATGAGCATAGTCCAGAGCCCGGCAAGGAGCTTCACCTTTAGATTGCGCTTCAACCGTGCTCCGTGATTGCTGTACGCTGCTTAATACTGCGACTTAAGTGCACTGCCGTGTCCCCGGGCCGTGGCGAGCTCCCGGGCCACTTCAAATGACTTCAAATAAGTAAAACTTGTATTAAACATTAATAAACATCAATGAACATTCCACATGTGGAATACCTAAAAGAACCTGTTCAGAGAGCGTTGGGCTCTCCGCTGCAGCCGTGGGCTCTACTGCGAGAAGATGCCCTTGAAGCGGATCTTGTCCTCGGCGTCCTTCTCACGTAGGCGGGCTTCCAGGCTCCGCAGTTCCTTGGAGACGACGGGGCGCAGCGAGGGGTCGAGGGCCAGCACTTTGGCAAAGTCAGCCTGCGCCTCCGCCACGTTCCACACCGCCGCGTGGGCCTTCCCCCGCTTGAAGTAGGCCTTGACGTTGTCTGCGGGGAGAGAGCTGCTGGGCCGGCAGAGCATCGGGGGGGGCCTCCCCAGTACCCGCTCGCCCCGTTGGCGCCCACCGCAGCTGGTTGGGCCGGCCCGCGGCTCCTTACCCTCATACTTGTTGAGAATGGAGGAGCAGTGATCCAGCACCTCGTAGTACTCCTCGCACTGCAGCTTGCATTGGCAGTAATTTAACAGCAGGGGTGTGATCTTCTGGTCGAGCTCGATCCAGTCCGGAGAGCCGGGCTGCTCCTGCAGGATTAGACAGAGGGGGGAGAGTGAGGGGAAGCTCCCAAGCCCTGCACTCCAGGAGGGATGCGGAGAGACCTGTGTGCGCCCCAGAGAGGGGCTGGGGAGCCCCACCTTCATCTGCAGGTTCTTGAGGCAGGCGATGGCATCGTAGTATTTGGCAGCTGCCTCCTGCCCCTTGCCCTGCCGGTACAGCTCGTTGCCCTCTTTGTGGATCAGGGGTACGGCCTGCAGCTTCTCCTCATCCGTCATGGCCCATGGGTCCTGCTGGTAGGAGCCGGGTGCCTCCACCTGCCGGCACCCCGTCATGAGGGCAGAGCCTGCCCGCAGGCAGGGGCAGAGCCCCAGTGCCCTCCTGCCCGCAGCCTCCACCCGGGGCTGGGATGCCGGCGGCCATCCCCGAGCCCCCCTCGGCCGCCCCTCCCCAGGCCGGTGCGAGCAGGTGCCTCACCTTGAGCACTTCGATGTCGAAGATGAGGGGCTGGGGGTTCTTCTGGAGCTCGTCGAGGTCGGGGTAGCCCAGGGAGTAGTGCTCGTGCAGCTGGGCGATGCTGCAGCAGTGCCGCTGCCCCTCCAGCGGGTCCTTCCCCGCCGCGATGTTGCGCAGGCTCTTGGACACCAGCGGGTAGAGCACCACGTGCTGTGGGGTGAGGGGAGGCGGTGCTGGGCTGGGGCCAACACCGGGATAAGGGAGGGAGGGACCGGGACGCTGCCGGCTTCGCACCCCGGGGCCGGGATACAACGAGGCGGCTGTGCCACGTGTAGGCGTGTCGCTGGCCCCGCCCCCCGAGCGACAAGCCACGCCCCACTCCGGCTCCGCTCCTCCCACCCCTCCAGTTTCAACC
>WAAD01021524.1:53570-76847 GCA_013389945.1 Fregata magnificens | reverse complement strand
CCACTCAAAATGATCATATAAGCAAAGCTACTAGCCCAAGGACTGACAGAAATCTTCTTGATGTTTGTTTGCACAAAAGGCATCTTTAAAAGGATTACTGCGGGAGGGGATGTAATTTTTCCCTCTGTGGTCGAAGCAGAGTATATTAGCTTGTTTTTTAAACTGACACCAGTGCACTCACACAGCTTTTGAAATGGTACTTCATAGGCAAAGTCCATCCACAAGGCAGTGAGTAGAGATGCCTCAAATAGCTAGAGGAAAGGTTGCATTGAAATTGTGTGGGATTTTTTCTAAAAATATCTTTGTTATCCAGTGTATGCAAAATAGATCCCGAAACATCATTAATTTCATGTTCTCCCTTCATTCCTGTGCATGATAAATTGTCAGACAGTTTTTCTTCCAAATTAGGTAAGCTCTGATTTATCTTTGGACTAGGCTTCAGGCTGGGGTAAATTTTTCCTAATTGACCTGTAGGCCCTAGAAAAACTGCAGAGAGGTATTGACATAACCTTAACCACTCTGGTTCTGATGGTTTGTTTAGCATAGCTGTTTGCTTTGGAATAGCGAGTTTAGAGAAAAATCTGTGCATATTGCAGTCCACAAAGCACATGAAGATCTGCGACTTCATGCAGTAGTTATTGCAAAATACTTAAAATTTCATCTGGAGCTGACTGGTCCTCTTTATGTCATACGTATCAAAGATTGCAATCTAGCTCATCCGGCTATGCGACCAGAACTTTGGTATCACTGCAGAGCTTTGTCCTGGATCCTGCCCTGAAGTTCATCCTTTTTTGATATTACTCCGTGAAGAATGGTTACATTACATTAATTTCTTCTATCTCTTCCCTTTGAAAAGACTTTTACTTACCAGAACCTTTCATGGTGCATCTGAGTTGTGCATCTGAAGATGAGGCTGAATTTTCCATGTGTAGCAAATAGAACGAATAAAGTAACAGACTACAGAATGCTATGTAAAATATTCACAGGATTTAAGATGTTTGGTTATGTCTTGCATTAATCAGTATGGTTTTAATTACATTTGCCACAAATGGAACACATTTTTTACTAAAGGATCAAGGAGCCAAATTTGAAGATAACAGACTTTTCACATGTTTTGTACCTTCTGTCATGACAGATCAAGCTATCATTCACTGCATGATGTGTATTACTCTTTTAACAGTAATGTTAGTTTTCTTCAGGGCAATGTCATAACAAATAAATATAAAGCATAAATGTGATGTCTTTCTATCCTTAGCATCTGAGGTGTGAGATCGCCTACATTAGCAACTGCCCTTGAGCTAAACAAGGTAGCCTGAAAATTCAGATCTGTAGAAGATTTTACTGTTGTTCTTGTGGTTAAGAATTTATAGATAAACTGGTGCCAACTTTTACTATGTATGTAGCTTGGGTTTTTTGGATTTTGTTCAACTTCTAAAAGCCTGTTTTGACAGCACAGATATGTCTATGGGTAAAATAGCTTAAAGACAGGCAGAATGCAGCATCCCATATATTTGAAAAGAACCTACAGATTTGAAAGTCTCTCTGAAAGAATGATTTAAAAAACATTAAGGGACAGACGTGGAGTTACTTGGAGTAAATCAGCACAGCTCTTTCAAATTCAAAGAAGCCACACTGATTTATACCAGATGAGGATCTGCCTGTAATAAAATCAGTTTAAAATTTAAATATTTATACAATTGAGGTATTACAGAAAGTTTAAAAGTAAAAGACTTTTCTTAATCTTTCTAGTCAAAGTCCCATGACTTTTTGTGGTTACTGGTATGTTTCCACCATGCTATATTTTTAACTGAGTTACTAGCTCTTAATTTGCTGCAAGCCATCATGTATCTGTATCTGCATGTAATTCTGAGCTGAACAAATTAAGCTGAATAAAAATAGCTTTTTCTAAAAGAGCTTTAAAATTAACAAAAGATAATTGCCCTTGAATTACAAATACAAGGTGATAAGTAGAAAGGCAAGGTTTGCAAACATCTAACATCTGAGCAGTGAAAAGAATTCTCCACAAAAAATCTAAGAAAATTTCAGCACACTTATGTCCAGCTGAAGACTCTCCATAAATCTAATGTCGTCACCCTTTGAGTTCTCCCTCTGGATGGTGCTTGGGCCCCAAGTTCTGTAGATTGCTTTTCCCAGACATGTTCTTGTATTTATTGGCAGCTCCCCTGAAGTCAAAGGCTTATTCTGTGTTGGAGCCCTTGTGTGTAAATTGGAGGTGTTTTAATAAAAAGCTCTAGATTAAAGGTGTTTTGTTGAGGATTTCTAAGTACAGTCTTGTGTCCTGGTCCATGTATACCTCAAGGAACATGTGATTCAGTAGTTTTAATGTTTTGTATAGTTCTTTGTGCTGATCCATAGTCCAGATGTTCCAGCAGAAGTTATCTGGAAGCCAATACTCTGCTTGGGACCATTTTTTTAAATACAAAATAATGAGTCAAGTCATCTGCCTGGAATAATGAAAAGAATTCCCCCTCCTCCATGAGAACAGCTTAGCTTAGTTCACTGATCTAGCAGAAAAAAAATGTAAATCCTCTGAACTTTCACAGTGCCATCTGATTTTGGAAGTACTTATTATGTACTGCCTGTTCAGCCAGTTGTCCAAGTTGTCCAAGTGTTATTAAAAGTGTCTGGAGTTTCTTTACACAGATAAGTATATTAGCACTGAGATTCAGCTAAGAAAGTCAAAAGGCGGTTAAGCATTGCTCAAATGTCAGCCATTTAGTCTTTGCTTTTGCGTACAGGAAGCCTACATAAAGAGTTCTCCATTGCAGACCCATTTCCAGGGCTCACTTTTTCATACAAATGTGTCTGTACGTAAGCTGCACATCTGGAGCTGTTGATCTTTGATTTTTATATGAGCTGAATGAGTTGCATAAATGAGCATGCACTTTTCAATGGTCTTTTAGGTCAGTATGTAGGCTACCCACCTTAGTCATAATATAACTGAACCCTTCTACATTTTAGTTAAAATTTCTCTTTGTAATTCAGACTATGATTGTTGCTATTCTGACTTTCCAGATGTTTTACTTGGCATAGGTTCATTTCAAAACTTTTTTCAGTACAAATATCACTAATTTGAACCATCCAGATCCACTAATTATAGATATTTCTGGAATCAGAACAACTTCCCCACAGTAACATCAGTATATTATATTCTTGTTCAGGTGGAAAAATATGTAGATGAAAAATTAAGAATTGATCCATAAATATAAAAATTAAAATAGCTGTATAAACCCCCCCCCCCCCCCCAAAAAAAAATGCTTGTGGCCTCTTTAAATAGTAGTTTCAGAGGTTTGATTCAGAGTAAGATGCATTAGGAAATAATGTATGTCTATAGGTTCACATTTTTATCATGTATAATGTTCCTTGAATACTCTTAAATGAAGTAGAGTTCAAAATAGCTGTTACATATAGAATGAAAGTGTTTTAAGTGTTGTGTACAGCAACATTTTTGGTGAAACATATCTTTTGATCATATCAAAAGATAAAGGCCTGAAGTTTAACACCTCAAGTGTATTGGGCAAATGTCTATTTTAGGTACATTTATTTACATCCGAATATATTATTATGGCCCCTCACAATCTTTAATATATTTGTTCTCACCAACACTCTTATCAGGAAGTCATATTACTTTATTAGTCTATTAAATTATTTTCCGTTAATAAAGAAAGAATAAACACTGTGCTAATGAAATTCATAGATTATACCAATTTGGGAGAAACTAATTTTAGATTACGGTCATGATAATGTATGATTTTTTATGATTCCTTTTGTGTTATTCACACATGCACAGAAGAGCATATTCACTTATATATATTCAAAAGTATGAATTATCTGATTATAGCATTATGTCATTTCATAACCACTATTCTATAAGGTTAACCTTTCCCCTGTTAGAGGAGCATGTCAAATTGCTGCAATAAGGATGAATAGTAACTTCTAAGTTACCTTTATCGGCATTAAGAGCCCTTAAGTGTGGCATCTGCAGATGAGACAAGATAATACATTACAAAAGCTCAACATGCCTCAAATAAATGACACAGTAGCAGCCAGTAACATGACAGACTCCCACATGCAGCCAGACCATGCACAATTAGGCAAACAACAAAAATTATGAATGAAACGGAGTCTTGGGATTTGGCCTGAAAGATGTTGCAGCTGAACTTTGACATAAAACATTTGGGAAAGAATTTCAGTGATGCTCACACTGAGAGGAAAAGGCCTCACAGCCAGCCTCTCTGGGTTCTATCCCAGGGGACTCAACCAGTCCGTTTTCTCTGACTCCAGCTGTCGTGATCAGAGACTGGGCAACAGGTGTCTCTCCCTGGAAGGAAGGGTCAGGGCTCCCAGGAAAAGGGGAACAAGGAGATTTTGTAAAGCACGTGCATGGAGTCCAGCTAACAGCTGATGAAGAGACCACATTGCAGGTAGGAAGGACTCACCAGCAAGTGAATAAAAGCCAGAAGGATGCTTTCAAAAGAATGATGTTAAATCTGTGTGTGGCTAGAAAAAGATATTCTCATTTTTAAAGGAAGATATCTCACTAGGGCTATTTGTGTGTTACTGAATATGAGTAAGAGACCATCACATAATGGGAAGTGAACCTGAGGAAAAAAAATGAAAGATTTCTATGATGTCAAATATTCAAGTTTAATCTAGGGTTCTGTTGAGACTATACATAGAGAAAAATGTCAAACCCTCCTCAAAGTCACTTCAAAATATGAAAATATTTGCAGCTCAGAATGCCTTTCCTAGACCATTTGCAGAACCATTACAGCTTAAGAGTTTTATTCAGCTATTTTTCTCTTTTTGAGCTGAACTTCCCTGTTTTTTTTTTTCTTATCATCTATAGTACTTGTCAACATTTATGGCCTGAAAATGTATAATAGCTTCAGGCAGAATTAATTCAGTCATGACACTTCTATGCTGAATCAAATCACCAGTAAAATTAACACTCATTAAAACCAAAAATGTTTAAAACCTAATATCTCATTGCAAAACTGTCCATTTAGTGAAACCCAATTAAAATGCGATTAGCTTTATAAGTGATGTATATAATATCTAAGATGGTCAATTGCTCTGCACTTCATAGCTCTAATTTGTTTTCAGATTAGCTAGTGTAAGAAAATTTAGAATGGCTTTTAAACTTTTCACTTTTAGGGAGTATTTGGTGCTATATGTTGCCTTCATTTAAGCATTGTTATTAAAAAGGGGAAGCTGAATAATTCATCGTGAATATTTCTGTGTTTATTTGTCTGGTCTTCATGATAGCCCTGAATGGTAGAAATTCTAGTAATAAACATCCCTGTTTAAAGAAACCCATTACTTTCAAAGATGCTTAAGTAGGTATTTTAATCCACATAAATCAACATGTTCTGACTTTCAAAGATACTCAGCTATCAATGCGAGTTTAGACACCTGTTTGATGGTATGAACAGTTACTTCTCTCTAGGTAGCTATTTCTCTTTATTGACGTGTGAAAGATCTGGACAGTTAGCTGAGATGGGTGCCTAGGTTCCACATTTCTTAGATGATTTCATGAGATGAATCTCCACTAACTGTATATAGTAATTTAATTTGGAGAAAAATGTTTATGATATTATAAATCCTTTGTACTAACTACTGGTAGCAATAAGATCAATTTCAAATATTTGTTATATTGTTAAAAGATGAAAGAAATCTATATCAAAAACCAGTGAAACCAATTTGCTTCTCACATGTATTATTTAACAAATTATGAACCAGCTTGAGGTGGTTCTCTTTTATGAGTCTTCAGTGTAAACTATTTAACATCCTTATTCATCCTTACTGTTCATGCTACCAGGTTTTGTTTCTCCTTAATTATTGATGGCCTAAAAAGATCTCCCTCCATTTGATATGCATATTTGAACTTGCTACTTCTGAAGTATGTAAGGAAAGGTGTTTCAATTATTCTGCCTTTTCTGTATGTTAAAATGTCACCTTGTCCATCCATAAATAGGTCTATCATTTTAGAATTTCTCTTGCTCCTATTATATTTAAACTACGTTAGTTATTGAGCTATAAGTCAAGTGTGGGGGGGGTTATCTTCAATATCTCCTATATTCCATTCCAGTTTTGCATTTGCTTGAACACATTTCCATTGCTCTTTTCGTTTCAGAAAGGAAAGGAATTGTTCTTTATCCTATTAGCTGCCTTCACTTCACTTCAGAGCTAGCGAAGACTTTAACCAAAGTCATCCTTGCTTTTGAATTTGTTTTGGGTTCAAGTTGGGTTGGGTTTTTTTTTAATATTCTATTAATTTAGAGTACAAAGAGATTTAAAAAAGAAATTACAAATAGTTTTCTGTTGGTACTAGGTTTTCTTGTTTGTAGTGATTGTAGATATGGTATTTTATTTACATCCATAAATTACATCAAAGAGATAGTTCCTAGCAGGTAACTATGATTTTCATTTTTTTAATGAAGAGAAAATTGGTGTATTTTCTGACTTCACTGTTCATTTGTATCAGGGAAACATCAGGGAAAAATTACCCTCTGGCCTTATGTCTGGTAAATTATAATTACAGAGCAAGCCAGACTTTGTCAAGCTTGGAAGAATTTAAATACCTGTTGTTTTGAAATAGGCTTTTTTTCTCTAAAAATCTTGGACAAGCTATTTGGTAGTTTCAGAGATAGAAATCACTTTTTATGTGAATGTGTATTGTTATGGAATGACCGTACCTGTGTGAAACCGTTTGGCATGCTTGGCTTTTTAATGTTTACATACCCTTATGATAATCGTGACAAAAGTATCTAAGGAATTGGGGTTATGTGGGTATATATATATACACATATATATATAAATTGCCTTTTAACCTAAGTCATATGCCTGAGCCCAGACTTGTCTGACATCCAACGCATCTGGGTGCAAGCCCAGGCTCAGCCACAGGTTCTGGACGTGCTCTGGAGCACGATGGGGGAGACAGTGTGGGCCCTTGCTGCTCTGGGCATGCGCTGGGCAGCACAAACGTGCATGAGAAGGTAGCACCAGGTGTTCAGTATGTGTTGTCCTTCACCCCTCACAGTGGTGCCAATCACCTGCCCACTCCCTGGCCTGCGCTCCATCACACAAGCAGCCTGTGCTTCTGGGTCCTGCAGCCTGCCTGAGCAGGGTGCAAGGCAGTTTTGTGTCATTTGCTTGTGGGTTTGGGGCTGTGTGCCCTCTTCTTACTCCAGTTTCTTCAAAGATGCAACACATTTGTAGTCTCTATATGTTCCATGAAATGGAAAACATTGTAGAAAAGTAGGACTTGACTTGTTGATTTGTTTCTCCTTAATGACTTTGAGTTTCTAATGGGATAGTTGGTTTGGTTGTTTGAGCTTTTTTCTGGCTTGTCATGCCTTACTTTTCATGAAAAAGGAAAAGGAAAAAGAGAAAGAGAAAAAGAGAGCCTCATTTTTAAAAAGTATATTGAAACTAATTAATAACTTTATGCTTAGTCTTCTAACGAGCAAAGTATTGCTTGTGAAAAAAACAGCTTAGGACCACCAGAAAATGAAGACATCTCTATTTACTCCCAAAGTAAGCAAAACCCCATAAGTGATTATTACCTTCTCATCTGTGTAGATAACCATAAGTACGCTCATGGAAGGTTACCTATAATGAAGAACTCCAAAAATTATTTCCGTAGTCTTTTGTTTATTTTGTCATTAATCTTTTTCAACTGTTTGGACAAATAGTAGCAGATATCAAACACATTTTTTGTACTCTTTAATTACTATCAAAGTAAGCCCAAGGCGTGACTGGTTTTTAAGAGAAACAATCCATTATAAATAAGTCTAGCTCTATTCGTGTGCTTGTGATTAGAGCCAAAGTTGACAGCTTGTGGCAGCAGTGGTATGTACATAAAATTTAGAATCACAACTCCAGAGGAAGAGTGTTGGATTAAGCAGATCAGAAGTTCAATTTTTTATTTCAGTTGACTAATACCCTTGGAAAATAGCTTCATGGCTGTTTTACTTTATGATAAATTTGTATGAGTCTTTGCCTGTAGGAATGTGGTAGATGAGAGGGATATGGACAGAAATAAAATCCAAGCAGAAAAAAAAGTCCACAGAGGACCTCTGTGACAGTTAAACCCCCTTATTGATTGATGTAGTATTTAGTCTCTTCAGTCAGGAGATTTGTACTAGGACACTCTTTTTACTGTTATCTTGTTACATAAACTTCTTAAAATAGGGAAAAAGAAAGACTGAGTCCTGAGTATGTAATTCTGGCAAGAGAAAGGAAATGGTTAAAGCCATGTGCTCATAATATCTCGGTGAAAATCCTGGTGATTTTCATGAACAGTGAATCTCTGTTCTTCAGTAGTATTATGCCGAGAATAAAGTACTCCCTACAGTAGATAAATGTGAAAAGATCACATATGTTTTTCTCTTATTATTATTACTACCATGGCTGATGTTTATCATAAAATGATATTGAAATGGAGTTTGGATGTCATTGCAGAAGTTCAGAGAGAAAAAGCAGTTCAATCAATAAGCTGTACGACCTTTGGATTTGAGATAAGTGGAAATAGAGAACTTGTTATGACATTTCCACTGTAAATGTATATTCGATAGAAAATATGCATGGAATTAAAAAGGCCATCAGCTAAAAATGTATTCATGTAGCTGATCAGTGCTCATGAAGTGTAATTAAAACTGATAATATGACCTGACTGGATAGGGGAGGACAGGGTGCATGCATGAATATTTAATGGAATACTTAAGTAGGGATTTTTTAAGTACTGAAATTGTTGCTATTTTTTTAATCATTTTTAATCTATTCTGTAAAATTCTGTACTAGTAGCAAACAGGTTGGTTATGAATGGGTAGCAGGAGTAGGATTTTAAGACTGTTTCTATTTTTCTATTACTTTTATTTAGTATTTCAGAACCACAGAACATTTGAGCAAAGGCCAACAGGCAGTTCAGTCCGAGGTGTGATTACTGAGAGGACGGAGGCAACTGAACCTTTAGACGTCACCAATATTTTGGAGGGGTTGGAGGAAGGGATGTAAAACGTTCTGAGTGTTTTCTTTTTGTTCATTTTGGGAGGATTTTGCAGAATCAAAGTCTGTCAGGAAGTAAAGCGTGTCTGCTGCTGTGAAGGGCACCACCACTGAGAAAGGGCGGCAACTCTGGCAACATGCCAGACCAAGACAGACATTTGGAAGAAGACAAGATTACTCAAATACAAAATGTTGTCATGTCTTTGGATACAAATTTGCATTATTCTATGAACTCTAGTTTGTCATACTCTCTACCTCCATGAAATGAACCTGGGAAACAAGTAGAAGGGAGATCCCATGATCAGTGTAACCCATGCCCAGAGCTCATGGCAGTTTCCAGGCCTAAATTCATTTGAAGACACAGAAAGCATAGTGGCCTAACGGAAATAAGACAATTTATTTCCTGCATTTTTAGAATGTGTTTAAAACTATAACAGGATTTTTACTTATTGGGGTTTTTTGTGTGTGGGATAGGATAGCCAGAAACTAGCACCATAAAGACATGAATAAATACACTTCACTGTTTTTGAAACGTATTTGACCTGGGAAATCAGGATGGTAAGTGAATGGCAGGGAAACACATACACTCTGAAATAGAATTTGGAATTCACTAATAATGTCTCTCCTAATCACAGAGAGGCTAAAATCGCTGAGAATAAAAACAAGAGTTTGGTCAAAATGAAAATTAAATTTACCCTCAATCCTTTTTGTGTCAGGAAAGATCTTGGCTCCCTGCTCACCATGAGAATGACTGCAAGGCAGGCAATGCCCTTTCAGAGTCCAAAGCCCCTTTGCCTTTGCAGAGTATTTTGTGCAATGACAAAAACTTAAAAGCCTTCTTGCTTCCTTTTTGTGCTTTAGTGTTGAATTTCATCCATTCTGTCACAGCTGCTTCCTTACAGTTTCAGGGTGTCCAAGCCTCATAATGACCTTTCTGGTTGACCCTGACCCATTCTTCATCTTTCCATGATGTGGTGACATGATGTTTCCATGAAGTGCAGTCCCTGAAGGGGTTAATGCTCCCCTGCCATTCAGCTGTTAGTTTCTCTTGAATTTCCCACTAGACTGTCACAAAGGATAACAGAGATGTAATAAAAAGGTCACGCAGGTGCTCCCACAGAATATGTTATCAAGTCCTACGAGTGAAGGAATGTGAGCAGGCCTGTTTGAATGAACAATAAGACGACAATAAAAGGAAAGTTGAATTATAGACAGCAGGCGGGTTCGCACTAAAAGAGTAAACAGGATTTACTGTATTCAGAGAGCCTGAAAAATTACACTCATTAACCATGTATCAAGTAAATCGATAATACCATTATGTGTTACAATGTGAATTAGCTTTAACAGCTATTTCATATAACTCAGCAGGGACTCACGGCTAATTCAATATCTACTGCATTGTATTCACACTAATATTGCTTCAGAATGGTATTATTTTCATTTTGCCCTTAATCTATTTCCTCACTTTATTCAATACTTCTAAGAAAATAAAATATAACCATTAACAGGTGTAGTTTTAACATAGGGTTCATTGCAACTGCACCTTGCATCAAAACACTGAAGACCAAATCTTTGTCTTGCGAGTACTCCTACTGATGCCTTCATTAGCTGGTCAGCTTTCTATTCCGCAATAGATCAATGCCAGCTCCCAACGATTCCTTAAAACCTGTCATCCATGATGATTGCTGCAGTAAGGATCCTTCTGTCTACCTCTCTCCTTGCTTTTGCTTTGTCAGAGGCTTCCTGGATGGCTATTATTCCCAAGGGCAGCAGCTGCATGGTTAATTGGGAGCCAATAAATGAAAACAACTTGATGTTCACACCTTTACCATGCTGCATGGTTTAATTTAATAAATAAGGGCAGGAAGGAGGGAGAGATACAAAAGGGTCCTTTGTGAAAAAAAGTATCCAATAAATATGGCTGATGTGGATAGCAAATGCATATACCATGGACAAAACAAAATAAAATGTAAGTAGCGAATTGTGGCAAGGCAATACAAGAATGACATTTAAGACTTTCAGTGTGCGAGGACTTGTGGCAGAAGTCTCAGCCTTCATGAGAGAGAAAACAGGGCAAATATTCAATAGAGCATAACCAAAAAAGTCTGCCATAATAATATGCCAACAGTCTTCCACAGGGTCATTTCCATTGGTAAAGAGATTATAATCAATCTAATTTTACTTCTTTTACTCAATGAAGAATTTTTTTAATAGAAAAGGAAAGGCACACTGAGTTTTTTTGTGTTAAAAAAACAATACCCAAAGAGAAAATGAGGAAACTGGAGAGGTTTAGGGAGGAAGGGAGGAGAATCATATATCATATCTGTTGCACCACAACCATTGCTCTTCTAAGATTTTGTCCTATATCTGACCGTTTATTCCTCTAGACAGATATACAAGGTACTAAATCCTGAGATATATGAGATTACTAAATCTTACACAATAGTCATCGAGGTTCACATCCACAAGCCATTTCCAGCATTCTAGTATATGTTGCAAATGAATCACACAAGCCATATCTGCAGCCCAGATTTCAAACATTTTTTCATAATGTATTTAGCCTATGATAAGGCTAGTGAACTCTTCTGAGTTGCTTCTGTCTCTGAAATTTGAGGTTGCCTTCATTCCTTGTGTGCTTTTGTCCAAAATATACTTTTACACTATGCTAGTCAAATAATTGAAAAAACAGATATTTCTTATTAGACCACAAGTGGAAGTATGGAAATAATCAAAGCAATCAATGTTCTTAATTGATCATTAGAGTTTATTTATTGACTTTTTGTTTGTGTCAAATAACAATAACATTGAGGAAACTCTTCATATAAGACAGTCCAAACCCAAGATAATAACTGCTGGCAATTATTTGCTCAGTATTGTGCATTACAAAATAATCTTGTTTTCATCTTTGATAAAACTAGCCAAAGAATTATTTGTCACACAACACAGAGTGCCCACAGATTTTCTTTGGATCCCAGTTGTCCTCTCAGGTTTTCACCTATACAGTGATTTGGGGGGATCCCAGCAAACACTTGGCTTCTAAACTTGCTTGTTGCAGATTCTTAGCACATGATTGTGTGTTTAAAGTTTGACTGAATAATAAGAGAGTAGTTATTAGGTAGCATTGGGTAGTTAAAATATAGGAACACATGTGCTGGTTTTTTATGGGGTTTTTTGTTGTTTTTTTTTTTTTCCTGAGGGAACATCTGACTGGATGAGGAGGCACCTATACAGAGTGCTTGAACTGCAGATTGTTTTCAATTGAAAACAAAGCTGCAGAGGGTCAGAATGGGTCACTTGTACAATACCTAGTGTTTCTAAATTGGTTGTTTTCTTGGAGGCTTATTAAGAGCTTGATTTAATGTTTGCCAGTCTTTTCCGTGTAGGACATTGCTGTAAGGCACACAATATCAAAATGCATAAGAAACTGTCCCACCTAGGCAAGGCCCAGGGCTATAGTTTTTATTTTGTCTTCAAGTTTCTCTGAAGAACATTGCTAGTCATCAGAAGACTGAGTAGCTCAGCAATTACTATTAATTTCTTGATAACTTATGATGCCTGTGCAAGTTACATGACACTTCAATTTAAAGTATTAATAAAATTAAATAAAATTTTTAAAAAGGAAAAGGAAAAGGTAAGAAAGGCATTTTGAGGGAAGTCAGAAAGCATGAAACAAAAGCCTAGAAGCAGATGAACAGAAGGAAAGAAGGAAGAAAACAGAAAGATCAGAGTTGCCAGTATGTATTGCGAATAAACCCTTTTGCCACCTTGCCTTTTTATATCCAAAGCTGCTGTTTGGGACCACATCATTGTCCCAAATGCAGAGGGCAGACTGTTGTTTGACTAAGTCAAAACAACAGAAACCCACAAGATGGTAACACGCAGACTACGCTTCTGTCTGCATCACTCTCTAGTTTCATGCATTCATTCATCTGCAGCTGCCTTCCCTCATCTTCGAGGCTACATCAAGGCTTCCTGCTGCCAGGCTGTGGCGAGACGTCTCGGCTCAGCCGTCCTGGAGGCAGAATGAAGGCACCCATGAGTGATTGAAGGTAACAGATAGATGGACTAAGTGCTCAGTAAACAATATGTGTGCCTATGAAAAATCTGGTGCCCCAGGCCAACTGTCCATTTGGCCCAACCCCAGCATTTAACAGTTGCTCAAAAATATTTGTATTCCATTATAGTTCATTTTTCCCACATATTTACTGTAAAGGATTGCCATTATGGGTTCCAGCTTTTGAACTTGACTGACCTATCTTGTCAAAATCAGAGCCATGTCAGCAGAAGCTGGAAACTCCTTGTGAAAACTACATGTGGAGCCTGCTGTACATGATATATTTCAATGCAACTTATTTTCTCTCCTTGTGCAGCCCACTGTCTGATGAGCACAGGGAGCTCTGTGAGGAATGTGTGTGGAGTGAACAGTAACAGAACACGAGGACAGCACGCCGAGTTATAAAACTCCTTTTTTTCTGGTAGAATGTGCCTCGTCTTTCCCCCACCAGATACGCACACAGTGCTGTATGGATGAGTGTTTGAAAGGCACTCGTTGACCTACATCTCTTTCTTATTGCTTGTTTTGGGGGAAAGTATTTACCCCAAAATTGAGCTGTACCATTCTCTTATTTTTTTAAATGTTATTTTCTGAAGAATAACTTACAGTAAACAAAACACTGGAGGCTGGCTTGCCAGCTAACAAAAATAATTACATGGAAAAATATGAAAGATTTTAAGACCGTTATGACTTCAGAAAATACAAGTAATGTTTAATTAACTATCTGTGAATTTCCAAACTTTTTTTCATAGCTCTGCACAGAATACATGAGTATAATTCTGTCAGACTTCCATCTCTCAAGTCATCTTTGCTTCTGTCAAACTCTGGGAATAGATTTTGTCACATGTAACCTCAAGAAACTCATTGTAAAGTCATGTCCTTCAGACAGCATTTGTCTCATCCTGCCTATTCTTGGCACTGGTGAGGAGCACTGGCCTTGCTGTCAGCTCCTCAGGGGGCTACTCCCCCCCAGCCTGTGTATGTAGGGTCTTGATGCTTCCCGTCCATGCATGCTGGGCTCTCTCATCTTGTATTTTCTGTTACTATGTTGGAAAAAGCAGGTTGAACGAGGGAGGGTGGTGATGCTTGAGGTACATATTTTCTGTAGGTGGTCAGAGGCTCCAACTGGGGTTTGTGGTCATCCTCACAGCCCTGTTTCCTACACAGTCATGCTTCTTGCTAATGGAGCAGCTGGGAGGTGACTTCTCAACCAGAATCTTCCTCCCGAAGCTGTGGGCAATTTTTTTATTTGCTTGCATTTGGGCAAGTACAAACAATGAAAATAAGTAACAACAGACTGTAAGTCAATATTTACTGAAAAACAGTGCAGGGAACAGAGGTTGATGTTTCTGTAATATTTCAAAGTCTTCTAGTTGGTGTGAGGAGGATGATAATGATCACAGATGAAATTTACTTTCAGCCATAGGTTTTTCATCCGTAATAAATTCTGCTTGGGTCCATTTCATGGTAGTAGATATCAATACAAGATGAAATATTAGTAAACTTACATTACAGCTACACTGACAAAAGCTTCTTCCTCAAGTTGTGGCCCCTTACTCCATAGGCAAGTGAACTAAGTGGCTCATGCGCCTACTTTCCAGGGCAAGCCACTCTAAAGCCAGCAGGTTATTTTCACGTGGCATAGCTGTTGTTCCAGTTCTCCTCTGAGCTGTTCTTGATGTCCTTGCAGCCTTAAAATCTAGGGGGTTTTGTTGTTTGTGAAAACATTCTTCAAGTATCTTGGAGATTGGTGACATTACAGTGTGACCCTAAGGTTGCGTGGTATGTCCAGTAGTGCCACTAAAGGGAGTGTTGGGTATCTGCAGGTGGAAGGCCTGCTGAAATAGCATCTTAATGTTGGCAGGTTAGAAAGAGCCCAGCCAGGTGCAGCTTCATCCTTTCATCTGTGCTGTCTTCAGAGAGGGGTCTCTGAAGCAAATTATCACCAGAACTATACCCAGATTTCATCTCAGAGAGGAACATGGGCAGAATTGAAAGTCAGAACATGAGAGTTATCTGGAGTTACCTAACAGCCTAAAGTTGTCCCATGTCGTCTGCGTGTTACCTGAGTGTTGAGGCGTGTTTTAGAATTAGTTCATACAGGAGCTAAGTATGACAGTGACCCTTACTGATCCTGCAAGGGCAAACAAACAGAAGTCCTGGTGCCTTTCTTTCAGAAATAGCTATGTGGGGGTTGATTTAAAATAAAATTGGAGTTGCTTTTCATGGCTTGCTCTTGTATCTTTCTGTTAAACTAGCACAAACAGGTTTTTATTATGGTGTTATGTTTAAACTGGAAAAGAAAGTTCACTCACATCCAAAATTTAATTTGTTACAGCCATGCAAATATCTGGTAAATTTTAGGTGCTACAGAGAATGAATACTTCACTTTGTCCGCCCAAGTATTCCCATTGGAAAAGGTCTATTTTATTTGGGTTGGATAATATTGGAGTAGTCAACTGCATAATTAACCAAGGATCCCAGCAAGTTTGGCATCCCATGTTGAACCCTAGGCTTTGGTGGCTATACTGTTATCTATATCCATGCTAAGTAATGTAAAATTTGCTTGGATACATCCCTATCAGTTACAATTATAACTTAGCATGCATATATTTACCCTTGCAGGCATATAAATGTATGCCTGCATTCTTTTGTGTATGGAAATAAAAAAAAAATTTGAAGGAAAAAAGGTGCTGAAACAATTAGAAAGAAATTTGAAAGGCATAATATTCATATTTCATATTTGTCAGCTATTTTAAGTCACAACAGAAACTAGGATAAAAAGAGAAAAATCACGGAAATGGGCATAAAAAACCCAGAGGAAAGTTAAAAGTTTAAATTCATAGCATTGCAGTTTTTTCAGGGATAGTGTGCTAGTTCTACATCTTTCTCCCAGTTCACAACTCTTCCTGTCTAGTATTATCTGTAGGTTGTAGAATGGTACCAGCTCACTATAAACAGAGTGTGTATAAACAAGTGCTAATTTCGTTAGGTACTTTTGTCCAATTTTGTCCAATTTAAGCCACCATTTGTCAGCAATATTCTCCTTTTGTCATTCTCACATCTGTTTATAATATGCTTTATAAGAAACTTTGAATTAAAGCTATAGAGCTCTACAACAAAGATATCTTGATCCCTGGTTAGCTCTTCCAGGGCCCTACAGAATTACAAGCAATAGTAAATATTAAAATAATGTTTTGTAAGATTTTTTCAACAGTTATTTACTGTGCATGACCAACTGTTCTGAAGCTGATTTCTACTACTTTTTCAAAACATTTGTGCTGTTGCCCTGCTTATCTTTCCATTTTCCCCCCTCCTATTTTGCTTATAGGTATTATAAATGTTAGCATCAGATATTAAATAAAAGAGTATATGACGATTATTTAAACTAAAAGTCTGTGTGTAGCATTCAACCAATAAACAATACAGCAGAGGATAACAAACCATAATTTGGTATTTCTTTTATTATTGTAAAATAAAAAACAGAAACCAGAAACATAACCTGAAATACCTGGGCTATTTCATACTAGGTAGTAGATCTCACCTGGGTCTCATCATAAAGATGCTGACATTTGGAGCAGGAGGGATAGGGAAGGCACTGAACACAGAGCGGCTCCCAGAGTGCTGGGGCTATGTCCATCATACCACCTTCACACATCCCGGAGGATACCATCCCTGCCAGCCACCTCCTTCCTTGTCATGTCTCATGGATGTGCCACCTTGCAGACAAGCCTAATCCCTGTCACTTATGGCTGGCTCAGCGTCTTACTGTTCAGTTGCAGCTGAGATTGAATGGGTAGCTGGAATAGATAGAAGCAACTTTCATTACGTAAATGATCTGGATTTGAAGCAGATGAATGGCGTGAAGATTTTTATACACAGGGTGATGGGCACAGTAACAGCTTCCACTTCTGAGGTAAAATGTGGATAATTTTTTTTTTTTAAGTAAGTGAATTTTTATCTAAGTATATAGCTCTCCTCACTGTTGCAAATAATCAGTTGCTATGGGAATGCGACACGCAAGGTTTCATATTTTACCTCAGAAATGTCCCCACATATCCTGCTATCACAGGCATTAGGCACCTTGAATAAACTGAAAAGAAATTAAAGTAAATAATCAGAAGACTATGTGTTTAATGACATTAATTTCTTTTTAAAATACACTTTGTAGATATTCCTTAGAGAGCTCTCAAGAGCATCTTGTCATATTGCGAGATTTTCTAAGCACTGATAGAGAATTCTAATGACTGATAGAGACTGGTATTACTTTCCAAGTGATCGGTGTGGTTTGCTTTCATCTTTGAGTTTCTATGAAGCAACCCCTAATTTAAAGTCTAATATCTTTGTTCTGTTCCCATATGCAGCAGATGGCACATGCGACTACATCCTACTTTCTAATTCCTATGTGACATTTATTATTCATCAGAAAAGAAGTTAAAAAATTTTATCTTTCCAGCTTCTGGTTTGGCTAATCATATAAATTAAAATATTGCTTAAAAGAAATGATATTGGAAGACATAAATGTATAGCATAGGGGCCACCCAGTGGGGCAGCAGCGTATTGTTCTGCCAAAGCATAGTTTGATAAAACAAAGCACAACGGTTGAAAACTCTTGCTTGCCACCATTTCCACTATACTTTTCTGTGTTCACCTGGCAATATTTCGCCATTAAATACTAAGGGAATTGGAGCAATGCTAAAGTACTGGTGACCATATATTCAAATATACCCAAGTTTTCTTCTATTTGTGATTACAGATTCATTTCATAAGGCTTTAGAGAAGTGCTTATTAACGCCTCTGTCCAGACTGTGGGCAAGGATGTCACTTATTCTTGCGGATAATTATCTTCGCATGTATCTTCGGTTAAAGTGAAATATTCCTGTCTGGCTAACTGTAAATCTATATTTTTAAGTGGGTATGGCATATGCCATGCAAGGCAAAGCGGTCTGAGAAATAAAAAAGAATTGCATGCTAGTAGCTTATTTTTAATTTAGACTGAAGTAGTTCTAGTGTTGGGTTTTCAAAGACACCTGAATGTTTTAGAAACACAAATTCTTGGTATTCAAGAGGGCTTTTTTTTTCTAGTAAATGGCATAAGTTGGGGGTTTTTTTTCAGTTATATTGTAAAAATAACTAGATCTTGTCCAGCTCACAGGGTATGAGTTCCAAGTTTACCCAAAACCAACTTCCCTGTAAAAGTTCTGATCTGGAGCTTGTACACTTTCTAAACAGTTTCCTCTGGTAATGATTAAAAAAAAAATGGAGACGCAATTGCAACTTCTGTTTTGGTTTACTTAGAAAACCAACCAAAGGGGTTGGTTTAGTTTCCAAAAGTAGAAGGCGTTTTGGGTTATGCCTTTCTGCTATGTCTCCTCAGCCTCTTGAGTGTAAAGAGATCGGTTCCATGGTAACATGATTTTAAACTATCACGTACAGCTGTTCTTAAATACAAAAACAAGTCACTGTTTAAAATATCCTGTAAAATATCTGGCCTAAAGAAAAACAGAGGTATTTCTTATCAATTCATATTATTGTTAATTAATTGTAGTCATAACTAAAAAGACTTCCGTGTGTCATCTGTTTATCCTCATTATAGAAGTCACATGTATCTTGCTGCCTGCAAATAAGCATTTAAAGGAGAAAAGCGCATGTCTTTTAACACTCTTGAATTCAGAGCATATACACCAGTTAATCTTGTAATTATTCTTCACCATATACCACCTCCCTATGCTATCATAGATCCAAATGTCTTAGTTACTGTTTTGATGTTGATAATTAAATTCCATTGGCTGTAAATTTAGATGTGCTTACCAGAGGTTATACTAATGTATGATTTCCATCTGAATTACCTTGTAGAGAGTCACCTTGATAATAGCAAAGGAAGAACAGAAGAGAAGTTAAAAATATGCCCTTCTTCCCTAGTCAACAACAACTACTTTTATAACTATTTTTTTAAGCTCTGGAAGGATGCAGATGCTTTTGTTCTTATAGTTCCTACTTACTTAATAGCTTCAGTGATGCTCCTTGGTTGTCAACTTTTAAAGTGATTCTGATGCAAATGAACCCGGGATCTTCAGGTCTTGGAGTCTTGGAGGCTATCGTCCTTGTTACACCTTGCAAGAACATCTGACAGAAGTCCTCAAAAATAGTCAGAATAAGGGAGATGATAGTATGAATATGACCTCATATGAACCTGAATGGTTTTATATAAATATGTGGAATTCTGGGACAGCTTTCCCAAAGAGGTGTCCCTGTGCAAGTAATCTTGAAACATTAAGAGTTACGTTAAGAGTTCTTTTAAAAAGTAAGAAACAGAAATCAGGATGATCACATAGAGCTAAGTGGTACTGGTGTTACTCAGGTCTTCACTCTTCTTTCTTCTCAGTCAATGGAAAGGCTCACCTATTTTATTTATGCTTAGGAGATTTTAAGATCTTTGTTCATTAAACTTGGATTAATTCTCAAAAGGCTTGTAAAATTGTGGGGTTTTTTAATTTTAGAATTTTTTTTTAAATTGACTGCTATCTTTACCAGTAGAGGATAGCTTTTTATTTTCAAAGTAATGTTAACTAGTAAGTACCCAAGTACCCAAACTTTAAGAATAAACCCTTTGCATATAGTCCTTTTAAAGTTTATGTGGTGATAGCACTTCTTATTAATACTTTTTTCTCAAAGACAGGATATGTTTTCAATTTGAATCAATCATTTTCTTTACCCATGTCTCCTTATGGTTCTGAACTAAGTATTAAAATAACTGAAATTTATTTTTTTTAATATTAAAAAAGCTACTGACACATGAATTAATAGGATCATACTCTCTAAAGCTCTTGAAAGTTATTTACCTTTGAGAGACAGAAATAAAACAGTAATTATTAGTCCAAGGATTCTGTAGGTTAATCTAATTAAGAATCCAGACTTGTTATGTCTTGGTTGGAGTCCTAGTACCAAAGGAATTTATAGCTCATTTCACTAGAAATTTGTTTTTGCCATCTGCCTACGGAAAGAAAAAAAAATATTGCTACAGTGCCTACAGCTTGCATCACACTTCCATAATGCATCATATTTTTGCTACTACATCCAGATGTGCTGCTCAGTTCCTATATAGTTAGTAATATTCTTCAGACCTGATCATAATGGGGGAAAAATTTTTTTAGGATATCCTGTAATTTTTATATATATATACAGAATGATTTTCTCCCTCTCACACTTTCTCCTTTTCCCCATCTTTCCCTCTATCTCTCTCTAATGCTGTACCTCAGATACCACTATCATTCATGATGGCAGAGAATTCCTGACAGATATTAATGTGGCAGCACAATCTTTCATGTCTTTATTTCCATAATATTAAAACTCACGGATTTATTGATTTGTATGCCTATATTTTTCTTGCTAAATTTGATTGCTATATAATTGCAGGGTTATTTATGTGACTTCTGGTCAACCGTGGTTATATAAAAAAATTGTCGTTAAATAAAAATAAAAATAAAAAATAAATTTATTATTTTCAAATTTTATAGCTCTGAAAATAGAAGATAAAAATGGACNTCCTTTTCCCCATCTTTCCCTCTATCTCTCTCTAATGCTGTACCTCAGATACCACTATCATTCATGATGGCAGAGAATTCCTGACAGATATTAATGTGGCAGCACAATCTTTCATNCCATTATTAATTTGCGTCCATTTGTTTTAGATCATAACTTTCATTATAAAAATATTCAGTAAATCCGCTGGTGAAGGAAGCATTTCCCATGCATATACGTTTTTTCCTCTCAGCTTTTTCTACACTTTCTACTCATCAAACTTAATTCAACTGATAGCTAGGGGGGACTCCAAATATCATCTTTTTTCCACTGATGATAGGCTGAGAATTAGAAATCCAAGGCACAAATTCCTTCAATCATTTCTGAGGCCTTAAAAAGCTTCAATTAAACTGGGCTGAAAAAAACACTTGAAAATATCTTCATTTGATTATACGAAACCAGTCTTTCCATCTCCCTTTGGTGTGATCCCATTCTTTACTTTCAGTCCTATCAAAAGGAAAGGAAAAGCCTTGTTTAACTCTTTCTAAAGTAACCATTACCACCAAGTAACAAATGAAGCTTTTAATGCTTGAAAGGTAGCCATAACCCAAATTTCATAGCTCCTGCAGAACATTTCTTTAGGTGATCAAAGCCTAGTCCAGCCAATGGACCCACATTTTCCCTCTGAGACCACTGTATACAGCAGTCTGCTTTCTACAAATACAGTCATTCACTCATCGGTGGCAGAGACTTACCATATGTTCATAATCCTTTTCCTTCTACCCTTTGTTTTTCCCATCTAAATTAAATAGTGAAGTCTTTGAGCCACAGGGTCCCTTAAAGACTCCGTTACCCCCCATATTGATTGGCATGTAGGCACAACAACAAAAAAATCAAGGCAAAGTGGACATTATTATTCAAACATGTATGAGCTTCAATTTACAACTAGTTGTTAAACTTTGCTTCCCAGCAAGTATTCACTTCAGGAAGCGGGTGTCTGAAATTGGTTTTGGATTGTTTTTTCCCCTCCATATTTCTAGAAATACAGCTCTTTCCAGAGCGTGAATGAAATTGAAAAAGACTCTCTGAAGCACAACGTGCACAGAATGTACCTTTTAAGTCTGATCACAGTGGAATCGTTCACAGTAAAGTCCTTCCTATGCCGCAGCAGCACTCTGCATCTGTGGATCCAGAACTGCACTCGTGCAGATGGAGCTCTGAAAACAAGGCTGACTTCCAAATCCATTGGGGTTTGTCCCCTTAATAAATAGTCTCAGAGAGGAAAATCTAATGAAATGAAATTAAATTATTTCACAGGATTTTGTCTTTTTATCCCTGTAATCATTTGGCCTTTCTGTTGAGGCTTTATTATTCTCAAACATAATTCTATATGATTCCCATGCAGATGAAACACTGACACAGATGATAATTTAAAACTTTCCTTATTATTCCTCATAAGAACTTCAATAAATCATTATAGTATTATCATTATTCAGACTTGTTTTGACAAGGCTACAACCTTCATGTTTCAAAATGAGTTAGGTCTGAATTTATCTAAGCCCAGGGTACTTTATGTGTTCTGAAAATGTCATGAAATTTTCACTGTTATATATCTTCATAGTGCTAATTTACCACCAGAACCATATGTTCCTAATCTTAGATTACAGCTGTATAAAACACTCAAATTGTGTTCATTAAAAGTGCGCCTGTGGTTAGGTCAGCCTATCTATATTTATTTTAGGTATGAGGTAGGGTTCATATTCTATTGCTAGTCATTTTGTAGAGACTGTAGCACACATAGGAATGGCACAGAGGAACTGAGAAGAAAAGCAAATGTGAGTACAAGACATTTTTTTGTCCATGAAAGGAAAGTTCATATTCTTATTCAAAGGAATGTGTATATATTAAACATTTGCTACACTCCCAAAATATAACTTAAATGTTGGCACAGAAATAAAATGCCAAAGGTGATGTTTCAGAGTATGCATTTCTTTTCATAAATATTCAGGGTTATAGTTTTTGTTCTTTTTAACAAGTTGGAGAAAAATACTGTCAAGTACACTGAAGCAAAAAAGTATCGAAAAGAAAAACATCTGGCAAAACGAAGCATTTTGAACATGTCAGCTTGTGGTTAACTGTCCTCTCCTACTCTCAAAATGGTGCATGAAGTAGAGAGATGCTTGCATATATGTTGTTATATGTAAGAATGTTCTTTGAAGGGAACTCCAGTGTACCGTGTGTTATAAGAAAAGCTATGCAGTAATGTTAATTTATTTTTGGTGGTGTTGCTTAAGCAAGTTAAATAGATACATAAAACTTACATGAGTTGTTGGCACGCAAGTTATTGCTTCCTGGGGACTGCAGCAAGTTACTGAAACCTTTTTGAAATGATGTCAGGATTTTTCGTAATTGAATATGCATATTTTACATGTTGGAGGCTGAAACACACTTTTTTTGGCAGGCTCTTTCAACAGATGCACATGCTGGGGCCCTATTCTAGGAGGTCTTACAGCATACGTAAGTCAATATTTGTGCATAATTTATAAAACTGAGCAGTGGAACATGGCTTTTCCATCAAATTTACACAATCATATTTCCCTCACTTTGTTTTTTCCTTAAGGAAAACAGGATGTAGAAGCCCCAAAGACGTCAAGAAGAAAAAAAAAAAAAAC
>WAAD01021524.1:30914-53480 GCA_013389945.1 Fregata magnificens | reverse complement strand
ATAAGCATAGGCAAGGTTGTACTGAGCAGAAACCATTTTCAAAATATGTCTAAAGTGTTCATAATATTAGTTACAGAGTTGCCTACATATCTTCTAGCTCTTTCTATTGCCTTCATGCATTCCAACTATAAGAAAAGGAAGACATGCAATAAACATGCTTGTGAGGAAAATGAATTGCTCTGTCTCAAACATGATGCTATAGTGACTGAAGGTCACTGAATTCAACACACTAATTTATGGTACTGCCATAGTGATTAAAAATCTATTTTAAAAATTATGAGTTTAATACATCATCAGCCATTTTCTATACAGAGCAAAGGTTGCATAGATATTAAGATAAACATTGTTTGACTTTTTTGACTTGCTGCCGAATTATCAACAATGAAAATATACCATACAAACTAAATGAAATCTTAAAAGGGAGTAAAGATCTCAAAGGATAGTGATGTTTTAATTTATCTCCTATATTTTTATAAGCAAAGAATGAGAGTCATATGCTGCTGGGCAGAGAATCAATGAATAGTATAATGAATATCAGCTATATCCAGTATTTCAGCTATATCCAGTGAATGCTTGGTACAGAATAGCTTACATATCTCTGAGTACACTAGGGTAAGGGTTTTGGAGCTACTATTGTAGAAAATAAACCTGAATGGCGATTGCTGTGGATTAGAATATATTTTATTAATGACAACTTATACCAAAGTGGTGAGTGCCTTTTCAGAACCGTTCTGAAATATTTAAAAATCCAATAAATGTTATGAGGATCCTTCATTTTAATATTTTTTAAAACATGTATTCTTCCATTTGGTCAAATTTAAAAGACAGGAATAAGACCAATGGTGTTCCTGGCACAGCTATGTGAACGTATGCACACATGGACTTTAAAATGTGCTGGCTTCTCTTCTGCCTATGCTTTTTTTTTTTTTTTTTTAGGTCAAGTCTTCTGATTATAGGCCAAGATAATGTTCTACCACTGATTTTATGTTACCACTTTACCACGGGATCTCACTATATGTTGCATTATCAGACAACTTCAAGGTTTATGAGAAAAGTTTAATGAAGCCTGGTTAATGAAGTACTGGTTTATTTTGACCAGTGATGACAGCTTGTCATTGATTATTTATTATTTAGAAATGTAGGACCAGGAGACAAACTGAAAATCCATGTTGGTCATCCTAATCTGCCACCAGATACTTTCAGGTGCTGGCTTGAATTTACTTCCTATCAAGAAACAATGACAGAGTGATGACCAAACCTCAGAATTTCTCATTCCAGGAAAAAATATCCATTAGTCAATATACTAGCTAAAGTTTTTTGATGTACAAACCTGAGAATAGGGTTATTCCTTGATTTCTGATATGGTAAAAATCCTGCAATAAGTGCCGCATCTGTATTATCTTGTTACTTCTGCTTCCAGAACCAGGAAATACTAAAATATTGAAAAAAAAACCTAGAAGAAAATATAAAACCTGAAAAAAGGTTATCATTATTTCTAGAGTTTCAGAAAATGTATTGTTTTGATTCTGTTTATATTACCACAAATGTAATGAATAAATAGCTTTGCTTTGCAATGAAAAGATTTTTATTACTTCTGCTATTAAGTAAAAGACTGAATACCAAACCACCTAGAAGTCACTAAAAACCATAAAACTGGAGTGAACCTAAGATTCTTTCATGCAAACTTGAGTGGATATCCAGATCTTCTCAGATGCACAGTAAGTTAATTGTGTTACTGAAAACTGAAAGAAAATTCAGCAATTTCAACTTAGATTTGCTTTTAGTATGGAGATTTGTTTATATAGCTCTAGTTTTTAGTGCAAGCCTTTGTTTTATACACTGCATAGGAAAAAAAAGTTGGTAACAAAGATTTATTACTCCACAGATAACAAATGAACAACAACTCCGACAGCTTCACAAGAAGTTCATGCTATTGCATGATAATGAAGAAGAGCTATTCTGGTGACGAGCATGGGCCACCAATTTTAGTAACAGTTTTCAGTCACAAAGTTTAGATTTAGACATGAACTTTCTAAAGAATATGAAATAATCAGGTATAAGCCTTTAAGTTTTGGCTCTTCTTATAAAAACCAGAGCATTTCAACATAAGTAGAGTGTTTTTACAAAATACACCAGGTATTCCACTGCTGTGCACATTTTACCTATGAGTGAGCTGATGTACATAATGACTCCAGATCACACTGCAAAATCCTTGAGTATCAGGAATATAAACTAGCTGTTGTCACTAATTGTAGCCAGCAGACCACATTCCCATTAGTCAAAAGACTTTTCATTTCAGGAAAGATATCTGGAGATTGGTGCTAACAAAATGTTGTTTTCCAAAAATCCTGTCTTGAAATAGCTAAAAGAATCACTGGGAAGATAGACCAAGGCTTAACTACAGCTTTCACATTCCTGGCAACTTTTATTGGCATTCTACTGCAGACACTTTTTTTAACATCTTGCTGTCATAAATTTCAAATAAAATGATAATGATGTCAAAGATATGGTGTTAGATCTGGCATCAAGAACATCGTTTACATATACAGTGATAAACTTCCTCATATAATAGAGAGAACTAGCTAAGAATCCAGCTTTATCAAGCATATCATAATACAAACAACTAGAATAATGAGTCTAAGGACAATTTCCCAGTACGCAGATGTGATTAAATTGGGTGGAACATCAAGTAATAAGGAGTAATAAAGAAGGACTTGAATCACTGAAGAAATATGCCTGAGCTAATTTATAGTAAATAGGCTTTGACAAAGATGGATGTATCATTAGGTGTTTAAAAGGAAAGAAACCTCATCTGTGTGAATGGAATCATGCAGAAGTCTTCCCATTTCAGGCAGATAATCCACACCTCTGCCAATACCCTGTACAGTGTACTTTATATATAAACAGCACTATATTGTACCACAAATATTGTTCCACAGCAACTGTAACATGAAATGAAAAGAAAGACTGTGAAGCATCAAAAGGAAGCAAATGGAAAGGGAAGAAAAAACAAAAAAAAAAACCCAGAGGAGTAAGAGTGGGAAAAACTGGAAGTACAAAGTATTTCAAATTCTTTTGAAACCTTCAAAGCTAGATTCAAACACAGATTGAAGAGAAGAATCCTGCTTTAGTAGGAAGATTCAGTAGATTAAATACTCTAAATCCTTATTATTCTTTGTAAGATTACCGAGTTCTAATTTATTTTTCAAGTGGAAAAATGTTGCTAAATGTTACCTTTGAAAATGCCGCAGCTTTCTTCTCCTTTCTTTTTTCTGCACTTCCTTCCCTATGTTGAAAATTTAAGTCTCAACAGAAATAGTTTGGAAGTTTACTAAAGATAAGCATTTCAAACTTTAGCTCTTTACCTAAAACTTGAACCAAAGTATCCTAGAAAACTCATTGAAATAAGCAGCCTGTACATACACACATGTACCACAATATACTGGCGTTCTATTGCAGATATGCATTTGGTGACTGCTAGTTTATATGTTTAGATTTCACCAGACCCTTTTTATTCACTAAGGGCTCTTCAGTCACTCTAGAAGGACTTTCTAATTACCCAGATTGTCCCTAACTGCAGTCTTATTCTCCCACCTAATTTATCAGAGTCACCACCCCTGGCCTGAATCCAACCCCAATTTAACAATTTATTTTACCTTCAGAGTGAGCTATCTTAATTTCTCTCTCTCATCTCTTCAGCCTGATAGCTGAGCAATAACGACAAATGAAACGCAGTGTTCAATCTGTGCTAACGCCTCCTTTTCCTGTATGGTACACAGAGAGGCAGCCAGATGCAGAAAAGGAGAACTCTCATTTTGTCACATCCAGTGATTTCATCAGGGTTCTGAAACATAAATTTAAAATCCCAAAATGAAATGAAATAACCAATGGCTATCTACGCCCATAATTTGGTCAATGTGAGTAATTCCCAAAGTTATTGAAACATAATGTAAAGCAGAAGAATGACATTTGTTTTCCAGTTCTACTATTAATTTCCTGATACTTGAATGCATCGGCTGCTCGTTAGAGCTATCAATATATCAGTGCACTAAGAAAGCAAGCAAGCCAGATAAGTGTTAGTGCTTTAATTTTCTTGACTATTGCAGCTGGTCATTGGTGGAGTGGAATGTAAACCGGGTGCTTTTGAGATTTTCTACTTGTATCGGTTCCTGGAATAAGTCTGATGACATACTAACATGAAATACAACAATAACAAGGAGAAAATACACGGTTTTCATACCACCTATTGACCATAAAATGGGTGAAATGTTTAACATAATAGAATAGTATTTCTTGTTCTTGCTTTGCTGAGAGAATTAAAATGACAGTTCTTTATGTTTTAGGCTTTCATTGCTAGAAAATGGCTGGTGTACATAAAGCATTAGAGAGTACACAAACCTTTCCTGTCTCATTTTGTCTCCTCGTTTCAAAACAACCTCATCCACAAGGAAACTAGTTTTTGTTTTGTCTCTGACTCTGAAGTATACCAGTTCCCAAGGGAAGGGGAAGGATCAGTATTTTTTTGTCAAGAATAGTAACACACTGAAATATGGTTTAGGCATGATTATGATCTTATATATTAATTTGTCTATAATGTTGAAGTTAAAGTTTAGTCTGAATAAGGAATTGGTTATGCAAAAGTATACCATCAGCAAATTTCCATAGTAGTGGAATACTCTGAAAACCATAAAATATAATAAAGACAGGACAATACTTGTATTTCCAGGGGTAAAAATTCATTTGAACTTAATATTATAAGATAACCAGATATCTCACCACTATCTCAATACCAATACAATATTTCTTCAGGATTTCTGGCATACCTCAAGAGGCTAAATGCACTTCCAGAAAAGCAGCGTGAAGCAAATATGACCAATCACATTCTACTGTGATTATATGTGTATTTTCCATCAAGAAATATTACAATTATTGGGTTTCATTAGGGATATTTTTCTATCAGGGCATTCTTGAAAGGGAACCTCAATAGTAGAATTAATATAAGCTCGAATAAATATCTCTTGTGAGAGATATGACAAAAAAAAATATTACCACAACTAGGTTACGGCCGTGCTAATCCTTGTACTGCTTTTGCCAAGTCATTGTTTCCCTTTGGTTTTTTACATACCCTCTCTGTATCTCTTGGCTCATCTGATGATGCTTAGACTCTTGAGATTGTCTTTTTGCTGTTTTGCATATGTCTAGTCTGTTTCTTTGATGTATAGACACATATTTCTAACAGTAATTATTATAAGAAGCAGTGCTGTTTAACCACATGTTGTGGTACTTTTCAATTTTCTCAGTCTTTTCTAATAAGCAAATGTATGAAGTCAGAGGGAGCAAAAGACTACAAGAACTTGAAAGCATATGATTTGTGTCATAGAGAGTGCCAATGAGTCACTCTATTTTGGGTAAATGCACTGACTGTATGTTTGGGGTTCAAATAAATTAGTAATGAGAGTGGAAGCTGAAGGAAGCCATAAGATTGCTTCATTGAGTCTTTTCTTTTTCCCCACGAATAAACAACATTTCAACATTCTATAAGATCAAAGAAATTAGACCAAAAGAGTTCTATTATGAGCCATTGAATAACTGAAGTCAATAAAGAGACACTGATTTCTGTCAACCAAGGATACACAACTGAGGAGTGTTCAACAGCTGCAGAAGAGAAAGGAAGTGATACAACTGGTCATATACTGGTTACTTAAGGGCCATTATTGCACAGCACTCTGACCATACCATATCCATGGTCACTGAAGATAATACTTTATAAATTATTTATTAACCTGAAGCTACTCCTAATGTTCAGTTAGAAAATTAAATGGATCCTTCCCCCTTCCATGCGTTCATTTTCTTTTTCTATCTCTGAAACATCAGTTTTAAACAACCTGACAGAAACGTAGTTGTGCCTTTGAGCACCAACAGCAGGATTTGCTGTGATCCTGCTCTGAACTTCATGGCTAACTGCCTATTTAACCACTGGACTAAATGAACACATCACTGAGTGCTAGCTCTAAAGCTTCTCTGTATAACTAATGAAAGAATTTTCAATGTCAGTACTACAGGCAGGTTATCCTTTCCTCAAAATGATACAAGAGTATATTATATAGCGCAGATGTTAAAAGTGTTTTTCCAAGTGAGATATCNTTATCATCATCATAATCATCATTTCTATGCTAACTCTACCAAAAAAAAGATATTTTTCAAACACATTCAAACTAATTCTGTTTTCTCTCTGGATATCTCTCTGGCCAGAATATGACTTTGTGGGAAATACTTAAGCAATTCTGGTTTGCTGTGTACACAGAAAAGAGCACAGCCCAAAGCACATCCAAGGTTTTCTGTCCTCTAATTCCAGCATGTGTCTACTTCACAGCACTGCAAAGGGTGTTTGAGCTCAGGTAGGACTGAGTAAAGAGGTTAGTCTCTCTTTGAATATACATCACATTTATTTTCCTCTTCAGACACTTGGTACAATAACAATTTTCTTTTTTTTTTTTTCCATAATAAATATTGGTTTGTTTTGATAATAGCTGGAGGGTATCTGTCAGTTTGTAGCATGATCTTGGGAATAAAAGACGCATCTACTGTCTTATAAAATAGGAAATAAAACTCTGCTCAATTTATAAAGCTCCCCGAGGTGCTGGGGTTGAAGATTCAAATTCAGAAAGCAGTGGACTAAAAGAGTTTTAAATGTGCCTTCAAGAGACACAGTGATTGCTCCTAAATCCTGAGTTTGTTGGCTGTGGCAAAAATATTTCCCATGTTGCTCCCTTTAGACTCTAGGAAAATGAAAAAAAAACCAAACCCAAACCCAAAAACAAAAACCGAAAGCACATAGAAACTCATTATAGCATCCTAGTCCATGAAGATAAAAACACTTCTACTACTTGATGATGCCAAAATGAGTAATCAGCATATTGCACAATGGAAGACCATAAAAGTTGCTAATAAGTGTACTTTCAGGGTGATTAATATTGGTAATTAGAAGTGTGTTTTGCTGGGATCCTTGATAAGAATTGACATGTTTATTATTTTTGATTGACATGGACAAGCAAAATGCAATCACATTTATTACTATCTTCTTTTTATTTACATTTTTTGATGTTCAGAGATTTCCAGGAACATGGAAAATATTTTTTAATACTGGCAACACTAGGGAATTTCACAAAATAGAGGCTTATAAGATATACTTTCTGATTCTTTTTTAATTGCCTGTTTGATGCTAAAGTACATTCACTTTGAAACCTGTAGTACAAAGATTTGCAATATTAATAGCCTTAAGCTATTTTGGGTCTTAGTCAGTCTTTATGGAGATAGAGTTTGGGCAAATTTTCTCCTCCCCACCCCACCCTTAGTTTTATAGTAAACCAGTAGTTTAATGAGTTTGACCAAAAGACTGACTCAGGATCTTCATATATAAAAATTCTTATACAAATAGTTTTGTAAGATATGAATATAAAAGACTTGCAGCTGAAACATCAATTACTAAACAGGAAGTAATTAAATGAAAGATTTGCTGAGGCTGGAGTACACTGGAAAGAAAAGTGAAACATCTAAATCTTCAATGCAATAATGAACTCTTCTATTATTTGCAACCTAATGTTTCCACATATTAACATGTGCAGCTTTGTAAGCGGCACTTTATCTTACTACAGCTGAATGCTACCCTTATAAGACTTGAGAAAACATGGCCACTGATTCCCCAAAAGACCTGGAAAACCTGAAGCTATACAGTAGGTTAGAACATGACTGATGCCAATAATCCATTTCTGAGCTAAGACTTTCCTTTTGATGTGTATCTGTAGAGCTTTCACCAATCACAACATAGGGTGATGCAATGCACTAAAATAGAGTTTTCCCATTGACTTCAGTGAAACAGGGATTTTGCTTACAATTTCAACATTTTCTTGTAGCTAACCCTGATCTGTTCCAGCACATCTGGAGATGTCTCTTGTAAGGCATGATTTTATTCTGGATGCATTACTATCAGGATACACTGGAGGCTGACTTGAGAGCACCTGGCCCACTGAGGCCGTTGGTGTGGAAAGTGCTGCCACTCTGACGGCATTCTCCACAGTGGCACTGAGTCACTCTCACGGGAAATGCCAGAGAGACTCAAGAGATTCAAGCAGCCCAACATGCAACAGCCACACCTAGCAAGAACTGTTATTGAATATGGCTATGCTAACTAGAATAAGGTTATGGACATCTTGGTTGCCAGTGCTGTCACCAGCAAAGTATCTATACACCTTAACATCATGTCAATGTCAGTGGAGGGAAGAGGGCTCTCATTTGCTAAGGGACCAAGAAATGGAAACATTGTGTATCTCATCATCGGAACTGCATTCTCCTGTCTTCCCAGACTATCAGGACACACTGGCCAGAGCTCAGTGGAGATGCCACCTTCCAACCCAGACATGGAAGACAGTCAGTGCTGTTCAGGAGAATGCAACCCTGCATCATTCTGTCTCTGTCACAATACCCTTCCCTGGGGTGTCTATGCCTTCCTCTAAGAGCTCTCTGAAACCACCTCCTCCTTCTGTTCTCTCTTCCAGCTTGACATAATGTGCTGCCACACCGGTGACTGGGGATACACTGGCATCACCACCAACTGCAGCCCATGCTAAGCTGTGTGCTGCATCACAGGGTGTATGTAGTGTACAGAGGTCAAGTCAGAGGGAGTGCCAGGATCAGGTCAGGCATGCCACAAAATTTGATAAATGAGAAGTCTTCTTGATAATGCTGTCTGTGACACACTACACATGCCCAAATCGGACACTGGAGACTAGAGTGCCTTCACTGCAGTAACCTGCAGAAGTGAACAAGCCTATGAAGCTTTTGTTTCCCCGTTCGAAAGACTACCTGCACTAGACAGCCACAGACACAATACAGAACACATGAGTAGGTACAAATTACTTATGAAAGTACAATTAAGCCACGTTGTTCTGAATAATTTGTGTCTGCTGCACTTACAGGCATTTTTCTGGACTTATTTCTTCTAAGAGTCTTTTGGGACAGGTAAAAACCCAGACAGACTGAACTGATGGAATGGGATTTGGTCTAAGGATGAAGCTGAATGCTCTGTGTACAGTATGTGTCTTTAAACAGCAGCAGGTGACCAGTATTTTGAGCTGTATGCCATTTTTTTTTTAATATTGCATAAGTTAAATTGGCATGAATGAACTATGGTAAATATTCTATGGTTGCTATTTTTAATGACAATGGTTCAAATGCACAATCTGAATTGGATACTATATAGAAAAATCTATTCCCATATATGTTATTTATTGACCTGTCTATTGATTGAAATATTTCTATTGTTTATATAATGTTGATTGTTCACTTTTACTTTGTTCCAGGAACGCAAAATAAAGATCTGATATTTTCTGTATTTCTCTTCATTGTTTCCAGATACCTCAGTGCATGCTTTTGCTATTTTGTGTAGGTTTTGTGTAGCAGAGTATGAAGGCTGATTTATCTGCAACAGACACACAGAGGGAGAAGTCTCATCAGGCACTTGGGAAAGAAAGTATACATCTCACAATTGAACTGTTAATTTCTTTCCCATTTCAGCACCCATGTACTCAGGGACATTGAAGAAGCTGTGATGAGAATGATGGATATTCCAAATTAGTTGCCACTGAACTCCTTCAATTTTAAAAGGTCACAGAGTGAAGAAAATGAAAAACCTCTGTTTTGGCAGACGCAAAGTTACCCTGGCATGACAATCATGCCAACAAATAGCTTTGTGCTCATATCTAACACAAAATCCTAAAACTATTTCTAAAATACTTTTTCATCATTTCTATAAGGCTGTTATCTCTTTAACTCTTTAACAGTTTGATTTATGATTATTGTGTTTTCATTTATCTTGTGTTCAAAATTTGATCTCAATGTATTCGTACACTTTTAATCTTTTATTTACACATATTTTGCATCTCTCAGGTATCCAAGTATCACAAGTATTCCCACACAGTCAGTAAATTCATTCCTTTTTTACCACTCTCTGTTCTGTATCAGTTCTGTACCTATGACCTTAAGAAAAATAATTCTATTTAGATTTTGCTTTTCCAACTGTAGTTACAAGTAAATGCTTGTTTCTCTTCAGCGCTAGTCTTTATTTTCTTCTAAATGTCAATCATATTTCTGTGCATATATCTGAAGAGAACAATATTTTCAGCTAGTATCTTACATGAACATTTTCTATTCCTTACCTTCTTTTGATTATACAGTCCCAGAACCATGAAGGTAGTTGGTTGCCTAACTCTGGTTTAGGCCTAATTTGCCAATGACAAACTGGGAATACAGACCACTGAATAAGTCAGGTACATAAATACCCTTGTGAATTTTGTTGAGTAGAATAGAAATATTCACACTGTGTAAGCAGTCCAGTTTAGATGGGATTCTAAGCACCTTCCACTGGGAGTCTGATTTCTTTTATAGCCAATGGTAAGTATATAGTAAGTGGTAATTCAGAGGATCCGAGTTAGAGACCTGAAGTTACACAGAATTAATTTTTCTGTTAGTGCCTACTTACGTGTTTGTTATTTTTAAACGATAATGAATTGAAGCTGTTGCAAGGCTCTTTGTTCCCCATATTCATACTGGCAGAACGCCTACAGAATCCCAGAGCCCCCACCTCTGAGGTAGCTAACAGTACTTAGCTGCATCCTTTTTCCTTCCCCTTACACACGGTGGAGCTTTCCTCCTCTTGATCGTTANGTTACAGCTTTTTTTTTTTTTTTTTCCCCCCCAAATCTCTTTGAGTTAACCTTTACTGAATAAGGCTGTCCAGAACTTTACAAAGTATTAAATGAAGATTCACTAATATCTGGCACATGGTTTTAGTTCTTATATTTACTGGAAACTTTCTTACAGATACATGACAGGATTGAATTTTCTACAGCTGAAACAACAAATGTCTTGCTGTCATTCTGCTGTTGGCTGATACATCTTGATCTTTGAATAAAAAGCAAAGATCCAGTATGTGTAATGAGTCTTTGACCAGTTCACTTCATAGGAAGAGCCTGCTGTGGAAAAGTATTGCAAAGATCTAGTGGAGGAGATGGTGACCTACCATCGTCAGTATTTTCCACACAGATTTTAAGACATGGTGTGGGCATGGCAATATATGAAGGGAATAAATAATAAAAAACCTGAAACTAGCTGTTCTTATCACAAGAACTCTTGTGTGATGCTAAGTAAGACACAAATGCTAATAGCATTTTCCTCCCATAAGCTATGCTTGTCAGCTTGGTTGCACTAAAACCAGTAGTGAAGAAACATCCTTCAGTGACCAGTACCATCCAGAAATAAACATTCATAAGGTGCAAGAAAACGGGGGGGGGAATTTCCTTGACAGTTTGTGATGGATTTTCATCAAAAAAAGGGATAAGATCTCTTCCCATTGTCTGAGACAAATATCTTACCAAAACAAAACAAAACAAAACCCACTAAGTAGCCAGTTCCAACCCCGCTCACATTACCTGAAGTAATTGTGTAAGTTCTCTGAAAAGAGAGGTTTAATGAAGTAACAATCATCTAACATGTCTAAAGAAGGCTGAAGGCTAAAGAAGCTGGAGGCTGGGGAGACTAAGATTCCCTGAAATGAGTCGGATGTATTAATGAAGGATACCAGCCAGACATATCTTGGCTGCAAAAGGAGTATACGAGGTATGGCACCCTGACGACCCAGAGGAAGAAATTAATCGAGTCTGCTCACACCTGTGGTCTGGCCACTTCAGTGCAATTTCACATAAGCAGAACTGGGATGCTTCCAAGAGGAGCCATGTGTAAAGACACTGCCTCCAAACTGCACCATCTTACACCAAAGCAGCTCCATCCAAAGGCCTTTTGGATGTGTGATCACCAAGAGATGGGAAGAGGGAAGAGAAATAGTGATGGGAAGCTGGGAGTAGTGGAATGTGGAATGTTACTATATGTTTGCTAGTAATGATTGCACATACTTAAATCAAGGGGTTAATTCTCATCTGTCTTGAGATCATTTAAGTAGAAGGGTGTAAAATGACACCATATAAATTTGACTCAAACCTAAATGTTTTTCTGTCTGCTTTCATACTTTCATTCACTATTCACAAATAGGAGCTCATTTTTATAATAAATTTAATGCTGCAGGAACTATTGAAACAACTAGAGAGAGACTACAGCAGTACCAGTTCACATTTAATGGATTAAAATTAAGTATCACTTATGAATCCAGGTAGATTTATAGCTTCTGAACACAAATAATCTACCTGGGTAAAATCTCCACTGCTAGTCTGGCTTCTTTAATTCAAGGGCATAAATCTGCAATTAAGAAAGAATTTACCTGACAAGGATGTAGCAGAAGACACCATAAGAAATCAGCATTAAAAAGCTTCTTCAAACTTTTCTACTGAAGATTTTTACAAGTGAGAAATGGTCTAAATATATATGCTTCAGTCTTAAATTGGGCAGATTAAATTTAACGTAAAACTAAATTTTTGTGCCAAAATGTATCTGGAGAAAACTAATACTAATTATTATAAAATATCTGATGTAAATGGGTAGATTCCTATTACTAGCCCCAACTTCTCTGTGCCGAGGAAAGGACTCAAAGCTATCTTTGTGTTGGTAGATTCACAGGATATGCAGATCTCAAACACTCTACTAATTTTGTCCCACCTCCTTCTTCTTTCAGAAGTGATTTACTAAATCTAGAAAAAGTATGAGACTTGTAACAAGGATGATGAAAGACGTACCATAGTCCTAATACAAGGAGTGACTGGAAGAGTGACCCAAGAAGGTACTATGATAGAAAACTATAAAATCATGAAAGTACAGGAAAAGTAAATCTAGAAAAAGATTAAAATGAAGAAGCATCCAAAGAAATGATAAAGCAGTAAGTAAAAAACTGGAAATAAGAGTATTTTTTCACAGTGTGTGAGTAAACTGTGGAATTTATTGTCCCAGAAAGGGAAAGACCCAAACTATGAGTGTGAAGAGTAATTAGACAAATTTATTGAAGAAAAATCAGTCAGGAACTCTATAAAATGCTTTAGCTGGAAGGCTATGTTTACTGTCTGTAAACAGGACAACAGTATTACTCTTACTTTTTTTCACTAAACATCTGCTATGGGTCATTTTCAGAGACAGAGTATTGGGCAAGATCAAAACTTTATTTGACCTAGTACAGCTGCTGTCCACATGTTATGTGTAAATCAGGGAGGTTGACCTCATGGCTCAGCAAGATACTTCAGCAGTTCGTTTCTGTGGTCCTTTAGGTCTACTGTCTTATAAAGTACTCAGCACAGTTTCCATGGCACCTCATTTCACCAACCCCCAAATTAACCCTTGTGGTTCAGTGGAAAATGCGCAGCTCATACGAGTCCTAAGCTTTCCTCCACCTGTAGGTGTCCAAGGAGTCTGTTAGTAAAAGTTTGTTATTTGGTTTAAATGCTTTCAGACACAAAAAAAAATCTTTCTGTTTTTCCTCTTACCTAATATCCCTCTTTACATATGCAAGCCCAAAAATGAAAATGACAAATTTTATTTTTCAAAGCAAAGAGTTATGTTACTGGTTGAAAAATTGGAATCACACTCACAGAAGAGAAACATGAAAATGAGATATCACTCAGAAAACATGTTCCTAGTTTTCATTGTTACTTATAGCTTTCTTTGAGCCAACACTTTGCTGCAGAAGCTAAATCAGCACAATTCTTCAGGAATCCTGTCTTTAGCATAGGACTTCTGTGAGACATCCTTGGCAAAAAAAGATGGTGCAATAGTTCTAGGTTAGAATATGAGTTTATAACAAGTAGGTACATATGTGTACCTTCTTGTTACTTTTATGAATTAATACATTCCTCCTGAATTGCACTGGTTTTCTTCCAATTTGTATAATTTTTGAGACTGTTACAATACTCTGTAAACCACATGTTCAGGGAAACTTGCACTGTACATAGATTTTAGAAATCTTATAAACTCTTATACATCTTTTGCATTCCTTAGTATCTGGACTGGTTTAACACATGATAAAGTATCATTTTTGGGTACACTGCAATCATCAAATCACCATGAAATGCTTCTGATTTAGCTTCTTCCTTACACCTTTGCTGATATTAAGGTTTCTGCAATAAAGTCTCAAGAGGTTTTACAGGAAGCCATATTTGCTTCCCTGTCTTCTATGTTGCTTTTGGGACTGACAGGGAATAAGGTGATCTCAGAAACAGCAGAAATTTTAAAAGGAATTCAGCTGAATGGAAAAGTAAAACACCATGTGACTAGCTTTATTCACTTTGAAAAACTGACTCCCCTGCATTGGGTGGAACTGACTCCCCTGCATTCAATGGTAAAATTTTGCATTGCCTTCATGTATATCAGGAATTTACCTCTGATTTTCTGAGACTCAGAGGGGAGTAGGTTTTGTTACTGGGTTTGTGTATATGTTGAAAGGTTTTGCTAGGTCATTGTACCTGCACAAAATTAGGTATGCTTAGACTGCAAAAATTAATTCAATATGAAACTTTGCAAAAGAAACAATGTCTGCCTATTTCCAACCTTTTTTACAACTAGATCTCTGCAAACATGTATAGACTTTATGAAATAGAGTTTGTACCTGAAAGAGCCCAATTTTCCCAAGGTCAGATTGCTCTGTGAACTCAGATATGTTTTATGCATGGTAACATAGATCAAAAGTGTGTCAGAAGAAGGACATAATTATATGAGACAAAATATGAAAAAATAATGCGGTCATTTTCTATTCAGGTATCTATGTACAGGCCTTAATCTTTTCCAGGGAAAAGAAGATAAGAAACATGAGTGCAGCAGGGTATTTCAGATCCAATTCTATGTCTTGTCTTCTTGATTCTGAAAAAAGGATTTTCTACAAAAAAAAAAATTAAATTTTGGATAGCACTGACCTTTTCTCTCTGAGTTCAATAGGATATAAATTAAGCCATATATACACATATAAATATAAAAGTATAAATATATGTAAGATGTAAATACAGACCCTATAAGATATAATATCTGGAGGAGCACAGTCTTGAATACAAGAAGAGTTACTGAAATGTATGAAAATCTCAATCATGTGTGATCATATGAGGATAAATAAGTAGATATCAAAGGATTTTGTTAACACAACTGAAAAATATACACTTTTTCATTCATGACACTAAGGCAATTCTTAAAATTCTGTAAGTTCAGTGTAACTTTAAAATTAAGCATTAATAACACACTAAACCTTTAAAGAGAACGAGTCAAGGACAAAGTCAGATTCAAGTTATAATAAGGCAAACATAACCTTTTAGTAAGACAAATTTGAATAATTCCCAAATCTGATTAAAAACTGAATAATACTCAGTACTGTCACACGTGAGATGAAGTAAACCCATAGTGGATTTGGATAGTGGGGTTTATTTAAAAACCTGGGAGATTCATTTGTACCCCACTTGGTTATCTCACACGCTCAGTCTCTGGCTCCCCCCACCACACCAGGTTCCCTGCGTCTTCAGTCCCCACCCAGGAGGTGAATGCTGACCCAGGAAAGTTGGGCAGAAAGTTGCACCGGTGTGTGCCATGCTGCTGCTTGCAGGTACCTGTCTTGGGCATCACCAGCCAAGGTCCCTGGGTGTCCCCCAGCATTTGCGTCCACGCAGCTCTCTGATCTCTGGGACCTTCCCCTACTTCCCAGATCTTTCCTCCAGCCATAATCTTCACCTTCTACTTCCTGGGTCCCCCCCTTGTTTTTTTCCCAAGAACACTTCTTCCTTTCAGGAATCCCTCTTCTATGCACCACCTTTTCTTTACAGGACCCTACACCCCGAGTGTTCCCAATATAGATAGTCTAGGCGAGGAAGCACAACACATTACTAGCCTTCTAATCGGTGGTTCTCTCTCAAGTCTCTTTCTCAGTTGGAAGATTCAGCATGTGACACTTGTTTAGTCCAGGTGTTATAAAAATTTATAGCAGCCCACACCAGCTGCAGCTAGCAAGTAGGAGCCTTCTGCCTGAGAGCTGAAAAGTTCAATTTTGGATACTTACCCTTCCCAAACACATACACCCAATTATCTTCTGCCTGGTAACATTCACAATTTGAGCTATACTTTTACCTATGAATATGCTCTTTGATTACTTTCCTGCTGAAGTTGAACAGCAAGTGCTTCTTTCCATCGCCCTATTATAAGACCTATCCAACTTAGAAGAAAGAGCTGGAAAGGACAATAATATTTTATATTGCAAGCATCTGCTATTCTATCATAACTGAATATATGGCGCACCTAAGAGTTGGACTGTTATAGAATAAATAAATCGTATTAGACAGTATAAAATAGATAGTCACAGAACATCAGACTTGGAAAGAAGGCTCATTTGCTTACTTAGTGCACCCTCATGGAAAGTAGAATTAAACTGTATATTCTCTTCAGCTTTGTACAGGCAGGTTTTTACATATCTGTAATTATGAGATTTCCATTACTTTTCCTGCAAGTTTTTTTCATCATCCAGTATCTTGGAATATAACTCTGGCATTGATTAATTTTTTTTCACATAAATACAGAGAAACATATTGATAATTGATGTCACCCAGTCATCCACCTCTCCAAGCTTGGTTGGTTTTGGCTGGTAAAATTTATGATACTGAAAACACAACTGTCTATTTTTGAAGCAGATGCTCATTTTGCACTCAGGCACAACATAACCAATTACAATTGTCCTTTACAGGCTAAAGACTACAGAAATCTGTGAAAAAAATATAGTGGTGATCTTTCATCCTGAAAAGACAAGAACAACAAGCGAATGTTTTGTGCGTAAATCACTCTTCAGACAGACTGAAATCATATACGAAAGTTTGACATGCTAATTCTATCCCACTTGCTTAGTACTGGTAACTTTAAACATTAAAAATCTCATAAAATAATTAAAGTCTAAAAATTAATCACTGTCAATATACCTGAGCTACAGGTAGTTTCCAGTAAACTTTTCTTCTCAAGATCTTGAGATTCAGGGAAGTTTTCATTGTGTCAGTTATAGGTATCAATTCAGATATTTTAACATCTAAAAATTAGTCACCCACCAGGAGACTCAGCACTCAGCATGCAAGCTGAATACTGCACACTAAGAAGGTAATTGCCTACACCCAGGAAAAAGAAAATCGTTTGCACAGGAACTACTCTGAACTTGTCACCCAAATTAGGGCTTCTCCACCCCTCAGAAATTCAAAATAGAATTCACTTCCAGGAGTACGCACATACTAAAAACGGAGATGACTTTTTGCCCAATATCTACATGGTTAAAGAAGATAGGAGAGCTTGCTTCCAGACAGCCTTTTCCTCCTAGAGATGTGGACCTGTAGTTTCTACTTCTCCAAAGCATGTCTTACTGATTAGACTATTGAAAGTAGCCTGAACCAGGACTGAAGTCTTTACAGCCAGTGAAAGCTGGACAACTATGCAAAAAGAAAAAGCACAAGGGACGCTGGCACTGCATCCTTCTCTTAAACACAGAGCTGTTGAAGTGAGGGCATAGTGCTGTTACTGCATGGTACTATTCAGTGGTACTTTAATGAAAAATACATAATCAAACAAAGATGGAAGCCCAAAACTCTCAGAGTTCAATGAGAGATTCTACCATAAAATCTTTGCATTTTTCATTTCAACATTATTCTTTAAAAGCACTTCAGACATTTGTTTCATGCCATTTACATATTTTTTGACATATTGCCCAATTTGTAATGGAAAATAATTTGGAAATTATAAACTTGGCTAGAAAGGGGTTTTGGTACTTTTCTCTCTAACAGTATGTTGTGTGTTATACAGAGAAGCCATCTTTTGACACATTATCTACAAATCTATACTGTCTTTTTATTCTTTCTCTGATGACTTCTGCCATCTGCCTGGAGTTGCAAATATCATTTGGGACAGAAAAGTAATAAAAAGAAGGAAAAACAATGAAATCAAAGTATCAAAATATCAAGATCATAATATCAATATCAAAAGATATAAGAAATTTTTAAAGACATTAACAGAATTTATTTCATTAGAAGAAATACAGGAAACAAATTTAAGGAAAAGTAAGATTCAATAGAAGAGAAAAGAAATATTGAAAAATCTAGTAGCGGAAAGTGTGAACAGGAAGCCAAATAGGTGTACATATAGTATAGGGGCATTAAAATGGGTAGTATATTATGGAAAGGGGGTATAACAACTAATTTATTATGTATTTAGGACACTTAATTACAAGAAAAGTAATATTGGAAGAGATTTACAAGAAAAAAAAAACAGTTTCTGCTTGTTTTTTAAAAGATTTTAGTTCTTAAATCCAGGTAATTCTCTTTAGACATATCTACCAGATCAATTTGAAACCTTTTGAGAAGTCATCACAATAACTAAATAAAGTTGACAGCCTGCATCTTAAACCTTTCTGGAACTTCAAAATAGCTGGTATGTTTGTAAAACAAGAACATATTGGCAATGGCTTTTTTTTAATCAAACATATCTTTGCAATTTCTGTGCCATAGCACATCACAGCTGATTATATCATATTACAGTATGTGTTGATGTAACCATAGCAATCATTAAATTCATTCTTGGAATTTGTAGGACATATGGATTCTCCAGACTGTTCAAACATTTGTTCTAAAAGTGCAACATTTTCTTTTTAAAAATGATTTATTTTTAAAGAAAATTCAGAGTTTTTATAGAATGTTCAGATGCTAAAGGAGTTGTTGTGAATGTATAGTCCAGTCTAATGTACTTATTTCATGCTTACATTTCTCATTTGCTGTTAATCAATCTGAATTAAGTACAATCTACTGTGCCCGCTATGCATGATTCCTGTCATTGATCAATTCAGTGTACACTTACGTACTGCTTTAAAACTTGATCTGGAAGATATAAGCAGTAATTCCCCAGGGAGCCAAGAGTCAAGACCCCTCAGAAGTACAACAGTAAGTCATAAATTAGATTGTTTAATTATAAACATGAGTACAGGTTATTTGTAGTCTCAATAAATCATCCAACAATATCTACACCGGGTAGAATTTTAATTCACACTTTCAAGGAAGAGCCCTGACCTGTAATTTGCCTTTATTGAGCAGCTAATGGAAAGATCAGATGATAAGGCTGGAGAAGGAACACTCAGATGTTAAGAAAAGTCTGTTATTTTACTTTGCAATGAGAATTTGTAAATGCCAGCATTTGGGATGTGTTGAACTGTTATACTAGTCCATAGCAGTGCAATTGTTGTAAGGAATATAAGGACAAGTATACAGGTACTTGTTAAGCAATGCTCAGAACCTTATAGGGTGGCAGGCAAGATAACCACCAGATCTTTGGAAATGGAAATATGGGATGCTTTCGTTTGATGGGATGAGCAGAAGAACAGCCACAAGAGTTTTGGAGTCATTTCTCGGTTCTTTTTGTGATCATGGCAAATATCTGAAGACCAAATGTAACACTGCATCTAATGATAATCATTTTTATAAGCTTCTGTACGATATGTGGCTGAAAACAAATTCTGATCATGTAGAGAATAATGCAAAACTATGCTTATTTATTCTCATCAAAGTTTACAGTCAATTTACCACTTTCAAACTTAGTATGAGATAAGGAACACTTCAGAGCAGGAGAGTATACGATTCCTTTGATCTTTTGTGTTTGTCAACTAGACTGTGCATGAGCATCTGGGTAATTTTGATTAAAAACCTCTCTGGTCAAAATTTTCAAAAATTTTTTTTCAAGAAGGGCTACTAAAATAATGGCCTAATTTTGACTTCTCATAAATATTCCAAAATTCCCAATACCTTTCTCTGCAGTTTTAATTATACTGATTTGTTTTAACTACATTTCATACCAAAACAACTCTAGAAACTATGAATCTGTTATATATCGTAACGGCTTTGACTGTGTCACCCTCCAAAGCAGCTGCCTGAAATTCACAAGAGTGGCATCCTTACGCTCAATATCTGAGACATGGCCTTCATGTTATAAATCCTTTAAGTGGTTAAAAAGTGGTTTGCAGGCAGGGCAGAAAAATAAATAAATAAACCAGTGTTATTCTGCAGTTAGTGCATCTTACAAGGCTAAATAAAGGAGTGGCCTGTATCCATCACATACTGACATTATAAATCTTTGTACCTTGCAAGGCAATGACATGAAAAATTAGACTGAACAAGCCAGAGATGCACTATTTGTAAGCCTCAAAGGAAAGGTTAATGCAAGTTAAATATTGACATGTCAGCAATGAGGATTATAGCAATTATAAATTTGCACTAATGCCAGCTGCTGTTTAATTATTATGTGACACTGACAGGTCAGCCTCATAGATTGACAGCTGAAGGCATTTGCCTTATAGGAATTATTCAAGATCTTTGGAACAGGCTCTGATCTCAGTTACACCAGTTCGATTCTACACACAAATCTCCTACAGTCAGGGGAATTAATTCATATTCCCAGTGGCAAGAGTAGAATCTGCTACTATGTCATGTGTTGTATTCATTTTCCCTAGTGTCAGGAAAGTGAATAATTACTTACCATGTAAACATACAATAACACACTTCCTCTCTTCTTTCCTTTAAGTCACTCTTCTAAGAACTACACTAACATATGTATACATATAACACATGTTATATATAACATAAATATTAAAAAAATGTATTATAATATACATATAACATGTAAATACTGTTAGCATTTGCCTGAGAAAAGGGGGAAAATATGTAAGAAATTTGAATTTCTACTCTAAATGGGAAAGTTTTCATTAATTTCAGTAATAACCATAAATCTCGAGCTTTTGGGAAGTGCTCAGAAAGAAAAAATATGTAGACAATGAAGGAGCATTTCACTGTTTTCTAAGGAAAAAAATCAAGTAGTGATTAAAACAGAGGGGTATTTCTGGAGTATAGGGAAACCAGTAGACTGAACTTTGCTGAAATATACTGGGTCTGATTAAATTATTAATCTGGGAAAATTAATTCAATGACTGCCATTTTGTTGCACTTGCATTGTTCACTAAGCAATCTTGACATCTAAAAGCATGCTGAAATTATGGCAGTAAATGCCTGTAAATGACCAACACAAGGCCTGTGAATCAATTAAATTCTAATTAAACTTTAACATACTGAATGAACAGGGTTTAACTTGTGGAGAGGTCTTATCTTAGTCCCTCCACAAACTGGTGCATTTCTAAAAGACTCTATAAAATAGAAATTCAGTATAGTCATATCTTTTCTCCCTTAAGTTGTGTGAAAAAAAGAAACAACTTACTGATTTCAATGGGAGAAGATTAAAGCAAGTCTTGTCACTTTGAAATTTCTAGATAGTACCTTTGTCTATTTTCAGTATCTAAGTAAAACAGGAGACCTGTCCCAAAACGCCATAGAGTTCCTGGGAAACTGCAGTTTTCTATAGCAGAATTCTGTGGTTTTGGGCAGTTATTAATCTGTTTACCTGTAGTAAGACATGTTTAATTCTGCATACAGCAAATACGCTGAAGTTCATCACGTAACTTCATCTTAAATGCTTTGCTTTAGCTGTCTCAGATTATTGAAGGAGCTGCTAGCTGGGCCTCAGCACTAGTAAGTGGAACTGCATTTTAGTTCTCGACTATCATTAAAACTTTTTGTTTCCAATCCCTCAGTTAAAGTTTTATAGATAAATAAATGGGCTTGGATTTTTTCTTTTTTTAATTGAACATTATAAATTTTACAGAAATATTGCTGGAGGCTTCTATATGCTTCTATTTCTATGTTTCCCCTCTTCCTACACCCAGTCTTATGAATTCACTAGTGGAATGGAATCAAGGCTTTAACCTTCCATAGGATCCACTACAGCTCTTCTAGTATTCTTATCTTCAACTTTAATTCAAATGAAAAAATAAATTTCTGGTAAGATGAAACACAGAAGATCAGTGGCACATGACTAAACTGTAAAATATCTGACCTTAAGCAAGAATTGTTGGCTTGTTCTTTCCTCTCTTCTTTGAAAATCACAGAATCACAGAATCACAAAACTGTAGGGGCTGGAAGGGACCTCTGGAGATCATCTCGTCCAACCCCATGCTTGAGCAGGTACACCTAGAGCAGGGTGCACAGGACCACGTCCAGCCAGGTTTTGAATATTACCAGAGAAGGAGACTCCACAACTTCTCTGGGTAGCCTGTTCCAGTGCTCTGTCACCCTCACAGTAAAGAAGTGTTTTCTCATGTTCAGATGGAACTTCCTGTGTTCTAATTTGTGCCCATTGCCCCTTGTCCTGTCATTGGGCACCACTGAAAAGAGTCTGGCCCCATCCTCTTGACACCCACCCTTTAGGTATTTATAAGCATTGACAAGATCCCCCCTCAGTCTACTCTTCTCCAGGCTAAACAGACCCAGGTCTCTCAGCTTTTCCTCATAGGAGAGGTGCTCCAGTCCCCTGATCATCTTTGTGGCTCTCCGCTGGACTTGCTCCAGCAGTTCCCTGTCCTTCTTGAACTGCGGAGCCCAGAACTGGACACAGTACTCCAGATGAGGCCTCACCAGGGCGGAGTAGAGGGGGAGGATAACCTCCCTCGACCTGCTGGCCACACTCCTTTTGATGCACCCCAGG
>WAAD01021524.1:17513-29832 GCA_013389945.1 Fregata magnificens | reverse complement strand
CATGCAGGTCTCCTGGCTGTTTTGCTTGACTTCTTCCTCATAGGGATGCACCGATCTTGAGCTTGGAGGAAGTGGTACTTGAATGTTGACCAGCTCTCTTGGACCCCCCTGCCTTCTAGAGCTCTAATCCATGGGATTCCTCCAAGCAGGTCTTTGAAGAGGCCAAAGTTGGATGTTTCAAATAGGATGTTTCACTTATTAAAAGAAAAAAAGTTAGAAGTAACCTCCGAGAAATTTCAAATGCAAAACTATTTCACGTTAACATTTTACAGTTACAAAATGAAAAACAATCAGAGGCAACCACTGCAGCACAAGGACCTCTGAACTTTAGATTTGGGTCAAACTTCTGGTACAGGGTACCAAGAATGTATTACACAGGTTCAGTATTGTAAGAAAGAAAGTCTACATGAAGTTCATAAAAGAAGATTGTGGCTCCTTGCTCTGAACCAAAGCAGAATGAGTGGTGACAGTTATTGGATTCACTTAAAAAACGCACTCGTGATCCAAGCTAGAACAGCAATGTAGACACATCCTGTAGTGTCATTCCACTGCATTCTTCACCATAAATGAAGAGCTGAATTGAGACTTCTTTATGGCAGTATACTGTGGCGGTATACCATACTGCAGCAACTCTAAAGCAGACCAAGGTGGTGGCTGAATCAGTGTCTTTTACCCAGACCTTTCTTGAGCATTAGAGAGGAAATACTGGAGATGTTCCTACATAGCAGTAGTTTAACAGAGATTATTTTAAGAGCTTTCACGTGATGAAAATGTAACCAGCTGTTTGTATTATTATAAAAGTTTCAGTGTTAGTAATTAGCCTAATGTTTGCAAGTATGCTGATAGAATAAACTCAGAGTCATCTCCAGTCAGATAAAAAATAGATTAATTAGATGGCTATGCCAGCTCTCTTTCTCCTGCACCCAAACTAACAGCAGCATCATTTGATTTAAAACAAATATATTTGTAAGTGTACTTTCAATTAAATGGTGCAGGCTGTATTTTAATTAGAATGTTTTCTCAATTTGAATGCACAAATCCAGTTTATGCAGAAAACTAAAGGCGTTCCAGTTTGAGGGCGGAATTGTAAGGGAATTATGGCATGTATTTCAAGGACAAAAACCTTAAAAAGATTGACCAATCTCAATTATGTTGTTAATTTCTGAGTGTGTTCATATGAAAAAAGTCATAACAAGATCCAAGGGGTTTGGCAACTGAGAGAGTGCTTCTGCACCTGGCATTGTACATGCTCTGCATCACAAGCAGGCAGAAAAGTAGAACTCTGCATTTTTCTGGAGCACTTCACCCTGGTATAACAGTAGCAGTAAGTGCCATGATAAACTTTCCGGGGGAGGGAAGATATTTCACTAATGTCCAATTCGAAAGACAATTGTAAACAAAACTGGTTACAGCAATATTTTTTTTTTATGTAAAGGTCATTAACCTCAAGCAATCACAAGCACTTCTTCATAGCTCTTCTTCCAATCTTCACTTGGTTCCCCAAGGGTTAAATCTTTTTTCATTTGTTGTTTAAAGAGTTACATGTTGTTTAAAAAGTAGACCTCTGTTATTTGGTAGTTATAGGTTTAATACCACTATCCTAACCTACTTAAACGAATTCACGTAGAAACAAAATAAGATTTTTGCTGTCTTTGTGGTTTTAATGCCAAGTATGCTTTTTTAGAAGACCATGAAATTTCACCTTTTAAAAACTACTAAAAATAATGGGATATATTTATACACTTCTAAAAAATGAAATGGATCCAAAATGACCAGACCCATTCCTTGAGATTTTTTTTGCTGTAGAAAGAATGCTCTACAGAAAGCTGGGAACTGCCAGTCTGGATCATACCTATCATGTCTCTCACCTTGCATGCTGTCTAAAATGGTGTCCAGCACCAGTTTGCAGATGTTGCATTATCTACCCTGCTGTCATTTTCCTAAACAGACTGAATCTTCTCCTCCTTCTGATTCAGACATCCCAACTCTGTGGGCTCTTTGAGGATGTGTGTCTGAGTAGAGACTCCCAGGACTCTTTCTGAGTTGATACAATGCACCTGTAATGTGCATAGGAAATTCAAACAGTCCCCTCTATTGTGGATTAATTAGTATTTTTTAGTTCTGTTTGACATTATACTACCAAGTTACTATTCACATCATCCTCTAGTATTTTCTTGTAGCTTTCTCTGGATTTGACTATCAATGAAATAATTTCTGATCATCAAGAAAAGTTGCATCGCTAATATTCACTCTTAATATTTACAAATATATTATCACTGCATTTTTCAAGGAGAATTGAAACATTGTACTGTCAAACTGATGTGACAAAACCTGACCATTTACCCTCTGGTTTGTTCCCTTTTGCCTTCTGCGGGAGACTTCTGAGTAAAAGCTTGTTCCTATACACAATTATTACTTTACCAAAATGTTCAAAGGAGTCCAATGATATATAATTTATCAGACTTGCTAGATCTGTTATCCTGGAAGAGACATCCTACTTCAAAAAGCGAGATTGTTAAAAACAAACTTCTTAAACTGGTTTGGCTCCCAATAAAGTTGAAAAAAACCCAAGTTCTTAGTCCCAGAGAGTTTTTCAGCTTTATTGTGAAAAAAAAATGAATGTATCCCTGAAAATCCTTTGTGGTATAAAATGAGATTAGAAAATCATTGAACTTGGCAATATTCTTAACTTCCTCCAATGTTCCCTCAATCACACTTAAATATACAGAAAAAGGCTCTGCACAATTTGGTCTGGCATTTACTGTGCAGTTAGAGTAATTGTTATGCACATGGCACTGAAATGATGAATAGAAGAGTTTTATTGTCATATACAACTTTGAACACAGCCGAGTTTAGTAAAGTCAAAGATAACAGCTGAGCCTGACAGGTAGCTGAAATCAATGAAAGGCAGAGGAAAATCATGAGCTGAAACAGGTTTTTTCAAGCTTTTCATGTCCCTTTATGTGTGAAAGTCTCCCTCACACATATTATGTGTTTGCAAATTACAGGATTCATAATATTTCTGGGATCACTGTAGGAAAATGGGGAATGAGAGGCAAGGAATAGAGTGAGCAAATTTTCTCCTTCATTGTGTGATGTGGAGACTTTCCTGCAGAGGGTGGGGAAAAGAGTCTGCATGCCATTCTGCTTTCTCTCTAGCCTGATAAGGCCCTGGGGACAAGGATTACAAGAAACTTGCTCTTACCACAAAAGGTATTTATGGAAAATCCTCTTTCAGCATTCTCCTGTTACGATTCCCACCAAAGCGTGGCAGTAGTCAGTGGGGAGGTGGTATTACGGCCACCCAGTTTATCGACGAGCATGTTTTCTGTATTCCCCTATTCATTGCTATCCACTGGTTTTCACTGGTCAGACAGTATGTTTGTGAGGAGGGTTTATTCTGTGGGCACCCAAAGGCCTGGGTGACCAAGAGGTCTGGGTGGAACACTTATTACCTGTTTGGTATTTATTCTCTATTTATCCTCAACAAAATCCTCAGTTTGCATGCCTACAGTTCCTACACACTACAATAATCATGATGATCACTATTATAATCTCCAATTAATATAAAATATAAAATTAAGTTTGTTGAACAATTTATATTTCCCATAAATTCATGTTAGTTGGCATGAATTGTTCTCCTCTATGTCCTTAGCAGTGAAAGTTTATCCACTTTTTCATCATTAAGGATAAATGTTCTAGTATTATACCTCATACTTGTCATTTCTGAATATTGGCACAGTATAAACTGTCCTCCAGTCTTCTGGATTTTTTCTGCTATCTCTGAGATTTATTACAAATCAACACTATCAAGCCAGAGATGCCATCAGCCAGCTCTTTTGTATGCAACTCTCCCAGCTTGATGATTTCAAATGTTTATCACCACCAGATGTTATTTAATATGTTTTTTAGTTATTAATAGACAATAGCTATCTATCTAGACAACAGACATCTTAATTCTTTCCAAATGTAGGAGTGTTTCTCAACTCTTTGACTTTTTTATTTCTTAAAACATCTTAATCTTCTCCATTTAGTGAATGACCTCTCTTTCCTAGGACTTCTGTTGTTCTAATGAACTTAACATATATTCTTATTATATAAATCTTAGCACAGAATATTTAGTTTCACTATCAATAATCTACACTTAAAAACATCTATTTTTATTGGTTGAAACATGATTCTGCTTTTAACATTTTTTATATATTGTGTTTAACTTTTGACTTCTGCTTTAATTTCACCACCATACAAATATTAAGCATGCAGCCAAGTTGTCCCCTTTCTCATTTTCAGAATCATATTTTGTCATCGAGTAAACTCTGAAGCATTCTGAATTTTATTCACATGGTCTTTTGTCTTCTGACTGCTGTCGTAATTCTTACTGACAGTTTGATTTCAGGTCTAGTAAGACACTAGTAGGGCAGTATATACTAATGGGTTAACTTCTCTAAAAAGGAATAACACATTATTTAAATAAATTTAGAAGGGTAATGATTGGTATGATTTATAAAGGAAAGTCACAGAGATGTGAAGGAAGGCAGTATCACCTGTCAGTCTTGACAATTATAATTCCCTAGTCTAAGTCAAACCTCTTATATATTTTTTGAATAAACCTTTTTCCGCTATGGATACCCTAAATTTTTCCTGCCCAAGGCTAACGACTCAATAAGTGCTGGAACTGGTCCATCTCTAACATTCTGGAGCTGCTACTCCACAGTAGACTATAAACTTCCAAGTGTTGCAACATGGGGTGAAAAGAAGCACATTCTATGTGGCACAATTACATCAAAATAAATATTGAGTAGCTGTAGTGGTTATATGCTCTCCAAGCTGTTCAAAACTTAGAATGTTCTATGGTAGGGGGCCACTATTTTTCTTTGATATTCTTAATCTATTTTCCTGATCCTTAAAAGCACATAGAAACTACGCAATTCATAAAGGCGTGTGTGTGCATAGTCTTAAAGATCTGCTGAAGCACTTCTGCAAGAGGTCGAATTTGTAAATTACAATCTCATTCTTGCAGATATTCATTAGGTTATTTAGCTTTACACTAAGTAAATAAACACACTAAAGATAATGGGACCCATTATTAATTCTATTCACTGTTTGCATATTGAGACATATGCAATTTAATAATTTTTCATAAAGTATTACTGCTAATAATAGAGTTTTCTTTTATATTAGCCTTTCACACACAAGCATTAGTTAATAACTCTTTCCAATCTCTCTGACTGTCTAGGACACTCCTTTCAGACAGAGGTGGCCTCAGAAATACACACATTCATCTTTTCTTGGCTAGAAACGTGACAAAATGTACAAGGGATTGAATCTGGAAACGTGCAACAAAATGTACCTGAAAATTGAGGAGAATGCAGGTATTCAACATGAAAATTGAATACCTGGGCTGCAACCCAACTCTTTCCGTAGCTCTTCAGACTGTTACCTTAGATGTCTCTTTCTAAGACAATTGGAGGTGATCGGATTGCCCAGAATGAGAGAAATAACTGACAGTTCTTTTTATTAGGCAAAGTGGAGTGGTTTATTCCATCAGGATGGAAAGAATCTTCTCCAGACTGATTCAAAAAAGCAAGAATTCCCACGGAGTCTAAAACCCATTTCAAACCCATTTCCTATGTAATATGTGTTATCCCCAAAAATAAAGGTACAAAATATTGCAGGTATTAAAGAAGAAAAAAAAAGAAATTTCTTATTTTCTGCTAGAGTCTGTTTTAGGGTGATTTAAGATTTAAGATACATTATTCTTATGGTGTTCTAAACAGATTTGGAGATAGAAACATCCCAACAGCAAAATAAGCAAATGTTACATGACTTGGTAGTCTACATCACACTTTCAAAACATTTTTAGTAATTTATTGATGTTCTTACAAAAATTAAGCCATCTGAAAGTCCTAACAGAGGAAACTCTGATTTTAAATTAATTCAGTGAATTTAAAAACAAGCAAAAAGAGTGTAAAACAGGCCCAAGACTAATTTAAATAGGTATACATGCCACACTTCTGATCCTGGATATTAGCTGAAAACAAAAAGGGAATTCATTCCTGCTAGGATCATCAGGAAGCTAAAATATTAACTTAGAGTTTCTTCATAATGCAAATCCAAAGTCTGAGATGGTTGTTACTTTTTAAACAAATAATACGTACAAAATAGGAAGCTGAAGTGTTCACTATGGAATGCATAAATAAGCCTTTAATAATCTATAAGTTAATAAAATATTACAGTTACATAAATTCACTCTGCTTTGAATGGGTTCTCCCTAAGGCTAGCAATGAAATTGTGTCTGCAATGTCCTCTCCCCTAACACATATGTATATGGAAATGCTCAGGGACACCAACATACCAGTCTACAAACCAGGAATCTGATGGCAGGTTCATATTTTGCACAGTTAAATTTCTAATTGAACCACCAGTTACTCGGCTGATGTCAATCAAGACAGTCCTGCAGATGTTTATGGAGGGAGTATCCTGCTACAGGTGACCAAGCACTGGTGGGGATCTCCAGCAGTGGTACCAGGGCAGAAGCGTGCTTCAGGAACCCCAGACTTTCAGGGCTGCTTAACACTTTAGTTAGAGAAGGAAGAGAAAGTTTTGCCTCAAAATACCTCCTTTTCTAGTGAAAAAGACATTAATTTTTCAATATTTCTATTTTATATGTTAATACAAAAGCTCATCCAGCCTCTCTCACTTCTCTGCAAATAAACTTTGAGACTTTAAGTTAATCTACATTGTGCCAATCAACACGGAGGACAACTTCCTCTCTCAGTTACACATGTCCATACCTCAGCTAAGGTATCCATACTTTAGGTGGGTTAGTGTTACCCTGAGCCTGAATGGGTGCTGAGAGGGAAAGATGAGAAACCTACACCTTGAACTCCACCCACCACTAGCCACTGTTGATCTGAAGATGGAAGTGTGTGTGTTCCCTCTAAGAAACCTTTCTCATTGTACACAATATGGGTTTTAAACTAAAAATAACACCCAAATCCCTCAGACTACTTCCCTATTTAAAAGCTTGGTAACAAAAATGAGTGCATATAGCATATGAACAGATGTAAACACACATTTATAAATGTGTAGTGAAATGCCAATTCATCTGGCAAATGCAGTTTTCGCTGTAATATACCTTTTCTTATGAAAAGTTATATATTTTAAATGTGTGTCTGGGGGACAACTCTTTCTTTTTGTGTCAGGTTTATAGTATAGGGAACATAATCTTTGCTGTCTCATCCAAATTTTAAAATGTTAGTGTGGCTTTTTAAAGAGGATAACTAATACCATGTTACATTTAACTTGGTAAACTTTACTTTTAACAAAGTCAGAATCTAAGGGATTATATATATTCATGAGCATTTATAAGATAACATTTAATTATCTTTGTAAAAGACCTTTTGACTAGGTAGAATGTACATGGGAACTTCAGTATCCTACAATGAAAACATTTTTCTTTTTATGGGAATGCAGTGATTCTTCTATTTCCCCAATGGGATTTGAATTAGTTTAGCAAAATGTAGTTTACCCATAACAGCTGCAGCCTGCACCTGTGCAGTATTTCAGAAAATCATTAAGAATTGTATATTATTTTTTCATTGCTATGTTGTGGGGGAAACAAATGGGCAGAAAGTGGTTACTGAGACCTAATGGATAAGAAACTAATGCAATATCAGTTTGAAGAGGTATTTATTTTTTGAGGTATGTAACTAATTGTAGAAAGGAATCAAGTTTAAGGAAAAAAATGCCATACTTTCACACTCTCTTCTGAACTGAAACAGCAACTAAGCTAGATGTAGAATGTTTGATGCTTCTAATTTCTTTCAAAGTGAAGTTGCAACCATTTTTTTTTCCCTTTTTAGAATCAGTGACAAAGGTCTTTACTTCATTCCAGATTTTAAAGGTATGGACATAGAGAAGCCTGATGTGTGGTGATTGAGTCAGTGAGTGAGTTAAACTCCTGTGGGACCAACGCTATGAATATCAACGCTCCGTGAATCGGACAGGGGAGTGTGCTAGGAGGGATTCAAAGCTTACTCTAGCCAGATGCCGATCTCCCCAACCTGCATTCAAGTCATGGTGAACTACAAGTACACATTGCGTTAAGGGAAGTGCATTGTACATTTTAATATCTGCCAGGATTGTATTCAACCCTGGTTTGAGAGGCAGGGGCTGCCTCAGCATGAACCACACCAGGTCAGAAAGTGCAGGGTGCACATTGCTGCTAATGGAAGGGGACAAGAAGCAAACAAAGCCACTCTGTGCCTCCCCCCCTCCAAACAAATCCATGTTTGTCTCCTCTCCAATGTGTTTTGTTAGCAACAATGTCAGATGGCACAAGCCATGCCTTGGAAATCCAACTCTTTCCCTGAATTCCCAATCTCCCTTTTGGTGACTAAAACATGAGCCAACGACCATAAATTTCTAACAGGATTCTTGTAACTGCATTTGCAGCACTTTAGCATTTGTTAAAGACAGAAAATAAAAATAAATGAAATATGCTTACTTCCATCCATTTTTTAAAGAGGTCTACGGCAAGTTGCCCAGAAAATAAACATAAGTGCATCCCAGTTTAAAAAAAAAAAAAAACAAAGAGGAAGGAAAAAAAAAGGACAGAATGTCTTCCATTAAATGCAGATACAGTAACAATCTTATTTTAGGTTTTTCAAAGAGCTACAAAGAAATCACTTAAAATAAAACATAAAAAGAATGAATGCTATTAAAGACTGTCACTAGGCTTGACAAGTTAATGAGGGTTAGATTATGAGAGTATTATTGTTTTAGCAGAGTATTATATTCCACTCAGATTCTCCTCCTGACTTCGTAGACAAAACTTGCTCAGAAATCTGTGCCAACTATTACATTAGGTTAATGGGACCCTGACACGCAAAACAAGGCAATGCGGTGCTGTTGACCTACCACATGGGAAAGGGATACCGTAGCCATACATTCAGAAGGTACACTAGACAGTTTGTTGGGTTTTTTTCTTTTGAAATGAGAGAATGAGGTAAAGTGATTAAAATTATCTCTAATACAGTGAACACCAATTAATTAATTGTTGTACTCCAGCAATGTACATTGTTGAGCCTAAGTGAAGTAGGCTTTTTTCCCCTCTATTTTTTTGTTTCTTTAAACAGGGTAGAATACTTCCTAGAAGACCCAGCAGCTGAGAAAGTCTCCTAAAGACACTGCTTTCACTAGTACTTTCTTGAGGATCTGAAAATAGGTACCTCTGTTTTCCTTTCTCTTACCTTAAAAGACAAGTATAATGCTTTTGAGCCTAGGCACATGCACAGCACACCTAAAACCTGTAATTTGAGTAAGTTCTGGACAAAACAACCACAATTACTTGAGCTTTTGTTCAAAATCACAGCTGTGGCATTGTTGCCATTTTGTTTTGTATAATTGTTCTATGGCTAATGCATTCCCCTTGAATGCAGAAATTTGCATTGAAATGTCTTCAGCCTGACAGGTTTATAGCCACAATGCGAATTCCAGGGACAGCCTGCACTGTCTAGTCCAAGAACCGCAGAACAGGCATAGCAAGTAACTCAGAACTAGGTATGTAGGAGATATGTAGAACATCCTGGGAAGTGGTACCAGAAGGGCGAGCACAGCGCCCCCAGACATGATCCTGTGGCAGGGATGGGCTGCACTGGGCATGCAGATGAGTTAAATGGACAATTCACTAAAGCCATTTCTATAGCGCCTCTCAGCTTTTTTTTTTGCAGCTGTGGCAGACTCAGATCTCTCTTTGGTTATGTGATGCATGTCCCATACCTAACTGAGATTTTAGATCCTTTCTTGAGCTTGCATTCAGCTGAAGAGCATCGTTCTGATCACATTTTCTTTTGGTTACTTAGGAAGAGAAAAGATTACAAGGAAGTCAACCCCCCCAGAAAGAAGGGCTGCAGGATCTGTCTTTCCATGTCCTATTGAGGCTCTGCTAAGATTCATTGGCCCAGAAAGGGAAGGTGCCTCCCCAGCACTGTCACTATGTCATTTGCGCAGAAGAGGGAGACTGCTCTACATGGCTTTTCTGTATTTTATCATGTTTCTCTTTTGATTGTCAGCCATGTCTGTTTGTGGCTATTGTTAGTGGAATGTTCTGCTTTTGTTACTGCTTATAGCCTCTGTCCTGTTATGCCTTCCCTATATGTCGCTGCTCTGCTCCATAACTAATTAATAATATAATTTATACCCATCAGTTTCAGTTTGGTCCTTATCTGGCTTAACCCCTTAACCATTAACCCTTCTCTCCTCTCCCCAGCACATAGCTTGCTTTACTTCTGTCTTGACTGCTGCACCTATTTGAATGGCTATTCCCTTCCCCTTTTGTGCCTGGTTATGCTCCCGGTCTCTCCTTTTCCCTCAGACACAAGTGGGCCTTTGTTGTCTTGTCATAGTTGAGATCAAGGGACTTGAGCCAATTTCTGCAGTCCTTAATCAATGACTTACAGGACAGTCACTTGATTAAGGAGTGTGAACTTAAGATCTACGATGTCTGACAGTACACATGAAGCTTGCTTGTATCCAGAAAGAAAGTTACACAGTTCTTCCAGCTAATGTGTCTGTTTTCCGATTTTAAAATATATGTCTTTTAACTATGCATCTTCTCCTACCCTTTTCCACATCCTGATGATTTTAAAACATAATATCAGGAAATAAGTGAGAACTATAATTTTTCTAAATAGTTGAATACTTTAAAAATTAGGTATGTATTCCTCTTCAGTTTCCTTTACAATTATTTTGTACTGTACTGTACATCTTCTGTTTACAGGAAGAAAATAATTCATCTCTGGAAGAAGGTTATTCTTATGAATGTATGTGTATGAATATACATTAGAGAGAAAAAAAAGTGAGTTAGAATTGGAGAAAAAAAATTTTGTAAATTGAGTACCATCTAACTTTTAGGTAAAGGCAATTATTAATGGAAAAAATTGACTGAACTACACTGAGCAAAGATTTATGAATGGAACTGTATGTGTGGCAAAACTAATTTCACCTGCTTTTGTAGGAGAGCTTGGACCTTCAAGCTGTGTCTGGGCAAAGAGCCATTTTGAGAGGCTTTTAAATCACATCAACAGAATGCAAATCAAGCAAAAACATGAAACACTGGTATACTAGGTACAGCAAATGTTCCAGCTTTGTGCAACATTCCATTATCACAACACTGTAAAATTTTTCACTTACCCATAGTATTTCAGAATGATAGTGCAAGTGCATGTGAACTTTTCCTATAAACTGCAGGTTGATCAGCTTTGCCTTGGCAGCAGCATTTGTTTAAACAGCCTGCACTGACATTTTGTGAAAGACACTCATGCCATAGTGTCCTGAGAGTGTGGCCTCTCTGGATTTTATTCTTGTTTGATCATTGTTCAGATGTGCCCCCCGCCCCATTACTCCTTAAGCTATGCTCTGTGGTTTTTTACTGATGGTATTTAAGCTGACATAGCAGCTGAAATGACAAGCAAACAAAGCCACAGAAGCCCCTCTGCTTACAGCCAGTCTCATCCTTGACAGTTTGACCTTGTCCTGCTAATTTTAACTGTCATGCCAATTGGATTTGAGAGCCAAAGCACAGATGAAATCAGTTATAGAGAAATATTGTTCACATTTTATGTCCGTGCTCCTGTTTACAAGGAGAAAAGGTAGAAAGAAATCATGCTGCCCAGTCAAGTTTGAGGATATGGAGGTCATTTTGCCAATAGATGTATTCACATGGAAAGAATACTATTAAGTTTCAGTCTGTGAAATAAGCTTATCAGACTGCAAAGAAGAGATCAAGGTCTTCTGTGGTAGAAAATAATTGTAGTGCTATCAGCAGGAGCAGCTTCCAGAAACCTCTCTGATGACTGAAACAATACACTTTAATTTGCTTCCAATAAACAATGTAGTAACAGTTTCTTCACTACATTTTTCTCATAAAGCTTCTTATATGGATTTTTAAAGTTAATTTGGATATCTTTTGTTTCTAGTCATTCCTATGGATTCCCAGCAGTGTCCTTCAAAGGCATAATTTCCTCTGCAAATATTTTTATACCCATTTAAATATATATGTGTATTATATACTTTTATATATATGTGTATACTTAAAATTCAATAACTTTTATTTCTTTTTATTTTAATATTTGCTGAAAGCTGCAAACCCAGTCTGTTTTTTAATAAATTTTTCACTTCTATAAGAGTGATATGAATAAAATGCTGAGTTTCAGGTGGGCAGATGAACAGTGGAATACAAATACAATTTTTTCCTTGTTAAGCTTACTATACTCAGGGAATTCAATAACTTTGTGCCCTCTAACATGAAAGTGTC
>WAAD01021524.1:0-12787 GCA_013389945.1 Fregata magnificens | reverse complement strand
CTTTTCCAACTTTAATGATTCTATGATTCTATGATCCTGAAATAAGATTTCCATTACCACAGACTGCTTTTTTTTAACAGCTTTGTTAGTGCATTGTCTATGTCAGAGTAAATTAAAAGGGAAATTCCACGACATAGAGCAGAACAGTTTTGTTTGATAGGCATACATTTGGAGGAAGATGAGGAAGCATAACTGGAGGAAAGAACAAGATGCCAGAACCTAGGAGATAGACTGTAAATTTAAGTTTTGCCATTGCATTGCTGTGTAAACTTAGACTTGTGCATGGCCAGTCCAACTGATTTGGTAGAACTACTGAAGTGATCTGCACAAATATTGTCTGTAAGCTTTGTTGCATTGGTGCCTCAGACCGATAGAGATCCTACCTACTTTTTTTGCATTCTCAGGTAAAATGTGCTTTGCAGATTAACAGTATTACTTTTAAAAGGAAAGACCATAGGCTGTATAAAGACCTTAAAATGTTCTCCACTGTCATCACTCACAGGCTGGACTCTAACATGGGACCCAGGGGACTACTGCAGCCTCCTTCTTCCCCTTTAGACTAGCTGTGACCAGGCTTGGCTCTACTGATCTCAACTCAGCTATCAGGAAAATCTGAGTTCATAACTCTAAGCCAGTAAAGAGTGGTTTGCAAAGTAAACCAATTATTTTCAGTGACACCAGTTACTACAGATGGTTTTATCTTAACATGTATTCTTGTCATTGACCATTAGTTCCTTTCCCTAAAGCAAGTGCATAATCCAACAGTCCTGCCAGATGTTCAAGCTCTGAACATTCATTTCATGGACAGTGACCCACCCCTCCAAGCCTGTATTGGGGAGCCATTCAGGATTTTGTGTTCTTTGAAAATAGCCTGGTGTGGGCAGATTTCATACTCATTATATGAGCTCTCCTTTTCTTAGACAAACTTGTCATAAGCACCTGAATATTGCAGGAATCCAAGCTCCCCGTTATACAGTATTTTTCTAACCAAACCTACAAGAGCAAAGAGTGAAATATGAATTAAAAACCACTGGAACAAAAGCCTCTGTATCTTGTGATAAGAAACTACTAATTAGAAGGCATCAAAAATCCATTCTTTTGGTCTGCTTTACAGAAGCACTTCACACAAGACTGCTTTAATTCTTGGAATCATTCTGGCCAATGTTATTCCAGTAATAAAATATCAGATCTCTTTTCTTACTATTGTTTTTTAATAACAGCATTTTCAGTCTGTCAAATAGGTTTCTGTACATACACTGAATAGCTTTTTAATAGGCTTGTCAATGTACTAACAAGATTTTAACTATTGTGTAGCCTGAAGTAACACCATGAAAGGGGGAAAGGTAGTACCGAGATGGCTTTTAGCTGCGTAGTACTCCTAAGTCTTTTAAAATCATTTTGATGTAGTTATTCAAAGGATTAATCTCCTTTTCTTGTTTCTACAGTCTTTACTATGTAAAGATTGTTTTCATCACAAATGCTGCAAGCTATCAACCATATCAATGCAATGTACAGTAATCATAAAGAACAATCTTCAAATAAAATCCTCTATGCTGAAATTGTAAGCTACTTGTTATTCAAAAATTAATTCTAAATCCCTGGAAGAAATGTAGCATCAAAGTACTGACCAAAGCTTGAAAACATTAACCATGACCAGCTCCAGAAGGAACACAGAATTTTTGAAATGTCAACTTATTCAATTTTGATACTCTATTTTAAAAATTTTCGATACTCGTACTGTATTTTATTCCTATTTATATCTCCAAATTGACATTTATTCATATGACAACTGCTGTAATGTAATCCATTAAGAAAAAATTTGGTAGCCCTTATCAAAAAATATGTTACCTTATATCATGTTTCTCTTTGACCTGTCACATTAACTTCCTTTGCATAGCAACATTATAAAAAAACAAGTGACTAAGGACCAGATCACCTAGGGCATAAAGCAGCACATGTGACAAGACCAAAGAAATGTAAAACTTAGCAACAATCTTTCCACAAGTCATTTTGTCATGGACAGGGCTTTACTGTGCAAATAATGTGCACGTGGATTCAGTTCTCAGGTCCAATAGTCTTTGGGAACAACTAGGAAACAGAGCCTCTTGAAAAAGGCTGATCTTCCTAATTAACTCTTCATTTTTCTTCTGTGGTTCTGGACAGCAAGAGACATCAAGCTCTCTTTGGACAGACAGAGACAGATTTTACTTAGGAATGATGGTCTGAGCACATAGCAGCCCCAGCCCTCTGCAGTGGCAGACAAAGACAGCAGGGCCTGAGCACAGTTCTGTCAGCCCAGAAGAAACCTGCAAATCACAGTGGGTGGTTCTCTAGCCATGTTACTAAGCCACCATTGCTAGAATTAAAAATGGGAATTCATAAGTGCGTAGAAGAGGCCAAGGCTTGTGAAGCTATGATTCATGTAAAACCAAACATTTCACTTTAGTTTTGAATAAATCTCTGGTAGTAGGACTATGAAAACTTTTGTGTTGGACCATTGCCTTATATGAAACAACAGTTATGCTGTCTCCCACAATGTGAAACCAATTTATAACAGTGGAGAACTGGGTCTTTTACATATTTCCTTACTGCTAACATGGTGCATTTTCCGTATTGATAAATGCATCCTGAAGTCAGCTTTTCTGCAACCTTAGTAAGTAGAATTTTGGTATGTTTTGCTTGAAAAATACACAACAAAATAATTACTGAACAGATTTAAATGAAGTCCAGTTTACCATTTGAAATAACTTTCTAATTAATTTCCACAAACTGGCTATAGGAATAAGTCCTTTAAACTTCAGAATTTCTAACAGATTTTTAACTGCTGCCCTAAGGAGCAGGACTTAAAAAAAATGTACTTATTTTAATCTGTTGGGAATACCATAGTTGTAGAATATTCTTAAGCAGAATAGCAGCAAAAAAGAATGTTGTCTATGTCTATAAACACAACACCTTACTATCATCAACTGCTGACACATGGTGCATTGAAATGAAACACTACTAACAGTTGTACTGCAAACATAGATTTACCATTAAATTCTTCTAATTAGCCGTGATCATTTTTCAAGTCATATGGTTTTCCTCAACAGGCACCATGATTTTGTTTCTTTTTTCTGATACATGTTAAGACTGGAAATTTTCCCCATCTGCCTGCTGGAAACTTGCAATTTATAAGAAGAAAAGAAAGAGAAAAAAAAAGAGGCAAAAAACCCCACTAGCAGTCACCGGGCTGTTCTGCAGGACAGTTGTGTCATTTATAGCAATTATGGTATTGATATCAGAACAGCAAAGGTAAAAGTTATGCCCCAGAGGAGAAAAACTGCAGGTAGTTTTTGTCAAGTCAATGTAATGCCATGTTGTAGTCTAAGGCTATGAAAGATTAACCAAGTGAGACATTCTAAGGTGCATCCTTTTTGCTTTGGTTTGTTTTTCTTTTTATGACCTATAAATGAACTTTATGGTTTTCGCATCAAGCATTTAATGTGACTTAGTCTCTATGAACCTGGATCTACCTAATTAGAAAATAACCAAATGCTCTTCAAGATAATAAACAAGAGAAGGAACATAGATAAAACAGGATGGCATATTCATGTGAAGAAGACCATACAAAGCCTTCTAGCATTTACACTACAGAATACAGTTTTCAATAAAGAACTGAAGAAAACAGAGATTTTGCAAAAGATTGCGTATGGAGAACACTTGAAATCTTCAGAACATCTTCAAAATATTCTATAAGATCAGCAAAACAGTGTGTTCATTCCTTTCCACCATTGCCTCCCCAATGAAAATGTATGTTAAACTAGAAGACAGTGGTAAGCATTTAGACCTTAAAGCATGAGAATGCTGGGCTGTGTTACTTACCCATATTGTAAAATTTTTAGTTTCTTCACACAAAGCTGCTTTCTTTCTGATGCTATAGCCCATACTCTCATCTTTGTATTTTCAGAAACTTGCTTTTCAATGTAATTCTGTAAACTGTCTCAACTTTTCTGCCTGCACAACTCTGTAACAAAACTCTGTGATGGTGCTGCATTAATTTTATTATTTGTTTTTATAAGTAAGCGTTACTGTGCAAAATGGTTTTAAGTAAAACTAAGCCCAGTAGAGTTATGATTTGTACTAACAATGGGTATTATCCAAAGATTGCTCCTGTCACTAGGTATCCACAGGATTAAAAATGAGGGTAATGACATAGATGGAACAGAAACATATTAAATGATGGCTTTGGTTACTATATTTCAGTATATACTTTAACATAAATACACTGATCTTCAGTCCCTAGGTGAGGACTGACACTGTGATGGGTTGACCTTGGCCAGCTGCCAGACACCCACCTAGCTGCTCTCTCAGCCCGACTACTCAACAGGACAGGGGGAGAACATAAGATGGAAAAGCTCATGGGTCAGGATAAAGACAGGGAACTCACTTATCAGTTATCATCATAGGCAAAACAGACTTGACCTGGGGAAAATTAATTTAATTTATTGCCAATTAAAATAGATTTGGGTAGTGGGAAACAAATCAAAACCTAAACCACCTTCCCCCCACCCAGTTTTCCCAGACTCAAATACACACCTTCACCCCTGACTCCTCTACCTCCCTCCTGCCCTGAGCAGTACAAGGAAGATGGGGAACGGGGGATTGTCATTAGTCTGTAATGGTTCCTTTTTGCTGCTCCTTCCTCCTCACACTTTTCCCCTGCTCCAGCGTGGGGTCCCTCCCATGGGCTGCAGCCCTTCAGGATATATCCTCCTTCTCTGGCATGGGGTTCTCCATGGGCTGCAGGGTGGATATCTGCTCCATCACGGTCTCTCTGCGAGCTGCAGGGGAATGTCTGCTCCTCCCCTCCTTCTTCTCTGACCTTGGTGCTCACACAGTTGTGTCTCACACTGTGTTCCTCAATCCTCACTGCCATGCAGTGTTTCGTCTTTTCTTAAATAAGTTTTCCGAGAGGCGCCACTAGGTTGGCTGATGAGGTGAGCTGTGCCCTGCGGTGGGTCTGTTGGAGCCGTTTGGAGCTGGCCGGAACCAGCTGTGTCTGCCACAGGGCAGCCCAAGCCTCTCCTCACAGAGGCCGCCCTGCAGCCCCCTGCCCTGCTGCCAACACCTGGACACAACCTACACCCAACACACACCCCCGTGGCAAGGATGGTCTCTTACCACTCTAATCACATAGCTTGCAGAGCTTTGGCCACTGGCCGTGTTAAAGAAATAATAAGCACCATCTATCCGATATGGAGCCAATTACATAAAGAGATGCTTAAGTTATTTTTCCCACCTCCCCCATTTCTGATTTAACAAGCACAATCCACGTCTCTGATTGACATGGCAGGAACAATCTCCAAACGCCCTATTCCTCATCGGAGCTGGCAAAGCATTTGGGTGAGGAGCTGTGATGGAGTTATTCCATCACAAAAAGATACACTTTTTAATATCACACATTTTGAGGCTAAAACCAAATAATTAACCAGCAAAACTATGATTTGTTAGTCTCTCTTTTGATAGTATTATGAACTTTATGAGGTATTATTTTCTAGAGGAGCCAAAAAGAAAAAAAATCACTCCCTTTAAGTACAACAGAAACCAATTAGAGATGTAGCAAATGAAAAAATACCTAAGCAGTAGGAACCATGATCTAATTAAGGTTTATAATTAGAAATAAATTGAGATTGAAAAGGGAAAAAAATGTCAGGATGCTTAATGTCAGAAGGAAATAGTTGTCAGATCAGTTAATATATTCTCAGGGGTAAACAGGCTACCAAGCAATGAAGATAGAGTAATATATGGACAATGCAGATGAATGCTGCATTAAATGCAACCAAAGGCATAGAAGAGAGGGGTACCCTGCAAATGTATAATCTCAAATATAAAAATGAATTAAAGACCATGCAAAATAATGAGGAGAAACAGGGAGTGAAAGAAAATAACTCGGAAACTAGCAGTGGAGGACAAAATTGGAAATTTCAGTCTAACAACACAGGACACATAACAAGGCAATTCCAGTGATGAGTAGGTATAGAAAATTAAAAGCTTTCTAAAAGATCTCTAATGCAGTCAGTGACCAGCTTTTATACTAAATTAATGCAATTGTCCTACTTTACTAGTATTTTAACTAACGCTTAGATTCGGGGAATGCTGTTCTAGCTTTTTACACTTTTTATTTAGCTTTACATTTCCCATGCTCTAATCTCTGTTTAACTCTATCTTGAAATCAAAATTATTCACCAATAAAAAAGATTTAGAGACAAATATGTCACAAAAGGCCTGTTACCTGTATATAGCTACTTAAAGTTGGGTGGCGGTTTTTAAAAAAATGCTTTTCCCTTCTGCGGTGCCAAATGCTGAGAATCAATGTTCTGTGGGGATGCAGCAAGTTCACTGAAATGATCAGGAAACCAGGCAGGCAGCCAGGCTGACCATCTTGGCCAGGCTGGCCATCCTGGCCAACCTTGGTCTTTTTAGACCCATGGGGTCCAACTTTCCTCTGCTGCCCTGCAGAATCTTATTTTCTGCACAGCTAGCTGTGTTTATACTTCTTTATTATTTGTTTATCTAGTAGACCACAAAGACTGCAATCCACCTAGTATACTGTGGACCAGAAAAACTGTGGATACATATAAGAGAAAGATAAGTTATGTTTTGAAGTTATTACAATGAAAGGAAAGACATAACTGATTCCTTCATGGGAACTGCCTCAGAAAGACAACAAACACAATTGTTACAAGATCTATAAAGACACAATATAGTTCAGAGAAAATGTGGCTAATATTAGATGACAGTGTGCCTAAGACTTGGTCCTAAATGTGAATGTAGGCATACTGCAGAACTGTCCTGCAAGACAGCAGATGAGAAAATATTAAGTCATCTGGGACATGAGGTAGGATCTCAAAATTGAACAAGTGGTGTAAATGCTTACAATTTCTATGAGTTTGAGAGTGGTTAGTCTATTAGCCACTTGCAGAAATATGTGACAAAAAAATCCTGCATTTTTAGCAGTTCTTCTCTTCATTAGTAAAAATATTTTTTTTTCCTTTAATTTATTCTGCACATACCATTCCAGATTCTGAAGCCTACAGTTCCAGGATGCACTGTTTCTAAAACAGAAGAGTATATATGTTTTTTCTTCAAGGAACTTACTGAAAGTGAAATTGTAATACAGCAAATGGTGATGTAACCAATAAGAAATAATGCAGAAGAGAGATCTGAGAGACAGGGAGGATGACAAAGGTGACATAAAACCTGGGGAAGTGAAAAGCATTGCTTAAATATTTGTGAGGCACATGAATTAATCTGAATCAACATCTGCAAATACAGTCCCCAAAATGTGCTTAATGTAAGTGGGTTTTACTTAAGATTTGGTAATTTATATGACTCTATAGTGTATGTATATGTATAAAATAATAAATACATATATATATAATAGGCTGGTATAATAAAATAAAGAACTGGAGGTTTTCCTTTCAAATTTAGGAACAGTTAACACTTAGATACTCCTAATACCTGCAGAAATACTGTTCACTCAGGAATATGTTTTCTTCCCCTTGTATTTAATACTTTTTTTATTAAATGAGTGGCTGCAAACATCACAGATTGTCATATATCACTAGAACCAGGATGCAGATCTTCAGACACTGGATAGGACCTGAAACAAGACTAATCAGCACATCCATGAACCAAGAGGAAAAAACTGAAACCGATTTGAATTTATCTGAAGCTGCTAATAGTGCAAATGAGTTTGGGTCTTAGTAAAAATAATAATAGGACCCTGAATATGACAATGAAATCAATTTCTCTTTAATTAAAATGAAGTGCAGCTGGTCTATGGAACTGCTGGGTGGGACTTTCATTCTCTCCTTCAATCTCTTAATCATAGTATCAAGTCTCTTATTTCTAACATATCTATTAAGTCTTTTAATAATAGTATCAGTGTTTAAAAATTACCAGATAGTTGTAACTCACCTGAGAGGACTAACAGATGTAAAGGATTTCATCCTAAAGCAATGGCTTGTGCATGACATGTCCATCTGTCATGGTGATTGATCGGGATATCCTTGCCACTAAGACAACCTTTGGATCTTTCCAGGTAACAATAGATTTAGCTAATATGGAAAGACTTGCTCTTGCTCAAATGTGTACAGCACACTTGTTGGGACTGGGATGCAACTGGGCTGCAGCAGATTACTTGTACATCCTAGTCCAATCTCTGCCTCTCTCATGATGAGGTTTGGTCTATGCTCCTCATTAGGATGAAAAGTGTTTCTTTGATTGATTAGCCTTCCTAAGTTTATCTTTGTTCTCTCCTAATGAGAAACCAAGAGTGAAGACAATTATATTCAAAATAAATATTCTTCAGATGTACAGTGAAGGTAGAGCAAGAGCAAACTCAGAATTAGTTTACTGAGTCACTGGGTAGTGGACCATAATATCACAGTAAAGAGAAAATCAAAGAAGAAAAACAAATCACTATTTCTAAGTAGGAACTGTTACCCTGACAAACAGTATCTATGCTGATACAACAGAAAATCCCAGCCTTTGTCACCTAAAACTGCCCTTTTTATTTCTTTTTTTTTTTTTTAAAGGAATTACAGGTACTCAGGATGGGAAAAAATTGCACCGGTTATCCTATCATACTGATATTTAAGTCATCATCCTGAATTACCTGTAAGAGGACTAAACTTCTATTTAGTATAAACTAAGTGGAACTTCAGAAAGTTGAAACAACCTAAGCAATGGTCAGGGTCATCTTATCTAATATGAGTGGTATTTGGAGATTGTCCAAGAACCTGAGGCTATGGCTGAGACATTCTTAAGATTAGTGCTGCTGTCATTGTTTAACCTTTTATCTCTCGTGAGTCTTAAGGAAATCAAACCCAGTGCAACAGTTTTTCTTAAAGTGGTATTAATTGCAGGTTTAAGTCACGACTTGGAAATTCTCTAGAGAGATATTGTAACCAAAATGATGGGGAACTAAACAATAATGAAATATAATATAATGTAGGCTTATGATAATTTGTGAAAAAGTAACTATAGAAACATGTTATGCACCAGCAATGCTGCTCAAGAGTCCACCCAACCCTTCACATCTTGATTTAAATATCAAGGATTTAATCAATATGTAAAATGTGACTGCACCACATAGTATTAAGATCAGAGGTAGTATGTTTTGTTCTTTAAGGAGGAGCAGGTGGACAAGGAACAACTTGGTCATTTCATCTAAACAATAATATGGCATAGTGAAATGTAATCTTTCTGTCTTAGAACAAAGACTTTGGAGTGAATAATTGCCTGATTGTGTTAACGGTCCGTGAAGGGCCATTTAGCGATGCCAAGTTTAAGTGAACTTAGAGGAGAGGTAATTCCGGCAGGGGGAGATCGCGACCACCGACTCAAGGACCACCCACTCAAGAAACCCACCGACCCAAAAGAACAAGGAAGTAAAAGTCTCAAAAATCATAGTGGGCATGTGCAGTCATTTACATGGTAGGCGAAGAGTCTTTAACCAATCATTTAGTAGAAGGATAATGAATATGTATTGGCTATGTATCCATGCATGTATAAAAGATTGTTTCTTAAACTGATTGAACGAACACGATCTTGGGAGGAACTATCCCCCGTGTTCCCGGCGCCGTGAATAAAGAATGCCTGCCTTCTAACACTACATTGGTGTTACGAGGTTTATTCCCGATTTCGGTGACAATATCTTCATAAACACAGAATCCAAGGCCAGGCAAGACCACGATAATAATTTAATTTGACCTTCTGCATAGCACAGGCCATACCTTTCACTCCATGAAGGTCTGCTGAGAGTATATGTATTTAAAACATCAAAACTTGATTTGAAAATGCAAGCAAATGCAAGCAAATCTTTTAAAAGTTACATTTACTAAAACATGTACCTTTTCTCCAGCTTGAGTATTTTTTTTCCTTCCAGCTTCTGTCTCCTAGCTCTCATTATGGCTTTTCTCCATTAAAGGGTGTCTGTGGACAGAAATTGTGTCCTCATGTGGATGCTGTCAAACATTCTTGCTACTTAGAGAGTGCTGGGACTGTCTTCTACCTTTAAGGCAATTTGATCTTTTCCAGTCATAAGAGCCTGGTTACGCTTACTTCTGTCTTTGCCAAAAGTTACCTATTTTGCATAGTATATGTTTGACTCAGGATTAAAATTTTAGGGAAAGTTCAGGTTTTCCTGAAAAAGAATGTAAGAAAATGAATGATGTTTCACTGCTTAAACAATCTGGCTTCTTGTTTCACACTGTAGGAGTTTTCTGGATCATACTGTATCAGTAGATGAGGTGAGGGTCTGAGGAATTGAAGGGAGAGACTCATGGCTAAGATGAATCATAGGATCACAGAATGGATGGGGTTGGCAGGAGCCTCTAGTTCAATCTTCCTTCTCAGGCTAGGTCATCTAGACCAAGTTGCTCAGGCCCATGTCCAGTCGGGATCTGAATATCTCCAAGGATAGAATTGTTTCACTACTGCTTACTAATTGTATAGTCCTCGTTTTCTGAAGCTGTGGGGCCCAAATGCAGAAATGCTCAATATTTCCCAACACAACCAAAGACAATGAGAGCAGTAATCTGAACATACAATGTTATATGTAAACAGCAACATCCTAAGAACATCAGGACACCAGACAGCTTGAATCATGATATGTCCTTGGAGCCTCATTCATGTATTTAAAAGGGTATAGTACCATCCACTTCTGGTTTTACAGGGCTGTGAAATTAAATTAACTCTGTCAAGTACTTATACACTACTGTTATGAGTTAAACAGAAGTGCCTGCTATTAACATCCATTAATTCAACTTCGAATATAGGATTCGAATAGTGTGCAATAATCACACTGTAAAGCCACAAAGTGGAAAAAGCAAAATATTTCTGTGTGCATGAAGTAAGCACTAATCAGCCTGTGCAATGAATCAGACAATTTTGAGGGGAGAAAGCAGCATGTAACTGTCGAATTTAAACCATAACAGAATAACTCCGTAAATGGAAATTGAACTAAATTAGCCCAGAAAAATCTTCATATCAATAATTCCCATCGACTGCTTTGGAGAAAGGAGTAGTTTTACGATTTTCTCTAGTTTTTAAGGTTAGGCAGCTTTAGAGATGACAAATATTTCTTCCAAGTATTTTTTGAAACATTTCCAATTCTGTGACAGCCTTTTGAAGTCTGGACACCAGAACTGGACAAAACATTGCAAAAATATGGCCTTATTAAATCTATGCTATTATCCCTTTTTATATGAGAAATGAAATCATTTCTAAGACAAGTTTAATTTCCAAGTTCTGTGGTTTGCATAAACACACATATGTTCTGACATTCAGTGCACTTTAACTTATTTTGTTCATAAATCATCCCTAATGCAGGAAAAGCAAGTCCAACAAGCAAAACAACAAACACACATTTAATATATCTGCTAAATAAAGAGCTTAATTAAAAGAATCTCTGAAAGAAGCTTTTTGTTAGTAATTTCCATTGCTGCTTGGAATGCAGTAGACTGATCTTTCAAACTGTGTCCAAGTAATATTGAAATAATTTTAAGTATATCAGAGAGTTTCAGGGGGTTTTTTTCTTTTTTTTTTTCATTTATTATTATTTTGAGATTAGACATTTCAGAAGCTATAAAACAATTTTTGGCTAGAAAGCTGGTGAACTCTGGTGAGAGAAAGGAGCTTTGCTGGAGTAATAAAATGTCACGCCTTCCTGGGACCCCTAATGAGTCCTAAATGACTTCTGTTTTGCAAAAAGACTTGCACAAATGATATCTTCCCTTTCTCTGCATTAGCCCTCCAGAACGTTGAGTTTCCCATAAAACATGTTTGTTTCTCTAACTTCTCTTTCTGCCTTCTTCAGTGATGACCTTAGAAGAAGATGAAGGAGGTAGCCACCACCTGCTGGGAGACATGGACATGAGTTTACAAACATGAAAAATAATTATTCACCAAAGATAAGGTTTAATAACATCAATGAGTCTCAGAGTATTTTAATGAGGAGGTAAGAACATGGTGGAAGAGCCATTCCATTTCTATCTTTCCACCACTTCTTTTCCAATCTCTTGTGTTCTTTACCCCAATCTTACCATATTTTCTCCCTTCTCATAAAAATTCTTATTCTCACTTGGCTGTTCTTACCCCATGTACTGGGTCTGGCTGAGGGAGAGCTGGTTTTCCCCATACCAGCCTGCTGTGCTCTGTGTTGGTGGCTGGAGGCAGCACCAGTGTTTGGCTGTGGCCGGGCGGTGCCTGCCCAGCCCCGGGGCTGCCTCTCCAACATTTCCCCCACCTCCGCTGTGGGCTGGGGGTTGGCGGAATCTTGGGAGGGGGCGGCCAGGACAGCCGGCCCGGGCTGACCGGGGCTATTCCGTACTGTGTGACATCTGCTCAGGGATAAAAGCTGGGAGGAAGGAGGAAGTGGGGGGCATTGGTGGTTTGGGACGTTTGTCTGTGTCCTCAGGAGCAGCCGCGGCACGTGCTGGGGCCCTGCTTCCCGGGAGGTGGCTGGACGTCGCTGTGGTGAGAGGTGGGGAGTGGGGTCCGTGTTGTCCTTTCCCTTTTGTTTCCGCACGTGGTCTGTGTTTTATTAAACTGCTTTTGTCNGTTTTATTAAACTGCTTTTGTCCTGACCCAGGAGGTTTCTTTCCACCTCATTTTCTCCCCCTGCCCTGCTAAGGAGGGGAGTGATAGAGAGGCTTGGTGGCACCTAGTGTCCAGCCAGTGTCAAACCACCACAGTCTTTTTGGCGGCCAACATGGGGCAGACAATGGCAGTTTTCTATTAA
>WAAD01021523.1:2759-46144 GCA_013389945.1 Fregata magnificens | reverse complement strand
TGTATATATACATACAGTGCATCTTGATATATATTACTGTCTAAGAAATGTGTTGCTATTTGTATATTGGAATACTAATATAACATTATTACATATCTCAATTCTAGTCAAAACATTTTAAGTACCTTGAAGACAACCTTGAAACGGAGTCATGACAATAAGTACAGTTTATAAAACAAAAGGAAAAAGGTGGGAGAAATAGCTGTAATGGGAAGTTCAAGGAAAGGCGTATTCATTAAGTTTGTTTTGCAGTTGTTGAATATGAATGTGGATATGTATTTACAAAATACATACATTGCCCTTTTTTAGAAACTGCATGTTATGTTTATTTGGTTTTCAGTACTTAATACCATTGTTTTTAAAATCGGCTAGGATATACTGCTAGCATAGTCCTGAAATCAAGTAATTAAAACTTGGTACTGAAATACCAAATGAGTGCCTAACTTTGTCATTCTTAGCATGAGTATAATGTTTATTAATTATTCTTCTCTGATCCAGTATAAAATTTCATCACATGTCCTCTAGCCTTCAAAATGAAGCTTAGAAGACTGACAAACAGGGTCATTAAAATCTAATTGATTGAATGGACCTTTGAGACCCTCCAAATGAGAGCAGGATGCTCGCATAGCTTTGGGAACATGGTTTGCCCACAACATTGTTTTCAATTTCATGCATACTTTAAACATCGCATATGAAGATAACATTCCTTGTGTAAGGAACAGGTCTCTTCAAGCGAGACTCTGATCCCACAAAAATTCACGTGCTTGTTTTTATGCAACTGGAAGTAGTTCTGCTGATTTCAGCAGAACAACGCAGAGGCTTAAATTTATGTGATCTGTCTTTATAAGGTCAAGCACAAGTAAATAAAGAACAGAATGTAAAGAATGTGTAGTCTTAGGAGGAGGAAAGAAGTTTATCAACTTGAACAAGGCCAAAATTTTATCCTAAAGCTCTCTTCTTGAAACAGTATGCATCATAAACCACCTGGGATGCAGATGGTATCCTCGCTGCCATTTATAAAGGTATACATCATTGGGAATTTCATACATTTTTATAATATTTTTATTTTTATTTACCATTTTCTCTCTTCTAGATTCTAAATAGTAATAAACAGAATAAAAGGTTTGGATAGTGTTATCAAGTGGAACAATCTGTGTTGGACTCAGTAGAACCCAATACAGAAAAACTAATCTGATTTCAGTACATAGGAGAATACGTTCAGGATTAAAAGTGTTCACAGCACCTCTACTAAAATTGATGCTCTAACAATGTATTTCCTGAAAGAAGATCTGCAAACAAATTGAAATTTGCAGGCTAGCAAGATGACTTTTAAACTACAGTCCTGCTGTAGACTGTCAGTGTCTTGGTTTCATGGCTGGGTGACATGTGATGCAATAGGAAGGAGCAGACTTTATTGGAAATCCGAAACAGTTTGGACACATACCTTAGTAGTACAGATGAATATCAAGTTCAGAAATACTGATTAATAATTAACACCATACTTCTTTATTCTTTCAATAGAAAACTTATCAATATCACTCATTGAGATACTGAGAAAGTTTAAAAATTAAACTTGGAAGAATAGGGTTTTCCACCATTAGTAAAGTTCCAAAAATTAGTTTGCATATACTTTGCGTATATTGTCTCATTTATGCAAAGTTCTATATTGACTTTCACTAGAAGAGTAGTACTGCTAGTATCAGTGCTAAGCATCTGCATGAATCTTTCCACAATGAAACCTCAATTTTGAATGTCAAGCCATTCACACACCAAGTTCATTTTCCTTACCATGAATAACAAATATTCACTAACATCACCAGCAAGGTGAAAGAAAGTGAAGATAAGAAGTTAAAACTCTAGGTTTCTTGACAAACTCACTGCCCTTTGAGACAATCTGGTACATTTCAGTTATTATCCTTTAGGGGAACTTTTAAAATTTCTTTTAGCAAAATCTTGAACCACTTTGCACCAATAAAAACTGTGACTCCCCGCCCCACTTTCAGAGATACCAATAATTCTTCCAATGGGTTGTTGGTTTCTTTTTTCTCCATCTTTAGTTTTATTTTAAAAATAAATGGATTTTTAAATTTTTTTTTTAAGTCAACAAACTTCTTTTCACCCACTCCCGCACTGTCTTGTATTATTATCTGTCTCCTGTAGCCTTAGGCACCTATTTTTGTATTCATATTTAACATCATAATAGATCTTATCTAACCATTTTCTTAGGGAACTTTTATGTGGCATCTGTTAGGCTGGAATGTTCAAAAATACTTCTGAAAGAAGGGCAAACTCTTATTTAATGCCCCTAGGGAATCGATGTCTCTCTCTTTGGGGCACTTTTGAACATACCACCTGTGGATGCCATTTCCTGGTGTTTAGGTGTGTGCACTGTGCAGGTGAACACTTACATATCTTTTATTCTGAGAGTCAACTTTTAAAGTGTCTTCCACTGTAATTTCTCTCTTAATAGTCCCTTGGGATCTGATCCAGCTATGTTGCTAATCATGAGCCAAGCTTTACATTGACTTCAGCAAGACTACCTTATGCTTAAAGTTATTCATGAATTAACATGCTTTCTGACACTGGAAATTTGATTGCAGTGATTTCATTAGATTAGACATTTGATAGAGTTGCAGGCACAAGAGAAATTTGCTAATAAAATATTTTAAGTAGAATTTTTAACTGGTGAGTGAAAATAACAGCATTAGGCCCAATTTTTCTCCTTTGGACAACATAACAGAGTACGCTCTCTGGATTCAGAATTTGTGTACTATTTGTTTGGTATCAGACATGTTGAAAATAAAGCAGAGTGTGATATGGAAAGAAAAAGGCTTTAGCATATTTTCTAATATTAGGAAATACAATTCCAAATATTGAATTTAAATCAACTCTAGACAGTTAAAGTAATATCAGAGGTAATAAATGTAATAAGTCAGTCTGCTAAAGTCAGCAAGACTGTAGTCTTAGAAGCATAGAGCTTAAAAACATTCACACTTTCATCTTATATTCTGCATAGCACCATGCTGTACTACATGACAGCTGTATTAAGTGCTAATGAAACTTACTCCAAAAAGAGTTTAGCACTCTGCTTCTTCTTCATTAAAGCTCACTCAAATCAATTTTAATGCAGTATAAAGATTTGCAGGATGATAGTCCATCTGATAGAGAAGACAGAAAAGCAAGAAGAGAAAAGGACTACAACATGATATTTAAAGAGAGTAAATATCTGTATAAAGTGATACCCAGAAACACTGTGGAGAAAAAACTAAAGGAGGAGACTTGTACTGGAGAGTGTACAACAGGGAAGCACAAATTTGTAAAGGTTTGGCTGTTAAAAAGTATCTCTAAAATACCAGAAATCAAAAGAAAAAGTGGGTAACAATGAAGTTTTTTTAAGCATTCACCTTGTGCCATACTACTGGAAAATGTGTTTAATAACTTCTGTAAATCTTCCACATTTTTAGACCCATGTAACTACTAACTCCACAAAATGTATCTATACATTTTGTCAGTATAGGTATACAGATGTCAGTATAAATCAAAGAAGAATCAAGATTTTTTTTTGTTTCAAATCACTTGTAAAGAATTTTGTGGATCCACTATTCACCTACAGCAGTGTTATAGTATCCAAATGTAAAAAGTGCAAATACTTCAGTGCTTTGAGCAGGTTTACACTTTTTTTTTTTTCACCTGGGCACTTTTAATTATTTGTAAGCAATAAAAGTACTTCATTGAGATGCTTTGAGTCAGTTGATAGTCAAATAGTTAATCTGTATCTGCAACTATTCATTTTTCATATTTCAAAAATTATTGTTACTTGTTCAAAAAGTAGAGTTACAGGACACAGTATTGCACCATAAATGAAGTCCATGTTTCTGGAACCATGGATAACCTTGACTATCTCAATATTTTCTATTCTATTTGTGGTAATAACCACCAATTTATCTTTTTATTTGCTACTTATTTATTACCCATAGCATCCTGACACTGTTCAAACAGACAAACCTTAAAACTGATGAAGTTTTCATTCATCAAAGACGGCACTATTTATGTCACGGAACACCTCATTTTCAATTGGCTCTTGTTCAATTTTTCAACTCTGTATCAAAGCCAAAGCCTCACAGAGAAAGAAGAAAAGAAAATGGCAACAATCTTGTCCTTAGACTTAGGGATTAAGCATCATTTTGCTGTTAGACATGATGAAGTAAGTTGCATTGCAGTTTTATGTCCTAATGAATTACCAAACATGGTCCTGGCAGAATGCCACCTCAGTTTTCCACAGCAGACAGGGAAACATTTTTTGTTGTTTATGTGTGTTTCAGGAGATGGAAGGACCTTGGTGTCCTAAATGGAATGAAGAATATTAATCCCTCAAGAGAGCATGGACATTTTACCAGTGTAGTAGAATACAGCCAGCACCATCAGGCATTCTCACCCAGCTTTAAGAAATAACGTCAGAGTTGCACTAAATTTGAAGTAGAGGAGAAAGTATAGTGGCTTATATAATGTCCCAGATCTTTAAAAACAGGGAAGTAAAGAGCTTTGTGTTGCTGACAGCTACCAAGAAACTTCCCCTTTGATTTAACATCTGCAAATTCAGTGTGATATTACTTGTAAATGAAATAATATTCAAAAAGATGCCTCTTCAAATGACTCATTGGCTTGTTCTTCCGAGATACACATGTATATCAAGAGGTTTAATACATCTGCTCTAAACTGGGACAGTGCTGTTGTTATTGGATATTGCTCGGGTAGACAGAGAATGTTAGAGAGGCTCTTCAGTGACCAGCGGAGCTGATGATGTACCCTGGTGAAACGTAGACATTAATATCCTATGAAGGTGTAATAATATTAATGTACCTGCAATACCTGGGGGACCCATTTCCACATTGTTCTCATTGAGGAGAAATTGTCTGAATACAGTCCACTGAGAAAATGGTTTTCTTAGCCTACTGAAAAACCCGTACGAGATCAAACTTTGCTATCCTTAGGTGCCTTTGTATATTTTAAATTATACTAATATTCATTCTAATCCAGTCTTCCATTACACTCTTCACTTTCAAAAATGACCAAATTAGGCCTCTGCTTTTACAGAGCCAGATTCCTGCCCTTCTAGAACCATGTGCATCTATTTTATATCGGTTTATTTTATATGGATTTAAAATGCTGAAATAGCGTGGGTTCACAAGAGGATACAGAAACAGGTTTTTGCACTGGTTTTCATTCACCTGGAATTTCACCAGGTTTGCCTTAAGTGCAGGGTTCAAAGAAAACTTCAGTGATGCCTTCCAAATTTGGCTTGGATGAGATCCAAAACCATAAATCCTTCATCCTTTTTACACACATATTAGAGTACTCTCCTATGCTCTGCAAGGTGGTACACTCAGAACTCAGCCCAGGTCTTTTGAAAGTTTATCTGAAGGAAGGCCAAAATTTTGGAGCTGTAATTAAACCAGAACTGAGGCAGGTTTGGCCATAATTTGCATTCAGTTGTGAATGATTTGCAGAATCCTAGGAGGTGGTATTAGGCTTTACTGTTACTTTACTTACCAGCCATTAGCAGGAGGCGTGAAGGAGGAAGTCACGTTGGTCTGATTCTCTCTGGTATGTATACAATATTCTTAGTGAACTTTGTTTAGCGGAAAGGTTAGTCTTACACAGAAAAAGATAAACTTGGTTGCATCTGCTTTTGAATTTAATAAGGGATATCAGAATATGAGTTAAGACAAAATCCTGGAAATGAAGAACACATTTTAATGACTTTCCTTCCTTATTCCCTATCCTTTTGATTTGTTGTTACAGCTATAAAATTCGGTATTTTTGAATATGTAAATATATACTTTTGATTTTAAGCCACATCTTTGACTATGTCATAATTAACATTTTCTTTGCTTCTGTACCATGAGTTGTCTTTTTCTGTCTGTGGTTAGTACTCTTATTATGCAATTAGAAAAAATGAAAGAAAGGAGCTACTCTATTCTGTAATACTTGTCCATTAGTGCTAGATTCTGCCACTTATTACTGAGTTACTTTAACAAATAGGTGTTCTTTTTGGGCTAGGGTCTTCCACTGACATAAATTAGATAACATTCAGCTGAAGAGTACAATTTCATGTACCTTATTATTCAGCAAATATCCATTTTCCTCATTTTCATTTCAGCACCAGGCAAGCATGCACATAATTTTTTTACTGTATTTAATTTTAATTCTGATATATCCAGTTGAAGTCAAAAGGTATCTAGTCATTTTTTCCAGAACACTGATCCACATGCATGTTTTCTGTCTTAGCTTGCTTGAGCTTTCCATCACGAGAAAGCTCCATGGCAACTCAGTGTATGGAAACAGATGTGAGGTCACACAGAGCCTATGGAGTGAAACCTGAAGACAATGGAAAAAAATCTTTCAGGTCAACACACTCTGGCAATTTGCTCAGCTTCACAAATAAAAAAGCTTTAAAGGTGTTTAATGCAAGAGTTCTGTACAGTTAAATAATCTCTAAAAGATTCAGTCCACCTTTTTTGTGTGACAAAATAGTGTTTCAGAGTACACTCTTCTTTCTTACCTTCCCTTCTTCTTCCTCCCTCACAGATCCTCTATTTCAAATTCATTTTAAAAATCTTCTTAGAGTGGCTTCTTTAGGAAAACCGAAATGTTGGCTACAGAAAATTGTCTCCTTAAAAAGAAATGAGTAAAAGTTTCACAAGTAGTTGAGTCTTTTCAATTATCTGTATTGGGTTTGCATGGCAAGGTTTTGGTAGCGGGGGGGCTACAGCAGTGGTTTATGTGAGAAGCTCCTAGAAGCCTCCCCCATGTCTGATAGAGCCAATGCCAGCCGGCTCCAAGATGGACCCGCCGCTGGCCAAGGCCAAGCCCATCAGCAATAGTGGTAGCGCCTCTGGGATAACATTTAGGAAGGGGAAAAAAAACCTGCACAACAGCAGCCAGGAGAGAGGAGTGAGAATACATGAGAGAAACAGCCCTGCAGACACCAAGGTCAGTGAAGAAGGAGGGGGAGGAGGTGCTCCAGGCACTGGAGCAGAGATTCCCCTGCAGCCCGTGGTGAAGACCATGGTGAGGCAGGCTGTCCTCCTGCAGCTCATGGAGGTCCATGATGGAGCAGATATCCACCTGCAGCCCATGGAGGACCCCACGCTGGAGCAGGTGGATGTGCCTGAAGGAGGCTGTGACCCCGTGGGAAGCCTGTGCTGGAGCAGGCTCCTGGCAGGACCTGTGAACCCATGAGGACAGGAGCCCATGCTGGAGCAGGTTTGCTGGCAGGACTTGTGACCCCGCGGGGGACCCACGCTGAAGCAGGCTGTTCCTGAAGGACTGCACCCCATGGAAGGTATCCACACTGGAGCAGTTCATGAAGAACTGCAGCCCGTGGGAAGGACCTACGTTGGAGAAGTTCATGGAGAACTGTCTCCTGTGGGAGGGAGCCACACAGGAGCAGGAGAAGAGTGTGAGGAGTCCTCCCCCTGAGGAGGAAGGAGCAGCAGAAACAACGTGTGATGAACTGACCGTAACCTCCATTCCCTGTCCCCCTGTGCCGCGCGGGGGGAGGAGGTAGAGAATAATCGGGAGCGAAGTTGAGCTTGGGGAGAAGGGATGTGGGACAGGAAGGTGTTTTAAGACTTGGTTTTATTTCTCATTACCCTGCTCTGATTTTGATTGGTGAAAATTAATTTAATTTTCCTGAGTTGTGTCTGTTTTGCCCTTGATGGTAACTGCTGAGTGATCTCTCCCTGTCCTTATCTTGACCCATGAGCCTTTCATTATATTTTCTCTCCCCTGTCCAGTTGAGAAGGGGGAGTGATAGAGCAGCTTTGGTGAGCACCTGGTGTCCAGGTTATCCAAAGAGATAACAGACCTCAAATCACATAAGCCACTTTTCCAAAGAAGCTGTATATTCTTTCACCATACAGGTACTTTGAAGGTCTCACTGCAAGATGTCTTACTATTCAGAATATTCAGAAACTTAAAGTGAGGTTTAATGTTACTACTCCTTAAGTCTGTGAGTCATCTTTCAGAACCTAGTTTATATCCTGTATGGTAGATTCTTTGCAACCGGCCAACAAAGCTCACTCCCACCTGTAGCATTTTTTAATTTCCTAAAATTGCATTTTTCACACAAAGCTAATCTAAGTTTAAATTTACATTTTAGTTTTATGTGCATTCTTGCACTTATGTGTTAAATTGCCTGAACAGAAGAGATCAACATTTGCTTATCTGTAGTTTCAACATAAATATCAGTGATTTCATCTTTTTTGGGGGACGCTTTGATACATGTTTAGGGTTTTTTTTCACCTGAGGTCACAGGTGTGTTTACATAATACTTACCTGATTTATGTTTAGCATCCTTAAAAAGTTTTAGGCAAAACCAGAACACCTGCTCTTCTTTAAACCAAATGATGTGTCAATTGTATGACTGGAGCATTGTGTTTCAGATAAAAAAGACCATTGCAGGCCCTTGGGTCAATAAGGAGGTAATCTTTGGATCTGGATGGAATTTATTTAGTGCAAAAAGACTAGGAAAAGTCTTTAAATTATTGAGAGATCTCTTCTAAAGTGATCAGAAGTTACTTCTGTTACTTCTGAAGCAGTAATGGACTATTAAGAGGAAAGGAATAGCAGTGACAGCATCACTGGAAAACTGGATATTGTCTCAGAGGTGAAGACAATAGAGCCCTAAAGGGTGCAACAGGCATTAATATTAAGTCTGAACTGTTCACATCAGGGCCACTCAGTTTCTCCCAAAAGAGACCTGACTGTGTAAATATAACATACTGATGATCGCAGTCCCTCTGAGACCTTGCCAAAGCTCCTAAATGTGTTGTCCCCACAAAGGATTCTTTTCTTTTCAGTAATACTCCAAAAAGGGGAAATGGTTGCCCGATTTAAAGTAGCTGTAAGGAATAATAAAAAGTTGCCATTCTCATCTTGTTTTCAAAAGAGGAATGCAGAATTGTCCTGATAAGGCACAGGCTCTTTTCCTTTGGAATTGTCCTTGTTTCAGGAGGCGAGTACTGATCTTCTGCACATCACTGCTAACACCGGTGCAGAAGTACAGGACTGTGAGGGAGCCTTTGCACCCCATCATCTCCTAAGCCTGAAAGGATGGCAGAAATAAAGGAGTTCCACTGCTTTATGAAGGCTGGGATGAGGTGTCTGGGCCACTTATCCAGCCCAGAGGCAACCACAAAGGAGTGATCCAGCTTTTGACTCCTGTTTCTACAAATAAGAGAGAACACTTAAAGAGCCCTCAGAAAAGCCTGGAGCTAAAGGAAATCAGTGATGTGCAAGTTAAAAACATTTAGAGGAAGTGTGACTAATATAGAACAAAGGCAATTATGTAACAACAGACCAAATATCCCTGGGTTTTTGTCCCTTTAGAAAGAGAAGCTGTTCCTATACCCCATCAGTATTTGAACAAACTTAAAGGTTATAGAGACCTGGCAGAGCAGCGTCTTAGAGATTTTCTGAGCACATAGAAAACATGTTGGTAGAAAACCTAGACAAACACATTTGCTGGTCAACTGTACAATATCATAATAATTTTCTTTCCAGCTTTCCATATTTAGCAAGAAGTATTTTACTTCGACAGCATTTGAAGAGAAGTGCACTAAAAGCATCCTTCTGAATAATTTGCCAATGGCATACCAGAAGCAGTTTGAAAAATTATGTTGAAAATTGTGTATAAATAATGATCTCCAGGGCTTGCAATTTACTGAACATCTTCAGGTGATTTAGAAATAAATAAAACAAAGCTGCTTCCCTTGTGCCTGTCTCCACATTTCAACAGGGGTTATTTTCTCTGGAAAGATACTCTCTGTACAGCATCTCACAGCAATGTTAATCCTTCTAGAAAAGTGAGACAGCCAAGTCAGCTTCTGACACTTGGTCCTTTTTTCCCCCGCACAATTCAGCATGACCACAGTTTCAAATCCATCTACCAAGTAACATCTGAGGTAATGGAAAGGAACAGTTTCTTTTCTAGAAATGTAAAGCTTCTGTATTAAACCTATGTAAGCCTCAGAAACCTCTAAATTAGCTGCTGAATGTTTCAGAAATGTAGACATGTACATAATTTTGTCATTCTCTAATGCTTATGAATAGACTTCCGAAAGTCTCAGCTGTTTATAGTTTTCATAAATGGCAAACAAATGTGTAACTATGTAGCACTGAGATCTAAGTTAATTCTCCAGGCTGAGCTAAGCTGCTCAAGACGTCATGAGTAACAAATTGTGTGTGAAAGATGTGAAAATCCTGGGAATAGATGGAGAGATTCACTTCCTTGCAGAAACCTTGAAATATGAAGATCAATGTAAGAAAGATTCAGAGATTCAGTGAACAGGAAAGTATTCCTATTCAGTGTTCAGAAAGGAATTGGGAAGACACAACTCTTAGTGTGCATCATCCACAGAGAACTGGGGGAAAACTTCAAAAAACAAGACTATATTTAGGGAATACATTTTGTCAGTAGCCAGAACAAAGAGATTAAGTTTCAGCCTCTAAGGAGTGTGTGGAACTGAATGTAGATTTCTCCATACTGGACCCCAACAGGAGTAGGGTAAACACTGAAGACTTTGGACAGCAAAGATAAAACAAAAAATTTTGCTTCTTCAAACCTTGAGTTGCACTGCTTTTTCTTCTTTTTCTTTTTGAAGAGGTATTGTAGACACCCTTGTAACTAGTGGACCTGATAGTACTATCTGTTACAGAAATTGCCCTTTGCTTCCATTGTAAAACTTTGTCTTCAACATTCATAACTTTGTTGAAATTCTTTCTCCTGGTGTCAGATATCCAGGTTTCTATATAAAACTTGATTTTTTGTTTCATAGCATTGATTTGTGGGGGAATACAGCAAAAAGAAAATATCTCCTGAGCTTAAAAAATGTGTTAGCATATTTTTCATTGAGAAAAATTCTAGCCCTTTCTTGTTTAAGAATGGAAACACGAAGTTTTACAAAGATGGACTATCTCTATCAGAGTGTTTTGGTGGTTGGTTTGTTTGTTTGGTTGTTTGTTTTGCTATGCCTGTGCATCAAAATCATAACTTTCTTATGATTTTCTTAGTTCCAAGAAATGGATGAGAAGAGGATGTTCTTGCTGCCTATAAATCATTAGATCAGCAAAAAGACACCTTTGTCAGTTTATAGTCTCAGCTAGCCCAAGAAAGATGAGTCTATACTGACCCTGAACTGATTTTACCAGAAAATAAGATAATAGCTAACTCAGTCAACAAGGTCAAGTTTCTTCAACCAAAATTGTGAAATATGAACAGTCCAGTTATAAAATGGAAAGCAGAAGCATTCTCACCACTCTTGAGAGGTTGGCAATGGCCTTATTTCTTCATCAGCCCTCTCTCTGGGACCAGAGAGCACCAACTGATGCAGTGGAGGCTTTGGGGAAAAAAATTAAAAATCGTCATTCACCCTGTGCAAGTGCAATAGGAACAGGATCAGAGGAATATTTTACATCTGTCTCTCTCCCCAAAAAGGTAGCAAGGCTATTTTCTCCTAACCTTCCTGTGGAGGGCTGAGGATAGGGAAAGGAGGATATGCCCCTTTTATGCCTTGGAGTGCAGTTCTGCTGCATTCCTGGCAGATTAGGTGAAGTGATGATGGGGTGTGAAGGGGCCATGGGACAGGGAGCCCAGGAGAAGGAAGGAGACTAAGGATGCTTACAGAGATCTTTGGGTTTTTACTAGAGTGAGGTTTCTCTGTGGAGAGCATGATGCTGCAGGGAGCCTGGATTTTGTTCTACTATTTTTTGCATTTACTCTTTCAGAGCCTGTTGGTTGGAGTGAGTTGGGAGGTACTGATTTCTGAACCAGCATTTCCACTTGTACGCTGGTTCTGGCTGCTGCCTTGTACCTTGCTGACACAGACAGCAAGGGGCAGAGCAGGCTGGCTGCCCCCCAAAGCATGTGAAAATCTCTCCCGTGAGCCATGCAGATAAATACGAACGCACAGTGCGAGGCATGCAGTGACTCACACCCCTGGTGTGTGACAGCCAAGCAGACCTGTGTGAGCCTGAGGTGAAGGAATCCCCAAGAATTCCTTACATCAGGAAGTCAATTCTCCTTAAGTTAAACCTAGCCTTTACTTATTGACCATCTCCCGGCTTGAGCAAATCATAAACTGACATTTTCCTATCTGCAAGGCTGGGAACCATTGATAGCAACCTGACTACCTCACACTCCTCGCAGGAGTATTGGACAGCCCTATTCAGTGGAAGGAGATTTTGGAGGAAGTGTCACATAAACTCTAAGTGGTTTAGTGCACTAAGTGATGTGGTTTACAAAACATCTAAGCATATGTTTTGTAAATGTCCTTCAGAGGAAGTACATGCAAAGAATACAGCATTCTGTGAGCTAAACAATTTGCAACTATATCTTTTCCTCAGCCTTCTCAATACATCCATCAAAAAGAAGTGAGGAATGTTTGTAATTTTTCTCCCCTTCAGTTCACTCTACCTCTTCAGTGTTTTGTAACATAGCCATGTGTTCCTGGGGCTAGGGGTTGTGAGGCTTGGCTGTTTGTTTTGGGTTTTTTTCATGAAGCCTCAGCATCTTGAATCAAGTGAGTACACATGAAGATAGATCAATAAAATAAAGTGAAGCCACTGCACGGTATTTTGTTTCTTAACCCACTTGTGCTCACTGCCTGTTCACGTTCAGCTCTTTTGTTGTGCTGTATTTATATTTTAAGGTTTTGCTGCAGAAGTATTGGTGTCCCTGTCACAGAAAGTCTTTTCATTCTCTGTTTTCATGACATCTAGACTGTGACTGCAACTCCTAGCCTTCTTATTAAAACAAATAAACTGTTTAGCTGTTTGTTGTTGGGGTTTTTTTTTTCCACAGGAAAAATACAGGAACTGAATTGACACTGCTAGGGACTTCAAACGTTGAAGAAAAATAAAAACATGCATGAATTTCTTATTTTTGTGAAAATGCATACTTAAATAGTAGAGATTAACAACACTGATTGTAAAACAAAACATTTTCCCTTTCCCTTTCACATACAGATTGCCTGTATTGTTTATTTTTACTAAATGATCTTGCTTATATGTTGAAAATGTTGGGAAAGAAATTTGAATACTTTTAATACATATTGCCACTGATTTAGCAGTTCTGTGCTTGAAATAGTGCTCAGGAGCACAATATTTATTTGTCCACGTTGACACCAAATATTTGCTCTGGAAGACAAGAACGCAATATTCCAGAACATCTATTCCCCAACTGCAGTGTTGGTTTTGTTTCTGAATTCTTTTTGCCATGCAAATTTTTTCACAGCTGTTGCTTGTTAAATTGGCTGGGATACTGCTCAATTCAGAGAAATGATATTTTACAACAATTCATAATTCTTTCATCTTTGGAACCCAATGGATTTATTTGTGTTTAGATTGGGCTATTTCGTTAACAATCCATGGTCAATAAATCACAGGACTCTCTTGTAGAAATAGGTTTCAGCTTGCATAGCAATGATTTGAAGAACTCTTATCTTTCATTATTGTTCTGCTAGTGATTTGTTTGTAAAGGGTGAGTGCAGTTTTATACATTGGGGTTGATTTGGATCCTAATATAGGATAATTTTGCTATATTTTTATCCTATTAAATTTTGAAAGCCATAATAACTTTTAAGTGTCACCCGGATGTAATACATTTTTACTACTTTTAGAAAGTCTTTTAGTATATAAAAGCAATATTATAACAAATCAAATTATTAATAAATTATGAGAAATCTGATTAAAAGAATTAATGTTAATTTTTTTTAATTAAACAAAGTTTCTTCCCTTTCTCTTCCAAGTATCATGTTTCTTATGAAGACAGGCTTATAATATGCTCATTGACAATGACAAGTTACGAACTTTGTTTCCAGTTTTGAGACACGTAATAAGCCTGTCTTTACTAATGCTTGTGACGTTCTGTAGAGGTAGCAAAGATAACGTTGAACAGAAAAAAAAAAAAAGCTGGAAAATGAGCTTTTACTGAACTTTATTCTGTGCAACTATAGTTTCTGGTACTCAAACTAGCCAAAAAATAGAGCTAAATTTGGTATTTTTAAACTGCACTACAAGGAATCACTTTTCAAGATTAGTACAAAGTCTATTGGAGCCCAAAGGTTGTTTCCTGATAATATGGTCTCTGAATCTTGATTTATTTAGCAAATGTTGAGAGACTGGACCTTTCAGGCACAATTGAGGAAACACTTCAGACTATGTTTGGGTCTATCATCTCTGTTGAGAAAAGTACTTTAGGCATGTAGTTATACACATAATGTATGTAATATTCAAAACCCGCCTGGATACAGACCTGTGCACCCTGCTTTAGGTGAACCTGCTCAAGCAGGGGGATTGGACAAGATGATCTTCAGAGGTCCCTTCCAACCCCAACCATTCTGTGATTCTGTGATTCTGTATGCTAAACACTTTCCTGAATTAGGATACTTTCCTCAGGACAGGTCCTAATTGTAATTAAATATTTCTTATTAAGAATGGAAAGGGTAACTAAACAAAAATATTTTTGAACTGAGGCAATGCATGGAAGACATATTTGTTTCTTCAAGTGAAAAGAACTATTCCAAAAAGTTTGTTTGCTTTTTTTCCTCTAACTCTCTTATAGGCCTTTCCCCTCCTCTTCATTATTGTGTAAATGATCACACAGTTCACCCTTAGAAATTAAAGAGGACATTCATAGGATGCCTGTGTGGCACGCAGGTCTGTTTATGCTGAGCTGTTCAGTCTCAGCTACAGCTCAGCTCCTTGGAGACACCCATTCACCCATCCAGAGCCTGAGTGCAGAATGCTTCGGAGCCCCAGCCAAAGTTAGGATTCCTGGCAGCGACTGTGAGAATTTTTTTAATGTATATATATACACAATTTTCATCTGTTCTGCTTTTCAATACATTACCTAATTATTGGAGAGTTCATACTTTCCATATTCTTCCTTTTCCATTATTTTGTTCCCATCGTGCCTAATTCAACGTACTCATGCTAATTCACCCATTAGTTCCCATCATGCTAATTCAATATCAGTATAATTCTGATTTATGATGCCATGTATGTTAGAATTGCAAATTTATGGCATATCTTTATAGGTAATAAAGAGTCATACTATTTATGATTTTTTCCCTTTTGCTCCTTTTAGTTTCCTAAATATAACCATCAGCAAAGAAATCAGAAGCCATGAAAATGGTAAAAGAAGTAAATAATTTTAAGGATATATAGAATACATTTGAGAAAGGAGTTTCAAACTACATGACTTGTCAGGAATTCCTCCTTTAAAGAGGAAAGATATAGCTGGTCAGGAATATTTTGACGAAACAAAAGGTGCTGTTACTGAAAGGTTGTTTTGTCACTGGCATAAAGGAACTCCCTGTTTTAGTGGCTTCCAAATAGAGGTCTGTGAGGCCATGGTGAGCAGACTATAGATCATTCACTTTTATACTGCTTTCAATTCTAGTCTTCATAATGAGTGTTCATGGCCTGTGAAACCGTGAGCAGTGATCTAAAACATTTGGGAGCCACTGCAGTATTTCTTTAGATATGCTATGCTATGCTATGCTATGCTATACTAGATGTAGTTATCTGTTGGGAAAGATTCTTGCTGCCTTTCCAAAAAGATATAAAAAAATCAAGTGTAACAGCCCTTAAGGATTTTAATTCTGCATGTTAAATCTAGAGTAGTGAAAGCTGTTGTCAAGGTTTCTAGAGTTTTTAATCACAATCTCTAGAATTCGTAATGAGTTTGTGAATAAAATAACACTGTTTAGGATGTTAAATTTGATTTGGATCCTATAAATATCTTGCACCTTCTTTCCCTAAATGGCCTTTATTATCCCTTCTATTTACAATCTGTTTTAAACTGGTTTTCTACTCGTGAATGTTTGTGTTATGTCCAAATTAAGTTAGTTCTACAGTTAAGATTTTGTCCTTCTCCATCAAAATGCTTAGGTAATTTTGTTCTGTTTTCCACTCTTTCCTTTATTATTTGAATAAACAGCAGCTTTGTCTATGCAGCAAGATGTGTTCTGTAGAGAGCTAAGATGTTTTCTATATCAGTTTTCATTTTGTTTCAGTTGCAACTGGGACAGCAGAAAGTTGTGACTGATCCATTTATTCCCTTTGGCTACTCCTCTAGTGGATTCTGCACTACAAAAACTGGAGAGAGAATAAGGGAAAACTACTGCATTCTGATGTTAGATTTTTCTTTTGGCTGGGTTTGTACAAATTCAGAAAAAACATGGCATGGCATTTGGCTTTAAGTGCTTAATTGAATGTTCACTCTAATTCACAAAGTATTCCAGAAGTCATTCACTGCAAGATAACACATCAGTGAAATAAATCAGTGAGACAATATTACTTAAGCCCCTGAAGTCTGCAGGCAGGAGCGATGACTGAGCCTTGGCAGACTGAGTGGGGGCAAAGAGGACTGGACACAGACGTGGCTGCACACATGAAACTTGCTGCAGCCCTGCCCCGAGCAAGTGCCGTTAGACTTGTCTTGTGTGTTAAAGACCATAGGTTCAGGACTCTGCTGAGATGGCAGAACTCCAGAGCACAGAGCATCTTATTTCTGTGCTGTTATATAGGATCCTTGTCATGGACAGTAAGCTGCCGGGAACACCTCTGAGCATCTGGAGGAAGACAGAAGATTGAGTCTGGAGGTGACATGTTGCCTCAGCAGCATTCAGCCATTCTGCCATCTCTTCTTTCGTAGATGAGCCTTGATTCTCCACATGTAAAGGGTCAACTGGGCCAAGTGCTCAAAGTATGGAAAAGACGGCTTGCCACAGGCCTTGTTGTGCTCAATCTTCTCTCTGTAGAACACGGGCTTCAGAGCTTGTCTTGTGTACTGAAGACCGTAGGTATGGGATCCCACTGAGGAAACCACAGTGCAGCTCCAAACTTAGCATTATCCACTTCCCTCAGGTGCCGTCACACCAGGTGGCCTCACTGAAGGTGACCTGCTTGAGGAGACCACCCCAGGCTCAGGAGGGGGAGGTGAGCAGGATGTTGGAAAGAATTGTTGCTGAGTCTGAGTCCCACCATTTGTTAAAGAGGACAGACCCTAAACCAGCAAGGCCATCCTGCTGGCGGTCTGAGTTGGGAGCAGAGACAATTTGACAAGTCCAGGAGTCTCTGCACTTGGGTTTGTAGCAAGAGCCTCACGGGCACGTGGACAGTCAGCTGAGGTATTGAAGAGCTACAATTTTCACTGCGGAAGCTCTAAGAATGATAAAAGAGAAGATCCTGTAATGAACAGTCCCATTCAATTCTTTGTGTACTGGAAATCTACACAACTTATCAGCTGGGGAAAAAAAAAAAAAAAAAAAAAAAAAAGAAAGAAAGAAAAGAAGTATGAGCCTAAAAAGATAATACAGAAAAACCTGAGACATCTATTTCATTTTCTCAAAAAAAAATGTTTGTACACCTATACATACTTCTTTCTATCACGGAATGATGTTACCCTAAGTCTTTCTAACAAAGTAAGTATAGTTTTGATTGGAGCAAATGTTCAAAATAATATCATGTTTTCTGCATATTCATGCTACATGTGGCAAGTGGTATTGAAATAATTGACTTTGATGTCTCAATTTTTTCCAGTCTCTCACTGCATTTGTTAATTCTAATTTCAGCACTGTGACTCTAAAGCATGTCAAGTTTACCCACCCAAGGAGTTAGTAAGTTTTGTCAGAAAAAGGGGCAATGGCTGTCAAGTGTGGGAATATGCTCACTAGATGTATCAACAAGCGGTCTCAATAAAGCCCAGAGAGATCTACCTGTGTGTTAGAAGGATTTTACTCAGGAAAGCCAGACCTCGATCCAATGCTGTAAAAACTGTGTGCCCTCTACTTGCTTGAATGGCTAAAGAAAGAGGATGTCATTTGTGCTCTTAGCAAAAAGATGGCAAATTAAGTTACAAATATTTATCTCAGATAGTAGGTCCACATGAAAGCTCCCGCTAGTTCAGATATTTCACTTCTAATCCCTTTTTACTAATATGTATATTTTTGTTTTGTTGTCAGTACCCAGGGTATTTATAGCACTAAGTCCTCCTAACACTAATGAAACTTGTGCAGGGATATTTCTCAATCATTGGTACTTGGCCAGAGCCTATAACTTTTTGCCAAATATAGGATATCTAAGTAATTCAAAGATTAAAATTATTTATTCAGCTTTTATTCCCTTCAATTATTCTTTCTCTTTATTCATCAAAAGCTACAAATATGTTTATTAGAATAGAATCTCCATAAAAAGAGGTGTTTGTTACTCAAGTAATACATTCTTAGAAATAAGTGCAATCAAAGGAAGGCATTTTTTCTGTGATAGTCTGGGACAAAAAAGTGTCAACAACATTATTGAACAGGTTTATTAAATATACCAAACATAAATTCCACAATATAATCAATCCTTCATTACCTTTCAATTTAGATCCTGTTTTCTTGGAAAACTCAGGTAATCTTCCCAAAATCTGCATTACAATGTGAAGATATTATTATATAACTGCATCTGTTTAAAATATGTATATTTTCTTCAACCGGTTCATCCTTTCATGAGACTGTAAAGACTTGGCTTATTTATCTCTGAAAGAAAAATGCCTACAGGGAATCTCTCTATGTGAACTTCTGGAAATTACAGTGTCAGATAGTGTGATAAAACTTTTTATTTTATTTTGCACCACAAACCAAGAAATTTCTCTAGGAAGCCAAAGGTCAACATATTTAGCAGCAATTTGAGTAAGCAGAATTGTAATATAGTTCACCACTGGGTTTCATTACGTCAGGAGGTGACTGAAAGAAATTGTGCTGCTTAGCTCTTTGCAGGGGACTTGAACCAGGCATGTTAAAAGCCTGACTGTGCAAAGTACATTCACAATGCCGGTTTTCACCCTTGGAAAATTATCATGCTTTAAGAAGTGTTTTGTTGCTGTTACTTGCCACTCGTGTCCATGGACATAATACCTCTGCTGTTATGAATGCCAGTGTAAAGCAGCATCGCAGAGTTAGTTAAGAGAAAGATACAGCTCTTTGAGCTAGGCACTTAGGACTATTGTCTCCTAATAAATCAATAGAGCACCTGGAAGAGTATGAAAGGCAGATGGTAACAATACATGCTCAAATTTTAAATATATGAAGCGAGGTTCAATGTAAGTGTAATGCTTTGAGAGTCTGAGGATTTGTTTTAAGCTGTTCAGCAATAAGGTGCTTCAACAGATACTTTGATAGATTTGAATAAGCCTAAAGAAATCCTTAATGTACCCTTCTAAGGTTACCAAAGTGCTCTCTTTGAGAACTGTTAATACCAACCTCTGCCAGACGAGCCGGGCCAGATTCTATCTTAACTACAGGTATTTACTTAGGGTGTCTGTACTTGGGAACGTTGTATTGAGTTGGTTACCCTATTCAGAGTCCTTTGAAATCAAATTGATTGGATTTGTTTGTTTGTTTGATTGATTGTTTGTTTTCTGGGTTCTGGAGCATAATTTTGTAGAAAAAACCTTCCATTCTTGCTGCAAATTCTGACATTATGGTGTTTCACCATGTAAAAAGTCATGTCTATAAGGTTAAAAAAGAACAAAACACTGATAGGTGGGAGAGTATTAGCATGAGGACTGATCTTATGCAAGGAAAGCAACAAAGAGTTAAACGTGAAGCTTGTAATATTTTCAGTGGTAGTCTGTAAGGAAACGAAGCAAAGACACTTATCCTTAGGCACATGGCAATACTTTGATTTTTTTTTTCTTGTTCCAAATAACAAACAGAAGAGTGGAAGGATGGTGCATATCTGGCACGGTATCCCCTGCCCTGTGATTTTGTTGGCAGGCTAATTGCTGTGACTGACATCAACGGCAGGTCAGGTAGCTTACAAAATAAGACCACTGAATCTTGGCAGTCCACCCAGCAGTTAGGACACAGACGTTTCTAGTTCAATTAGTGAAACAAAGTAGCAAACCACCCGTTTTCCCCAGAGAACCTTGGAGTTACTGACTCATCAGGTCATTGTTGGAGCTTGCATCGTCATTCACTACTTGAAAGGTTGATGACCACTATGCTTTTTTGTGCCATGCATTACTGCTGGGAAGAGCAACTTAATTCCTCTAAGAACAGTGTTAAAGTATTGTTATGGAAACACGCAAATAAAAGGGAACCGCTATCTTCTGTTTACAAAAAGGTTGCAGGGAAGTCTTTCTGGAGATTCATTTCTAAAGAGAGCAAAGCAAATAAACAGCTCCCCCACACACGTACACTTCATTCTTCTCTTTGTTCTACCATTTTAATGCACGGATATTTAAGAGGAAGGGCTTTTACAGAACCAAAGGGCACTTGAAACTTCAGGTAAACTTGCTCAGCCTAATTTCTGCCAAACTGATTTTCTCCTTGCAGATGAGGGGAAAAAAAAAAAAAGGAAAAAGGAGTTGCAATGTGATTCTGATCACAGGAGCTATTTGTGGGTTGTAGCAATCTCTCTGCTTCCCTCAAACTGTCCTCCATTTTATAAAGTCACACTTCTGAGAGTCTGTAGGCTGATGCCCATTTTATTGCTGGGGGTTTTTTTTCCTGACAAATGACTGTATCATCCCACACAGTTGATTTCCTGCTTACAACACAGTTGTGGTGATGTGATATTTTGTTTTAGCTGATATTTCCTAGGTATATATTCACACGGTGAGAAAACCAGAGTAGACTTGTGAGAAAACATGAAAAAAACCCATATCATAAGACTCACATGAAAAGTGTACAAATTTTGATACAAAGAAAGAAATATGGTAAATTATAGTTGCTGTATTAATACTTGCAGCAGATAATAAGATTTCTTTTATATTTAGAGGTCAATGAAGCAAAAGATGTAGCAATGCTACACATACTATTGTCTAGAGAACTAGGTCACTTTGCTAGCAAAAAATTAATGGACTGCTACATTTGGATGGCTGGCAGAAGTCATGACAATTACACTGCTAGTGTAAACAAGTTGATTTTTTTTTTTCCCCAAAACCGTTATGTAGTGTTCTTAGAAGCATTTTAGTTTGAAATACTAATATCATAAAACAATGAATGAAAGCTATGGGTTTGCATCTGTGATGCAGTCAAAGCTGTTTGTTTCTTGTGAATCAGAGTCACTGAGGAGGTCAGGACACAGCAGCCAGTTCCCAGAGTACCTGCCATGCTCTGGCAGGCCACCAATCACCTGCACGTCACAAGGTGAGTGACATTTCTCCAGAGAAGTCTTGCCCACATGTACATTTTTAATATAGTATAGCTTTCCTGAGTATTACCAGATTAGGAGACCCTTGGTATGTTCCGTATTATTTACATTACTGGCTCCAAACAATGTGGTTAGCACATAGCAAGGGAGCTAAAAGGCAGTATGCCTGTCTCAGGGAATGTTTGCAGGAAGTCTCCAGGTGGCATCAATAAGCAAATGTGTGCAACAGATGATATGTAGGGCCTAATTTGAGACACAATAAAATCAGGTATATTAAACAAGGACTGGAACTCTCATTTTCATTGTACTGGAAAATAAACTGACTTAGCTGAGCCATGAATTAACCAGAGAGAGAGGAGAGAGAAGAAAAAGGAGGACTATAGAATCACAGAATCATAGAATCATAGAATCATTAAGGTTGGAAAAGACCTCTAAGATCATCAAGTCCAACCATCAACTAACACCACCATGACTCCTAAACTAGGCCCTGGAGTGCCACGTCTACACCTTTTTTGAATGCCTTCAGGGTTGACGACTCCACCACCTCTCTGGGCAGCCTGTTCCAATGCCTAACCACTCTTTCGGTGAAGAAATTCTTCCTGATGTGCAGTCTAAACCTCCCCTGACGCAACTTGAGGCCATTTCCTCTCGTCCTATCGCTAGTTTCTTGGGAGAAGAGTCCAACACCCGCTTCCCTACAACCTCCTTTCAGGTAGTTGTAGAGAGCGATAAGGTCTCCCCTCAGCCTCCTCTTCTCCAGACTAAACAACCCCAGTTCCCTCAGCCGCTCCTCATAAGACTTGTTTTCTAGACCCTTCACCAGCCTCGTTGCCCTTCTCTGGACACGCTCCAGCACCTCAGTGTCCTTCTTGTACTGAGGGGCCCAAAACTGAACACAGTACTCGAGGTGCGGCCTCACCAGTGCCGAGTACAGGGGCACGATCACTTCCCTACTCCTGCTGGTCACACTATTCCTGATACAAGCCAGGATGCCGTTGGCCTTCTTGGCCACCTGGGCACACTGCCGGCTCATGTTCAGTCGGCTGTCGACCAGCACCCCCAGGCCCTTTTCTGCCGGACAGCTCTCCAGCCACTCCTCCCCAAGCCTGTAGCGTTGCCTGGGGTTGTTGTGACCAAAGTGCAGGACCCGGCACTTGGCCTTGTTAAACCTCATACAGTTGGCCTCGGCCCATCGATCCAGCCCATCCACATCCCTCTGCAGAGCCTTCCTTCCCTCGAGCAGATCGACACTCCCACCCAGCTTGGTGTCACCTGCAAACTTGCTGAGGGTGCACTCAATCCCCTCGTCCAGATCATTGATGAAGACGTTAAACAAAACCCACCCCAGAACTGAGCCCTGGGGAACACCGCTCGTGACCGGCCGCCAACTGGATTTAACTCTGTTCACCACCACTGTCTGGGCTCGGCCATCCAGCCAGCTTTTTACCCAGCGAAGAGTACGCCCATCCAAGCCATGAGCTGCCAACTGCTCCAGGAGAATGCCGTGGGAGACACCGTATAGGTGCCAAGTATTCTGTTGTTGTCTGATAAAGCCAGTGCTTTCACATAAACTGCTGAATTATATTGCCTTGAGAAAGAAGTATGGCATATTACAATGGCATCTGCAGTCAGGATCAGATGCAACCTGAGTGTCATAGCGCACAAGTGCAATGGTCCTGCAGTTGCGAAGTTGTAAAAAATCAGTGTTCAAGCTGGTCATCAGTGTGCAAGTGTTAGAGTCATGGCTAAGAAAACAGAAAGGCAGTTTCACTTATACCTGGACCACAACACCTTTAATCTCTGTAATCCTTACAGTGAACTGATGTTTTGATTCAAGTTACTGGCTACTGCAGCTTTGAGAGAGATGGGTTTATATGTCCTTAGTGTAGTATTGCACATTGTGTATTTTATACACAAAGCTAAGAGAGCTGCAGTTACTCATCTGACAGATATGAAAATTACATTAGCATTCCTTCCCTGTATGCCCTCAAACTCTGTCCTCTGTTTTTTTACTAGGAAAGCCAATGTTTTACTAACAAAGTCATTCTGAGGTTACAGGTCAATGATTTAACTGTCTCCAAATCACTCCCCTGGTGATCTGCGTGACTAGCTCGCCTGTTCAAGTGAGACAGTTTAGAACCATAGGTTAAATTTTAATGAAACACCTCTAACTTGGTGTTTGACCTTAAATTGATGATATACTGCTTCTGTGGGAATGGAGCAAGTCAAGTGTCATCTGCAGCTTTATCTTCATTCTTGATAACAGCTGCAGACAAATAGACATATTTTTAAATGGTAGTGGAGTACCGTGAATGCCACTGTCACTAAACACTGACAGCTTCCAGAGAGTTCACAGGAGAAGAAAAACCTTTGTGCAGCTAAATGTAACTAAAATTATTTATGGCTCACCATCTCTCTCTGCATCCTGTGAGTGTGTGTGGAGATAGGGATGGAGTTGTAGCAAATGCAGAAACCAGGAAAAACCTTTGTTTTGCCTGATATAAGTGCGTGTAGAGGCTTCCTGGTTTGCATTTAGACATCAAACTAAGGTAGGAGTACACTGTGTCTCTTTTCTGCTGGTCTGAGGAAGAAAATTGACCCCTCAATTTCCCTTGATTTTTGATTTGTGTGACAAGAGTACTCCCTGAAGTAGTAACTCACTTTAACTACAGCTTGAATTGAGGGTGGCCTGAGTTATATGTTAAAAAAATGGACATATGCAGCCAAAATACAGTACAGCACTGAAGAGCACTACAGTGTTTGCTACTTGTTCTTGCCAGTAATTCAGCTATGTGGATACAATGAAGACACTGTTTAAAAATACTGTTAACAACTGAAAGAAAACACTCTGCCTATGTATATACCCAATGGGGCTCATCGCTGTGGTATCTGACTGCCTTTAAATACAGGAGGAAGTCATCATCATTATTAAGAACTGGAAGAACTAGGAAAATACCTCATAGCTAATAATTTTAAGAGATACTTTTGGCACTGCTTTTGACTGTGAATGGCCAATGTGTGCAGAGCTAGGTTTCTGCAGGGTACATACTCTTGAAATTATTTGTTAAATATATTGTGCAAATATATTTTGGTCAATTTGAGAGGTTCATTGTGACCATCAGAAAGGTGAGGTTTTACAATTGGGTATGAATCACTTGTTGTTGCTTCTATTTCTTGATTGGATAAGGTTAATTTTAACATTCAAATTCTCAGAACCAGTTCCAACAAGTTCAATATTAAAATGTGAAAGTATGACCCATCATTTTGGTAAAATGTCCAAGGATTAATTTTTGACTAATGTCAATAGCACAAAAATATAGGTGGTTTCCTGAAGTTTAACATCTGACCATTAAAATATAACTGGGTTACCTTACTTCATTGGGATATTAACCTAATGGAATGACTTTAAGCTAACGTATTAGAAACAGGTTTCTATGACATACATTTCTATGACTATGACAAACAGGTTTCTATGGCAGCCTTTTCATCTGTCTTCTGAAGCCTCTGTACCTCCCAGAACACAGTCACTAATTCGTTGCAATATCTCTGAAAGCAATATAGAAGAGGATTAGAAAGAGCAAACAGGTAGCAAAGAGAGCAACACTCATCAGCAAATGTGACTCTTCATGTGATGGTGACAATATCTAAAGTTTGAAAGAAAAACCACAGCTGAAGGCTACGTCTTAGAATTCTTTACTGAATTCTGCAGCCCTTTCTTCAGACCTGGAGTAATTTCCATAACCAAGTATATGTGCTGGGATGACTACAGAAAGGAAATCTCTGCACAGAGAAATATTTCTAACCTTCACCACAGTTTATAATGCAATCACTTCAAAAACAATAAGAGCAAAGAAATCACTCCCAATAGATATAAGCATAAAGGTCAGTTTATTTTAATATCAGAAAGCCTAATACTCTTGAGAAATGTGGAGGTTAGAGTTCCTGCGCTACCAATTAAGTGAAATACAGGCTACAAGTTATTACAAACAAATTTCTGGAGTGACCAAGTACACTGACAGAGTAAAACGTGTAAATCATGTATTTGGATTTTCAAATAGGCAACTCAAATGGCACATTTCTCACAACTGAAGGTTCATATCTGGTAGAATCTTACAGTACCACGGATAGACATCAGCTCTGTGCTCTAGCCAGCGTGTGATGTCTGCATGCTCTAAATCACAGTTATTTTGTAATATTAAAAGAGGATGGACAACTAACAAGCCAGGGACCAGTCATCGGTAGCAAATCCCTTTCAGATGCAGCTATGTGATTTCTGTGGTGTGTATGTGTGCTGCTGTTGGATAAAACCAAGTTGACTAACCTTGCCCTCAAAATCCTTCAAAGCAGAGTCCCCACTTTAGCTTTCACTGTGTGTAGACCTTGAACCTTCAGTACTGAGGTGTTTTTAAGATCAGACAAATAGAGAGAAATATCAGCCTGGAATTTTTGCCCTGCTATGTGGAGGAGAGGAGAGGATATTTGGAAAGCCTGGGCAAAGATATGAAACCGAATGGCCAACATTATCACCTGTGAACAATGTTTGACATGTTGTTCTGCAATGGTGTGACAATTCTGATTTTAAATTATATGATTAGCTACTATTTTTTCATACATCCTCTGCCTCATGTCATGCAAAGCAGGGAGGAATTGCTATGACCAGCTATTTGATCTTTTCTTTCTGGTTGCTTATAGTGTGCTGCCAGCGGTTGTTTTTTGTTTGAATTTTTTTTCCAGCGCTGCTTTTAATTAAAAAGAAGATTAATTTTCAAAGCATTTTCAGGTAAGATTTTATTTTACAGTATTCTAGGAGCTAGAAGGATATTATTCACCTTTTTAGTAAAAGATTTGAAACACAAAGAGAAACTAAGATCACTTAAGTTTTTCACCCGTTAGCATTTTCCTACCCTACTCTTACTCCCTCTTCATCTTACTGCTATTCTTGCTATTCAGGCTCCACTTCTCCAGTTATTGGGTTGAACTTGCCAAGCAATGTTCCGCCAGATTATGCCTGATTATTATCAGAATCCAAATGTGTGATGGGAACCTGCCCATCCTGAAGCACTTGTGCTCTGAGAATTACAGCTTTGCAGTTTTTGCCACATGGACTATTGCATGAATAACTTCCCCGTGACTGCTGCCAGTTCTTCAACAAACCACAAACTAGTTACTGGTCTTTCCTGAAGTCTCAGGATTTTGTTTCCCTGGCCAAACCATAGGTGAGGCTTGCAGGACTGCTGTAGTATTAGGACATTGAAACAATTACCTATAGAAACTTCAAAATGTGTTACACAAATACCGTATCATTACATATTTTCAAGCAAGTTCTGATTCAGACAAAAGTTATTCCAGAATCTAAGATCTAGACTCTTGTTTCCTGTATTTCTCACAGTCTCATAGCCTGAAAAATCCTAGTATAACTGATCACAGTCCTAATTCACTAATCCTCACTCTTAGATAGTTCCCTTTCTCCCTCTCCCTTTAACTCTTTGATAGATAGCTCATTTGTGCCCTCTTCCCACATTTGTTCTCAGTCTTCCTGAATCTCAGTTTCTCCCAATACACTAATTACTATTTGCACACATCCCACTTTCTGTCTCCAGTACAAGCTCTGTTTTCTATTTTGCCTCTGTCTGGTTAGCCTGCTTCTTTTCCTCCCTAATGCCAACTCTTGCTTCTGGCCTTTCCAGATCATATTCTTTGTCCTATCTGCAGTTCCAGGTCTTCTAAAAAATTCTTGTCTTTATTCCACCCAGTTGAAACAAGTGATAGAGAAACTGAAAAGATAGAAGAACCTGAACCTCAGTTGTGATTCAACGCCCAGACGCAACACAGACCAACAACGTAAAACGCCAACAAGTTTTCCCTGAGCATGAATAAACTCTTTAAAAACATATGTCTTTGCCATGATGTGGACTTTTTCAGGGGGTAATAGTATATCTTTGGCAAATAGCTTATCTTCCTTGCTCATTTCACAATTCTGCTCCAAATCTCTGAGGAGTTTGAGCTTCCAGGAAAGGTGGTGGATTAACAAGGGAGAAACCTAATGTATTTCTCAGAAAAATTTCAGTCATATGGTTTGCATTTCCCATGGTATTCAGAAACCTGCTATGGAAACATCTTTTCAAATGGTTTGGTAAAATTTTTAAGACATGAAAGTGGGGTCTTCTGTTGAGTAGTATTAGCTGACCTTAAAAAGAAGAGACGCTACTAGCTTCACCTACAATTAGTCAGAAAAAGGTTTTAATTATGGAGTCACTTGTCATAATTTGTCCTTGACAGAATGCTACAGTGGAATTATTACCCCATAATTTACAGTAAACTGCTAATACATGATTAGTAGCAGTGGGCTGTCTTTCTTTGAAACTATCATCATCTCCTTCCACACATGCGTAAAAACCCAAGCTAACCAGGAAATGCAAGATCAAACATCTGTGAAACAGATTTTTTCTCCTAAGTTGTGCTTTGTTCTAGCATTAACTAAACCACACGAACTCAATGTTATGTAACCTCATAAAAATGCAAGAAATAACACATATCACCCATGAATAAGGGGTGGTAAGCATCAGTTAAATCTCTGTTTAATGGATGTTCAAATCATTGTGCTAGCTGTTAAGAATCTGGTCTGCGTTACATCATTTACTTAGTGACAATAAATTAAGTTGGCTGCAAGGTGACACTTTTAAAGTTTTATTAGATCATTCTTCAGGGACCTATTTCAGTTTGGTCTTAAATAACTCAAATTAATGCTCATCAGGCTAGTGAAACAAATAGGTTTTCCTTATTGGCCAACTTCCAATTTTATATTCCCTTCATCCTTTGAATCTTCTGAAATATGTCTCAGAGCTAGAGAAATATTTTTATGACGGGATGCCAAGAGTAACTATGAAGGAAGGGAATAGACTGCTTTTAATATGGCTACTGAAAAGGAAGAGAAAGGATCTTGTTATTTCCATGTAAAATGTTTGCCAAGGAGCAGTGAGGTTAGGATGAAGAATTGACACAGCTAGAGTTGTTGGAAATCCTCTTAACTGCAATGAAATTTTTCAAGTTTCATTTACTCTTACTGATGGATATAATGCATCATTATGGGTATCGTGTCAGCTGAATACGACTACATTCCAAAAATCTGATGCAGGTGCAAGGAGTAACACATTCACAGCAGCAAGGACTACAAAAGGGTCAGTAGGTTTGATTTGTGTAACAGATGGCATTTACAAGGATGAACTGACAGCTGGACTAAGTATCTTTGACAAAATAATTTAAGGGAAAGGATAAGTTTGAGAGCTTTGAGAAGTATCTAGGAAAAAAAATCAAAGCACACAGCCATGTCTCTATGTTACATTACTGAGCTCCTTCATTTGTTGGTGAAATTGCCCATGGGGACATATCTATGTAAAATGGTTGTTATCTTTTTAAATGTTGCCAAAGACTGGGGAAAAAAAACTATGTGAGGAATGCAATTAAGGAGGAACAACTGTTAGGATTATCATCACAGAACTTGATGTTTTACTTTGTTAAGAAGGATATTAATGACTTTGAGTCACCAAGAATATCATCATCTTGTTTTGAAAGGCTAGAGGAGACCACCTCCTACAACTGATTTATTTTTTGTGGTCTTTGTACTTCAGAAACAGTCAACGATAGGCCACGCAAATGAACTGAATAAATCCACTTAAAGCAACCTATCTGTAGAGAGGCTAGAAAGGAATGAGGAGAGGTAGACCCACAGCATCTTTATGTCTAGTGGCAGAAGCACAAGTCTTTTCAGTGTCTGAAGTAGCTAGCTGAATCAGAAGTGGTGACAAGAAGCTTCAAAAGGCATGCAGCAGCACATCCAGTCAGATGGATGGTTGGGTGAATTTGTTCATGTTGGCTGCAGGAAGAAACTCTTTCTACCCACAAATGAGCTATTTTAAACTCTTCCTCCACTTTGAGGTAGCCTTTGACTCAGGACTACAGAGATATGTACATGTCTCAAATTTTCAGGGACCTCTGAAGGGCACTCTACGTGTTTAAATACCTTACTGCACAGACATTGTCCTTGAATTGCAAATGGCTAATGATTGCTTGTATAGCTGCTAGGTAGGAAACAGACATCAGGAGCATTATTTTGTTCAGGATATTGCTTGTAGCTCATTCAAATAAAGAGGAGTTTCACCAGGAAAAGGGAGGGCAACCCAGTGACTTTGGAGATATACAAATGAAAACATACAACTTCTGTTGGTAATTTTTCCTGGAAATCTTTAATAAGCTTATGTGTTCCTTATGTGTTCTAAGTAGTAAAGGGAATTCCCTGCCTCCCCCAAAATGGAGAAGTATACAGATGTTTAAGGTCTTTGCCCAAAGGACAGAAAGTGTAAATGGTTTAAACAGACTGATGTGAGAGGCATAGCAAAGGAGAGAGAACAGAAGGAAGAACAAGAAGGGAGAGAGGGCACAAACAGATATAGGGAGAAAAGAAACATAAATGAAACAGAAGATAAGGAAAAGATTTATGGACATTGCTATGGCAAGGAGTAAAATAGGCTAGAACCAGGGTAGCAATAATATGTCTGTGTAAATAGTGCATGATATCCAATCAAAGGAAAAAGAATGACTGAAAGAATTAAAGGTGCATGAAGAGGAAATTAAGAATTTCTTGGCTTAGTGTCAGTGCAGCATGCCTGAAACATGATAAAAAACCCCAAGATTTATTACTTTTAAGCACCACTAATATGCCTATCATACTCTATGTGATGATAATGAAAATTCCAAGTGATAAAGTGGATTTGTATTTTTGTTTTCCTGTACTGCCAGCCAATTAAGGTTTTCTAACTTTTGGCACAACTCAGCTGACTTGTCTCCTCTGATTATATGCACTGCCTATTAAAATAAAAGTACAACTAGCCTGAAAATATTAAAAAAAAAAAAAAAAGCATGCTTCTTCAGTCATAACATATTCCCCCCTATAGCTGTTGGCCTTTATTTATTTCAGTTTCATTAAATATACTTAAAACTTAAAAAAAAAAAAAAAAAAAAAAAAAAAAAAAAAAAAAAAAAAAAAAGCCCAGTGCAGTATCTCAAAAAGTGTGTGATATCTGATGTTCATCATGCTAGATTGTTTTTATTCTCAAAAACACAGGGATGATTGTTAATCAACAATAATTGCACATTATTTAGAGGCTTATTCCATTTTCTCAAACTACCCTTCAGCCAGCTTTGACGTTCACAGTCTATTTATGGCACACTAACTGTGTATTTGGAATTACCAGTCTGTGCACATGTAGGACTAGCATGGAGAATATTTGCCCTCTATAAAATAAACCAATGTAATATTGAGTTAAATAATGGCTACTGCCCTCTAGTATTAGTCTTTGCAACCTTTAATTTAATAATGTAATTTCTTCCAGAAGATGCAGAAATCAGGGACCTCACCACATCCTTTGTTGCCTTTACACTTCAAGACAAAGGCACCCTTGAAGATACTCTTTTCCTTTAAGTGGCCTGCCTTGCCTAGTTACACCTGGCCTGCTCTCCTGAGAAGTCTAGATTTTTCTTAGTAACATTAATGTAATTTTTTCAGTGTTAGTCACAATAATTTCATCTCTCGTCTTCGGTAATAAACTTTTCAACAAAACTATTCAAAAGAACTGATTTGGAGAGTCAACTATGTTTATAATATCATACCATAGATGTTTTTCAAACTAGTCATAGTTAAATGCTTAAATAATACTCCCTCTGGAGCAAAATTTTGACTCCTAAGAAAACTACAATGAATAAAACTGAGTTACCTACAGACATTCTGGTATTACGTGGATCTAGGTTGAGAAATTTAAATATTTGTATATAGAATTACACTATCAGTCAATTTGGAGGGGACCTCAGGAGGTCTCTAGTCCAAACTCCTGCCCAAAGCAGGGTCAAAACTGAATTCAGACCAGGTAGATCAGGGTGTTGTCAGTCAAGTCTTGAAAATTTCCAAAACAGAGTCTGCACAAACTTTCAGTAGGGAAAATGTTCTCCTGATGGCATTTTTTTTTCCTTATAACCTCTCAGAATTTCCCATTTCAATCTATGACCACTGTCTGCCATTCTCCCACCACGCGCCACTGAGACGAGTTCGATCTCCTTGATGAACTCCCCATAAGTGATGGGAGGATGGCCAGCAGGTTCCCCTGCAGCAGTCTTCTCCAGGCTAACAAGCCTTTCCTCACTGAGCAAGTGCTGCAGCCCCAACTATCTTGGTGGACCTCTGTTGAACTTGGTCCAGTTTATTGATGTCTTCATATATTCGTGAGTGGGCACAAAACTGAATGTGGTATTCCATATTAAAGAAAAATAATCATACGCCTTGATCTGCTGGGTGTGCTCCTATTAATACAGCCCAGGATGCTGTTGGCTGTCTTTGTTAATGCTGCACAGCTAATTCATGTCTAGCTTCCTGTTCACAAGGACCCCTGGTGCCTTTTCAGACTCTACCCAAGCCCTAGCCTGTACCATTGTAGGGGTTTATTCTGTCCAAGGTGCAGGACTTTGCGTTTGTCCTGACTGAATTTCATAAAGTTCCTGTTGGCCCATTCCTCTAGCTTGCCAAAGTCCCCCTGGCCCTGCCCTTGAGCAGATCATCTCTCACCCCCAGCTTGGAGTTGTCAACCAACTTGATGGGGGTACATGCCTTCTCCTCCTCTATATCACTGGCAAAGGTATTAAGCAGAACAGGTCCCAGGACTGACCCTTAGGAACTCCATGTGTAACGAGCCTTGAGCTGGAGGACTAGTCTTTAATCCCCTAAACTTTGAGACCAAAAATCCAATCAATTTTTCACTGTTATGTTTCATCTCTAGAAGATGTTACTAGGTTCATCTTTGTGGGGGGAAAAAAAAAAAAAAAAAGAAAAAAAATTAAAACTAGTACTTACTTGTGGATTAACTGTGTTTGGAAAGGATACCAGCTGCACAGTGCTGATAAATTATGTTAATGAAATGCAATAGAATGCATTTAATGTTACAAGTCAAATGAAGCTAGTGCATGACTTCAAATATTTAGGGTCAGGAGAGGAAATATTTTCTTCCTCTTCCTGGTACTAGGTAATGTTCCCTTACTGCTTTACCTACAATTTTACAGGAACAATTCTAGTAAAATCAAAGAGTTAGCAGTTAGGCAACAATTTGGGGGATGAAAGAATAGTGTGCTGTTAATGAGTCTTGCTTTACTCAGGAGGAAATCTAGCTGAGATACATAAATGCTAGAAACAAATCTACAAAATGTAGGAAATCCAGATGTGACATCAGCACATCTAGTTTTGTTCAAGTAGAAGCCAGATATGCCTAAACAGCCAGTGGCCAGGCATACCTAGATTTACCTGTGTTTTGTGGTTTCACCCACAACACATGTACTTACTGGGTTACTGAGATTAAAGGGCTCACCATGCAAAAAGAAAAACCAGTACTCTCTACTGTTGGGACTTTACTCCAACTCTTGCATAACATCAATGGAGGGAGGGCTAATCTTTATGCTTAGGTCCAGAAGTTGAGATATTTGATGAAGGTCCAAGTTTTCATTTTAATAGGAAAAAAATGGAAAAAAAACCCCACCTATGTTTTTGATCTGTGTAGTGACACAAAAAAGTCTAAAATAATGACCAGATTGTACTTTATCATCTCAGAAATAACCATGCAAAGAAAAAAGAGACCACAACATACCTTTTTAAAATTCTTTTTCTTTTTAACACTCAGGATTTTTAAGGCAGGATTTTGATTATTTTGAGGCTTCACTTGTGATTTTCAATACTTATGGTTGTCAATTTTTGTGAAATTATTGAAGATGGAAAATGAAAACCCAGATATAAAGTCAAATTTCAATATGGCTTAACCTACCAACATCACTGTCAAAATCTAGTGATGGTTGAATAAATTCTGATACACCTGAACTTTGTTCCATATATCAAATGTGAAATTAACCTTTTGTGGAGGAATTATATTACAGTGTTTGGTTCTCTTTTTTATTATTAAATTCATATTCATTTACATTTTCCAGTTAGAGCCAGGTTGGAAGGAGAATTGCCAAAATACATAAAAGTATGGGTTCTTATGGTATTTTTGGCCTCATTTGTCCTATTTTGGCACTTTAGATCAGCTGTAATGGATTTATATTTCTGTCCTTTAACATTTCTGTGGTTTTACTCCCAATTTACAATGCTTCTACAGATGCATTTTGGACCACTTGTCCTCTCTCAGGATTTGTCCATTTTTGATTGGCTTACTTGCCACAGTATCTCACGTTACATACAGCATGAACATATAACAAATATTAATTCATTTACAAAAATAGATACAGGGGAAAAAAATCATTTTTGCCATAGTTTCCTGACTTCTCTACCCTGTGTCCCCTTGATGACTCTCACCTCCTCAGCAGCTCCGATCTGATGAAGCACTTTCACAGAAGTATTCCTTTTAAAACCCAGCTGTTTATTCTGGCACGTTGCAGAAACAGGAATCTGGTTCTTAGGAGAGGAAAGACTAACCACATCACAGAGCCGATCAGAAGGACTGCCAGCTGCACCATGGGGCAGGCTTGTAAGCCAATCCCCACGCTTGCCTCCACTTGTGCACACAATTTACCTGCAAACTCTCTTGGAGGTAAGGTTAAGGAAAAGCATTAAGAACAGAAGAAAAAAAAATAAAGAAGGAAGAACAGTTTCTTATAAGTGATATCCTGAAGATTTTATGAAAGACTGAGGAAGAATGCTTTTTTAAAGTTCTGTACTTTAAGTGATCTCAACTCACAATCAAAAGACTTTCTAGACTGGTCTATGCTGAAGCATTTTGGTAGGTCAGCACTCTAGATTCTGCATTTTTCATATAGACAGGGAATTTTACTTTTTGTTATTTTGATAGTATGCTTTAGAATTTCAAGACAGAATTAAAGGGAAGGCGGCAGTGGAAGTGTTGGCAATTTTGTGCTTTCAAATGCACCACATCTTCAATTTATAGCATGTTAGGGTGTCTATTGGTCAGATGTATATACACACACAAAGAACTACTTATGCTGACTGGATAACAACTGGATAAAAAAAATCAGAATTTGTTTTAGAAGCACTCCTGAGAGTAACCTAGATCTTCTAAATTATTCCAATGGTAATTTTGATTCAAAGGCCTTTGTTGCAAAATTGCAAGTGACTCGAACCCCTTACAACATATGGTATGTATTAGACTATCTACTTTGGGGTGGGACCAACGACACCATGAGGCAAGCACTAGAAATATCTACACAGAAATGCAATTGATTTTAAAACACAATCTCAGGTTAATTTTTCAGTTATTTCCTTCAGCTATTCCAGCAGTAGTGCTGTATTTAAACAAAATTTTCCCAGCTACACAGAAGTTTTTGGACTCAGTGCCTTTTCCTCAATCTTCTATATTCCTCTATTTACCTCCCACCACAGGTTATACTTGCCAGGGCAGACAAGGAAATGGTATAATCATGGAAGTTTGTTACTCCATTTGCAAACAATGACTGGGGTACAGTCTGGAAGCTTGATTTATTCTCTTAAAGATCTGGTCTTTTCATAAAGATCGATGTCACTCATTTGGCTCTTGACAACTCCATTTCCAGTTGCATCTTTGCAATGATAATCTTCTAAAAGAGCGAGATACAAATCATTGCCTGGCACAATTTGCCACCTTGAGTAAAGTGTAGGATGTTTAATACACTCGACCTAGACATGCAGTGTTTTAAAAGAAGCCCTAAACTTGAGTAGACAGATGCACTTATGGGATTTGGATACAGCTAACCAAAACAACTCAGGGGCACATTCTGGCAAGTGAGAGATTTTGTTTGGGAGCTGTACTAAACACTTGTTTTGCTGGATTCTATTAGTTTTCAATAGTGAAGCTGCTTCATAGTTTACTTAGCAATTTGTGTTATCCTTGTACAACATGTGTTCATACTAATGTTGAGGCAGCAGTATTGCATTTCATTTTAATAACCGACTGTTTTTCTAAGTCTTGTTTTAACATACGTGGCATACTCACACACCCTATTCATTGCCCTGCCGCTCTGCTTCTCAATAAGGGAAACTGGTTCTCCCAGACTCTGTAGATTATCACACCTGTTTTTATGTCACATAAGGAACAGTCTTTTGAGGATTTGGAACCCAGAGGGATCCTGACTTTTCAGCCTTGCCAATGCTATTACTCATCTAGCCGTGTCATGCACTACCACAAATGCGACAGAAACAAATACCCTACCTCGTATGGACAATAGCTGGCATCTGAAACACTTTGCAGAGATTTGATTAAGTAAAACTAACAAGAGCATTTTCTGAATTTGTCTTTGTCAAATCTATGAAGATACCTAAAGGAGTTAAAGGCTTTTCATTAGTGAGCTTTTTTGTTTCTGAAGTTGATTTTTTTATTTATCTCAATATTCTTCTTGTGCGGCTCTACCTTGTTGACTGGGGACTTGTGGCAAATTTAGATTTTTAGCTGAACTAATTTGGGAAACAAATGGCAAAGTGATCTTCAACAGCCTCATAAAGTGCTGCTTAAGTCAGGTGAATAGGTAGTAATAAATAGGGAGTGTTAGCAGAGGTGGGGGAAGAGAAACATTACTAGCCTGTTATTCCAACTTCTGAAAGTGAGTCAGAAGCTTGCAAATGAGGTTTTTGGGGACCAGACATGGACATATTGCCATTTTATTAGTGACAGCATGTTAAAAGAACAAAAGCGTATCTTATTTTATTTAAATCTGATAGCCAGTCAGCAGAATCATTAAAGTTCTTGAGCGCTGTGACATCTTGCATCTAAGAAAGGTGCCTGTGGGTGTGGGATCTAGCCTAAAGCACCAAGCTCTGAAGCTTCTTAAGACATGGAGCACTTCCAGAAAAACCACATAAGGTGAGTCTAGCCAATGGAAGAATCATGCCTCCCTGCTCAACCATCTCAGAGTACCCTAGTGTGCTGGTTTTGGCTGGGGTAATTTTCTTTATAGTAGCTAGTACTGGGCTATGTTTTGGATTTGTGCTGGAAACGGTGTTGATAATACAGGGATGTTGTAGATATTACTGAGCAGTGCTTACACAGAGTCAAGGCCTTTTCTGCTCCTCACACCGCCCCACCAGCGAGTAGGCGGGGGGTGCACAAAAAGTTGGGAGGAGACACAGCCGGGACAGCTGACCCCAACTGACCAAAGGGATATTCCATACCATATGATGTCATGCTCAGCAATAAAACTAGGGGGAAGGTTGGCGAGGGGACCACTGCTCGAGGACTGGTTGGGCATTGGTCTGTTGGTGGTAAGCAACTGTTTTCATTTGTGTCACTTGTCTTTCTTGGGTTTTATTTCTCTCTCCTTGTTATTTTCCTTTTCATTATTATTATTGTTATTATTACTACTATATTTTGACTATTAAACTGTTCTTATTTCAACCCACGAGTTTTCTCACTTTTACCCTTCCAGTTCTCTTCTCCCCCCATCCTGCTGGCGGGGGGAGTGAGCGAGCAGCTGTGTGGTGCTTAGTTGCCAGCTGGGGTTAAACCACGACACCTAGGTACAAGTGAGGTTACTAAAGATGAGGAAATACCTCATCAAGGCACTCTAGCTTCCTCAGAAATATTCTTCTAAGGACAATGCTAATGGTTTAATTATAGTTCTGCTTGGTAGTCATCCTACATGGTGATACACTAAGTATCTTACATTATACATATATGTCTTAAATATATTAAAGACAAGGTAAGTAGAACAGCAAGAATGTCTGTTTCCTGTGCTCTAAAATGATAACAAAACTCTGGCTTGTATTCTAAAAATAAAACAGTCTACAGCCTTGGTTGCCCCAGCTTGCACTCACACCAAGGGAGACAGGGATTTACAGTACAGTATACAGAGCTCAGTATCAGGAAAATAGCCAATGGACACACACATCCACATACATGCACACACATGCATGACACACAGAAACACACATATATTATTCCTGAGAATCTTTACTTTACTGTGGTCATGTGGAGACAGATGATATGTTGTATCAAGATTTCTTTGCTTAACCATAAAGTTTGTAAGTCTTAAGATTTTCTGGGGAAACAGAGGGTTAGAGGAAGAAGACTGAGTCAAGACTGCCTAGTTACAAAGCTGGGTATTCCGCTGTGGTAATGGAACATGACTGATAGCTGGAGAGATAGCGAATTTATTTTGCTCGGCTGCAGACTCTAATCAGGAATAACTCCAAAAACGCTTTTTTGCAAACATCCCTTCTCTGCCCTCTCCTTCCTATTTTGAAGTCCTCTTTCAATTAGCAACAGAGACTAATTTTTAACTTTAGAAAATACTAATGTGATTCAAATGCTAAATCCCAAATTTTACTGCCATGAAATATCCAACAATAAACATATACATCAGACCACATTACTTTGTTGCCTGGTTTGTTGTGAGACTTTTTAAGCACTGTCTTATTTGGAAAGAGTGGGTGGTAAGCCAGAAACTCTGTATATTCCTCATAGGACTATGTTCTGGAAGTAATAGTATTGCCAGCTCTGAAAAGCAATGCAGTTAAAAAAATAGTGTTCTTTGAAATTAACAAAAAACTTCCACTTGCTTCTCATATCAACAACTAAATCTAAAAACATACAGGCTATTGGTGAAATTCAGTCATTGTCAGGTATGCTGACCAGTCTCCCTTGACTGTACAATCTGTTGTATGTATTCAGCTGCTGCCTATTGTCTTGTTTCTAAATTTTAAAGAACTTTGGATCTCCTTTTCAACTTTACTTTTAACAGCACCTAGCACAATGGGTCCAAGTCCATAACTAGGGTTCGTGGGCACCTTGATAATTCAAGTGGTAGTAATAATAATAAATTACACATTTTCAATGTTGGTGAAAAAATAGCTAACATAAGGAAAGCGTATGTGTTCCAGGCCACAGCAAAATGTTTAATACATAGTCATTATAAATCCCAGAAGTGATCAATTTATACCAAGAAACATTTGTACATGAGCAGTGCTGCTATGCCACTGAAATGTAACACAATGATTCAGTATGCGCACAGAACTGCAGTGGACAAATGCATACAGATTCGTTCCATACTGTACAGACATTTTTACACAAATGTTCTTAATTGCTAACAGAAAAAACATCCACTACTGTCACTTGATTTTCTTTAACTAAGTTCCTCCTGTTAGTAACATATTTGCAGCAGCAGCCTTCATCCAAGTTCTCGCCTTGTTGATTTTTGATCTTTGAAATTTATTCTGACGATGCTCCTGGCCTAAGTGCTTTCTTTTGCAGAAAACGAAGTAATCAGATTTCATGAGAGCTGGGTTATTGCACACTTGTATGTAGCTCTTGGAGGAAGCTCCTAAAGGAAATAGAAGTCTGCAACATGCTCCAAATTCCCTTCAGGGCCCCTGGTTCTTTGATTTAATCTTTAAACAGTCAAGACTTTTAGCCATTCTTCAGACAAAAATAGGCTGTGGTATCAAATGTACTTCAAGGAAGTACATTGTGACTTTGTACTGATCTCTGGTATAGGTAAATATATTTTCTCCCACCTTTTATAAGCTTCCTCCTATATCATCAGTAGTGAAAATTTAATTTAACAGAAGTGATAGCCGATACTTTTTAGAAATTGGAGGAATAATCTAAACGAAATATTACACTCTCAGTGAGGCATTTTGTTCTTAACTTCCCTAGATTTGAGATTTACTTTCAAATAGCTAAAATGGAAGAAACCTGTTGGTAACTTGGTCTGCTTGGTAAATTTTTATTATTGACTAAATAGAATATGTTTCCTAGATATCATGCATGCTCTATTTTGCTTCTTGCAAATTCCCAAGAGACTTATGCTGGCATTTTTTCATACTGGCATTTTTTCATTATGCAGAGGGAAGTTACATTAAATTCAGGCCACATTTTTTTCTGAAAAAATTACATCAAGACCTTTTTTTTTTTTCTTTTAAGAGTAGTTCTTCAGCATTTGTGTGTTATGTAAGTTTCATATGTTTTCCAGCAGACTGAGCTTACACACAAGACCAGATTTCACATACGAAGTGGGTTTTTTTCTCAGGCACCATCATCCTGATAAAGGTGTCACATTAAAACATTGTGTCATGCTCCACACTCCCAATGCATTCCTGCTACCCTCAATACTCACGCTTGGTAACCTTGCAGTGGGGAGAGCTAGGGAAGAATTTCCCCTTACTGAATCAAACTCACGTTAAAATGATTTAATGATGTGCAGCTTACAATAGGGTTCTTCTCAACACACTTTGTACCTTTTTAGAGCCTGAAAGTAAGAAGATGAAAGAAGAGCTAGAGAGAGGATAGAACAGATTCGTGTTCTAACATCTACAAGGTAGTTACAGGTTTTCCTTAAATGAAGTGTCTATAACCAGGATGTCATTAAGTATCCATTGGTATTAGAACAGGGCAAGATATTTGTATTTATATTCTTATTCTCTCATTTTTATTTTTGTCTTTCAGGATGTTTCCACTTATGCAGTAATACAGTTTCAGGTTTTTTGTACGTTTCCTCTAAATTCATACATTCAATTATTTCAAGACACTCTGATCCCATTTGTGGATTGCTTGCAAATGGTTTGCTTCAGATGTTCTAAGTGATTGTGGGTCATTTATCTAGGTCATGTGGCATGAGTCTACTCCCTGAGTAGGTAATGCCTGGGTCACTGCAGAGGTCTCGCAAGGAAGCTGAAAATGCCATTGTGGAAGAAATACAGTGAGGTGAGAATAATGGCTGAGGCCTCTTCCCCCCCACACCACCCCCGCTTTGGAAAAATTTTTTTTGCTAATATTTTTGATGTGCCCAGCTCAGAGCATAAAACTTGGCTGTTATGCTTAGAAATAGAATAGTGACAGAAACCTGGGAAAGAAATTATACTTTGAACCCCTGTTTCCTTTATAATCAACCAGGATGAACTAGGCTACTTGTGGTAGATACAGATATCTTTCTGCAGATGTGTTCTTTATGTACTTTAGAACAGCTACAATCAGGTTTATGTTGAGTTAACATTAAGAAAAGAGCCATATGGTCTGATCTAAACTCCATCAAAATTGAAAGTTTTCCCTTTAATCTCAGTGACATTTGAGTGAGGGTCCCAGGACCCCTCAAGCTCCAGGAGCCATAAATTGTTTCAGAAAGTTGATTTTTCACAAAGTACATAGATTTATGTTTCTAGCCTTTAGAGTCTCAGAAGTGAAGCCTGAAACACTGATTCATATAGGTGGCTTCTGCAGAGAACACAGGAAAGTACTGGAGACATGGCTATCTACTTTTCTGGAGACATGGCTGTCCAGTCTTCTGGACCTATACTACATCAAGTTTGTAAAGTGGGGTGAGTGGGGAGGGCGGAGGGGTGGTATATGTGATATCTGAGCAGAAGGGGCATGAGAAAGCTTAAGAATCCAGGACTCAATTTAAATCTGCATGCACTCAGAAGGAGCTATCCAGTAGTAAATGGCACATTGGAAAGGGCTAGAAGATTAACTATCACCTTCTTATTCTGAGAGTTTCATTTCTGTGAATACAGTGAAGAAACGAACAATTGTAAATCTGAGATAATAATAATAATAATTAATAAATCATCTTATTCAAAGGCATGATTCAAATCCCAGTGAAGTTGTGAGATCCTTACTGGGATTTTCTTGAAGCCCTTCAGGGATTGAGCCTTACCTTATTTACTCCTGTGTGCATTAAAGAGCACTCTATTGTCAGCTGGAGATTCACAGCTGTTAAATTTGTCGGAATAGAAATTACTCCTATTGCTCTGTGGCAAACATTAATTAGATTTATCAGTGACTCATCACATCTCTTCTGATGTTTTTTTAAACCACATCGATAAGTTTGTTTCTTTTTAAATCAGAAGACAAAAAATGTTCAAAGTCCGGCAGGTGGGACAATCTTTGATTTTAGTATTTATTTTAACTGAAAGTTTCATTAAAAGTAAGATAATGCAGAGTTCAAAAGGCAAAGTCATTCATCATGTTACTAAAATACCAAGGAAGTGGTTTTTTGAACTCACTGCTTCCTTCTGCAAAGGTGGGATGAAAAAAAAAGTGGTTTTAATGGATGGAAAAATTGGCATGCATTACTCGGTTTTTATTATGAACATATGTTGCAAGTACTAGTAAGGCAGAAGAGTGCAATGCATCTTCTATTTCTTTATATAAAAGGTACTTCTTTCCAAATAAGCACTTTTCCTGCTTACAAGAAATAATCTACAAGTGAACTATCAGAAAACACATGCATGTTATCACTGCACAGTGCCAGGAGTGGCTTAACCTGGACACTTTTCCAATTTTTTCAGAATACTTACATCAAACTTAATTTCACAAAAGCTGTGCTTTTAAATCATTCATTTGATGAATGCAACCCCTAAATGCAATGTACAGTTGTAAATACTGGTGCTTAATCAAATGTTGTAGCTTATAAAAGATTAATATTTATCTGACTCCAGAATTTCCATACCCATTAATACTTTGTCGAAAGCTGGCATATTAGTTTGCTTCTTCTGAAGTCTTTGTATTTAATGTGCACATAACAAATAGAAGCTCATTATTTTCCATTTTGTTTTACTTATATATGTATATAAATAAGACTATATGTCTCATATATCTCATATATATATATAAGGAAGATTATCTATAATAATCTTATATCAGTTGCTGAGAACTTTACATACTTTGTACTTTATAGGAATTCTTTTCTCATCTTTATGTATTAGATGTATAAGAGACAGATTTCTGAATTTGCTTAGGCAAAGTAGCCCGAGCTCAGAAATCAAAGACTCTATGCTTTTTTACTATTCAAAGTAATTCAGGATCATAGCACTGATAGGTCACAAGTCAGATTGACCACAAGCCCAGGAACTCAAGAATCATGGCAAATGAATATATATCAATCTGTAGTAAAACTAATAAAGAAATATAAATTATAGACTGTTTAAAATGGCTCATTTTAAAACATTTTCCTGCTATCATGATCAAACTCACAAAAATCTTTATTGTCTCAGCTCACTGGATAGAAAAGATGAAACACAAAAGGTGAGCAGGTGTGCCAGAGGTCGAAGAATAAAATTTGCAATCTGACATACCTGGAGCTGTCCTAAAGCAAATGAATTATTCCTGCTGAGAAGTTCACAAAAGATGATTAATATTTTCATTCTCCTAATATACCAGATTTGTGGGTTCAATTGTTGCTGTAAATTGAGAAGTATTTTGTTTCTTCTACATAAATTCAAACTCATTATTTACTCTCAAACTTCTTCTCAAAGTATTTTTACAGAAAAAAAGAACAAATAAGTGCTATACTCTAATAATATCTGTCAAAAGAAAGGATGTTTTATGGGAAGGTATTCATAACAGGTTTCTGTGATGATCAATTCATCATGACATAGAGGTTCAAATGCAGACCATGGTTTATATATGCCAAACCTTTTTGTTTTTAATGTATTTTTGTATTTTTTTGTAGCTGCTCTAAGTATATTCACAGTCATTACCAACTGGGAATTTCATTTCAAGGTTCAGCAGAAAAAGCCAAAGTCCAAGTCAGAGAGAGAACTGTGCTCTCTTAGGAATGATTCTTTCCATGCAAGCAGAGCTGATGACCTCAATCCTTGATCACAATTTTCAGTGTATTTTGACCTTAATATAGTCTCAGGAGTTGAGTGCAGTAATGGAGAGTTTCTGTGTTCCAGAGCCAAGTAAAATATTTTGGGCTAAAATTTTCTGAAGTGACTGATCTGGGAGACTTTAGTTTTTGAATGCTGCTTGAAAGCTTCACCTACCTTTGATGCCAGTGCTACCAACTCTCTTGCTAGGTATTGAAGGCACTAAAAAACATCCCAAAGAATCAGGGACTTAACCATAAAGTTTTGTTCTTAGTTTTCTCTTATTGTTTCCACATTTGGCTGTATATTTAGGACTGATTAAATACAGGCTGTTTGTAATGTCTGTTTGATAGCACTGGCAAANCCAACCTTACCTCCCCCCATACCTTGCTTTCTAACAAAACAGAAACTCCCTCTTTGTTGCTATCCTGAAGAGAGTTCAAGCCACTCCATGACCATTTCTCCACTTCCCTTTCTATACCATGAAGGCACATCTGAGAGTACTGGAACAACATGAAGTTGAAATTTTGAAGCGCTGGACTGCGTGGGATACTCGTGATCTTAATTTTTCTGATGC
>WAAD01021522.1:106217-136789 GCA_013389945.1 Fregata magnificens | reverse complement strand
TAAGCTGTGTGCTCTCTAATTGCTGGATGGAGTTCCCGTCCCACTGAAATCAGAGTCCAGCAAAAATTTAAATAGCCAATTCAGCCAATAATGAACATCTGCATGACCGCATACAACAGACATCGATGAATTATTATTTTCCAGTTCCAGGTTTCTCTGCTTGGCAAAAACATTATTCACACATTGACTATGACAGGGAAGAATAGAAGTATATTATCAATTATTCTTATAAGGAAGCAGAACTCTATTTCAGTAAATATCTTCTACGTTTTTTTTCAGCATCTGAACTACTTCACCTGAAAATATTTTACTTCACTTTTCCCTGAAACACGTCTTCCGCTTTCTTAGTTTCAAGGTCTCCAAAATTGTTTCACTTGTTGAGTCATAGATAGAAATTTTGTAGATATAACTAGTCATTTATTCATCAGTGAATTTTGAAATTAGGACCATGGACTTGAGTACGCTTTGGAAGTGAAAGATAATCAGTGAAGACTGGGGAGCACAGCAGTAATGTCAGAAGCCTTGAATCATTGAAGAGGCTGCTGGTACACTGTTCACACTGGTATGTCCCTTGGGAAGGGGAATCTTCTCTCTTGCCTGTCAGCAACACATAGTGAATTAGTGTAAAGATGATGGATGCCTGGGCAACTGTCACCAGATGTTTGTCTGAGATGAAGGGGCAAAGTATCTCAACAAGTTGAGTTTATATAAACACATTTATCATGTTTTCTACTGAAATATCAGGATCAGTTGTCTTTATTATTCACAGGGAAGACATGATCTAAAAGGAGGCATCTCAGCTTGGGGATATCTGTGGAAAAACCTCTGGCATATCCATGCAGCTGAAGCTTATTTTTGCTATGCTAGTCAAGTCCAAACCACCATCCAAGCTAGGATCAGCACCCAGCAGTGAGAGTGTGCATAGGTTCATTGACACATTACCAGCTACTGTCAAGCTGTCAGATCCTTTCAAACCATGAATAATAGCCAGGACCCCTCCATGTGGCAGCAGAGAATCAACATCCTAAAGGGAGAAATTATATTTTCTTCTGTTTCCGGGTGATCTGCTGAAGGAGCTGATCCTGGAGTCCTGAGAGCTTTTCTCACAGCATCAAAAGTAGAAAGCTGAAGAATCTGGTTTTAGTTGCCTGACCTTTGAGGGAAAGAGCCAGGCCAGAACAAGTCTGTGTTTACATTTCCCAGTCAGGGGAGGAGTGACAAGATTGGTAAGGGTGTTAGAAGCATCAGTTCTGCAAATGTGAGGAAGCCTTCTGGTTTGCATTATGTTGACCACTATATTGAACTCCAATTTTTGTTCTCTTTTTAACCCTGGGAAAATTTTTGCTTGCTGCTGAGCAATGATGGAGAAATAAATGAAAGCTGAGTAGGATGAGGTGTGTATGTGAGAAGGACTGACACGGTGAGCATTTTCATAGTACAGGCCTAATGGAAGGGAGCTTTGGTATTCAGCTGTTCCAGAATCAGTGCCAGATCCTGATGCAAGACTTTGAAGGTTACATTTTGCATTCAGAAATTAGTGATTTCTTTGTTAATCCATGTTGGGAATATAATTTGGTCCTACGCATGGATGGTGCTGATACATGCTCTAAGCCTTTGGGACATTTACATTGAGGAGACCTTTGCTGGAGGCTGTCACTGGAAAGCCCTTGGTATGACTCAGGCACTTGGGGTGGACCTCATCAACTTGTCTAGAGTCTTTTCCTTCCCCTTTTCCCTAACAATGCCAGATGAAGCAAGATGAAGGAGGATGTTAAAAGGATGCAGTACGCTGGACCTCTCATAGAGGTGACCATTATGGTACCTGCTGTGAACAAGTGGAAAGCCATAAATAAAATAAAGGCTTTACCATGGTCCTGAAAGAACTTTTGGTATTCGGGTAGCTTGAGAGCTTCCCTACATAATGTAAATTTGTGGCTTATAGAAAAAACTTAAATATGCAGTTTAGATGTACTCTACAGCAGAACTGCTTCTCAGGCCTCCCTGCAACAATGTTCATTAGCAATTTTTTTCAGATTTCTCCTTCTGAACAGATGAATTTTGTCTTGACCAAGGTTACTTAGAGCCAGCTGTTGTTCTGCCTCCTGTTTGCTGGGATGGCACTGATTTCATCTTTGTTCTTTTAGTTGCTCGCATCCCAGTAAGCTGATGCCTACTGCAGTTTCCAAGTCAAAAACAACAGCATCACTGTAAAATAATCACTCATTCTGAAATAATGTATTTGCTTCTGAAATACATTTTTCTCTTTTCCTTTTATATCTCTCCCTCTTTGATGTTGGTGGCCAAAACTTTCCTTGTGTCTGTAATTAACATGACTCATTCAAAGTACTCTTCCTCTCCTTGCTTCCTGGGAAGCCACATTTGGACAGACTTGAAGCAGATCTCATTTTCTAAAGATCCCCTTTAGTTTTTAATATTTTCTTTGAAATACTGTAAAAGAGAAGTTTAGTCAAATAACCTGATGAACCGGGACAATATTTAATAGTGACCTGCTTCTATGTATTTTCTTGTAATGAGAATCATTAAACAGATGGGGGATGTATTAAAGTTGTCACTAAACTAATACATCATTCCTCTATGGAAAATCTCCTGGAGACCTGTTTCAAGCTCAAAAGTTTTATACTCCATGTACCACTACATGAGGCATCTGAACAGGAGAGATCTGTTAATTGAAGCTCACACAACTCTCTGAATATATGGCGGTCCATGAGCAGCTCAATTTCTCTGCAGTGAGGATTTATTATTCATTATTTACACTTGTTAACAGTAAGCTGGTTCAGATCATACAAGGTTCAAGGACACCTTGAAAACTCCTGTAAAAATGTAATACTGTGAAAAAATTGTTGTGAGCCTTTAGATAGTAGAAATGTATTGAAAGTGAAATTTAAACAGTGACGTAATACATGAAACCTGGCAAATTAAACTGAACAGTTGCACAGAAATGTTTAGTTCATCTGTTTCCACACAATGAAATTCTCTACAGTGGTATATCTGCAAGTGTCTCTGGAAAACTGTAGCTCCAGTTGTAAGTCCTACTTTTGGTTTTAGCTAAAATGTCATTTTAGGTGGAGAACAGAAGGAAATATTTTGTTTTGGACCATGTGTGCAGCTGCCTTGGCAGCAAGGGGACTTATGCCTGCAAAAAGACACCTCTGTATATGTTTATAACAACATCTTCTCCTTGGACTGAAGCATCAGCCTGACCTTTCAAGGGCCAGGTTCTAGCATGTTTATTTCCCCTGAGTACTATCTGTCCAGGCTCCAATGCTGAGCTCAGCGTGGATGCCGACGGCTACAACAGAGGTGAAGCCGTGTTTATTCAGACCAGGCATACTAAACCGGAGTTACTAAATCCCATATCCTAGTTGATATGCTCAAGAGCAGTCATCACTTACAGCTTCCCCTAAATTCACTACAGTTTATGAATGCTCACCAGCTCCCGGAAATCATCCCATGTAAATGTAATTGCCAAAAGAGGCCTTTAGAAACCTAACATTAGGTACTCAGAGTTGAAAAATTTGACAGGGAAATCTATTTTGATCCAGGATATTTTTTTAAGTTTTAAATGCCAGTAAGTCTGAAGGTTTACTTACACATAAGTTACCTTTTTTTGTTGTTTAGTGTACACTGAAAAGAAAAGAATAGCTGCTTGTATTTCTAGATGTTAAATAATGCCCTGTCTACTTGCACTCTTAATAGAAAAAAAATCTTTTTGATGGCTTTGGAGACAAGCCCTGTGTCCTTTAACTCTAGAAACTGAATAATCAATTGTTTTAATGGGCCTGCTGCTCACATTTATTTTTTTCCAGGGGAAAAAATTGAATAGATTCATTTTTCACTTACAAGGAACAAAAAGGGTTTCAGTGTACTGAGCTGAGCAGCTGCCTGTGCTGGTTTTGGCTGGGATAGGGTTAATCCTCTTTATAATAGCTAGTATGGGGCTATGAATTTGTGCTGAAAACAGTGTTGATTATGCAGAGATGTTTTAGTTGTTGCTGGATAGTGCTTACACTAGTCAAGGAATTTTCTAGCCTCCCATGCTCTGGTAGGTGCACAAGAAGCTGGAAGGGGAGGGGACACAGCTAAAATTGTTGACCCAAACTGGTCAAAGGGATATTCCATACCATATGACGTCATGCTCAGTATGTAAAGCTAGGGAAGAAGAAGGAAGGGAGGGGACGTTTGGAGTGATGGCATTTAGTCTTCCCAAGTAACCGTTACACGTGATGGAGCCCTGCTTTCCTGGAGATGGCTGAACGCCTGCCTGCCGATAGGAAGTAGTGAATGAATTCCTTGGTGTGCTTTGCTTGCACACAGCTTTTGCTTTACCTATTAAACTGTCTTTATCTCAACCCATGAGTTTTCTCACTTTTACTCTTCCAATTCTCTCCCCCATCCCACCGGGGCGGGGGGAGTGAGCGAGCAGCTGCGTGGTATTTAGTTGCCAGCTGGGTTTAAACCACGACACTGCCTTACTTTCCTTTGTAGTAAAAACTTTAACAAAATAGCAGGAAGAAGAAAAGTGAGATTTAATTTTCATTCTAATAAAAAAATCAAGTTCAGGCTTCCTACTCAAGTATATAAATGATCCGAAAGGGCCAAAGCTAAGGGCAAATATTCTAGCTTAGGGTACATATTTTCATGCTATTGGCTAGCTTGTGTACGAGGGGAAACGAAGGGTTTGATTATCAGATTTTGATGTTGCTTCCAGAAGTTTTGAGTCTGTACGTGTTCCCTACAAAGAGGTTGTATTATCAACTGCTCACCAATGCTGTGACAAAATTCCAGCTGCAAAAATTATCCTGCCTTTCCTGTGGCATGGTTTTGTCTACAGAGGTGATAGAAAGGTCTCTCCAAAATTATCGTTGCTGATGGCAGTGTCTGCTCTAGACATTGCTCTATCTGCACCTGTCCTGCCCAAGGCTTGCAGAGTTGGTGAGCTTGAGCCATATAGAAACTGAAACTAAATACACTACTAAGAGGCCTTCTCTACAAGCATAGCTCCAGCCACAGTTAGCTTTAGCTGTACTGCATGGTAGAAGAGATAAAAGTCTGGTTTGTCATCTTCTCCACTGATTTGCTAAATCACCAAAAAGTATGAAGGCAATTCAGTTACAGATTCTTTCCCACTTGCCTGTGTTAATGGAAAAGTATTCTGACTAGTGAGCAAAAAATTTTTGACATTGCTGATTTGAATTTTTGCTGTCCTCTAGCTTTGTGTTGGGTGTTGGCATCTGCCTGTTTTACCACACTTGAAGCCAAGACCAAGTAAAGTTCCCAGGCTGATTTCCCAAAGATCTGTTTGTTTGTGAAATGCTGAGATGTCAAGGAATCCTGATTGCTGTGAAATCAGGCTGAGGTGAGGCAGTTATCTAAAGGGCAGGTCAAGTCTGATAGTTGCAATTCACAGCTCTAACAGGCAAATCCAGTCATAAAGCACAGAAGAAACATGAGACAGTAATCCAAAAAGTCTATAAAACAACCAGCAAGTTTCAGAAAAGAGTTTGTAGAAAGCTCTTGTCTAGCTGACCTCCCATTCTCATCTGAGTTGGGAAAGCGCTAGGTGGGATCTGGAGGAGGAGTAGAAAGAGCCCCTGTGTGACTTTAAGGTCAGAATATTTAAACGGGCACATAGAGACACAGTCTCTACCTTGTGAGAATGCAGCTTTTTAAAGCATTACATTTAAGCTTTTCAAATCCTCCCTCAGAATGAAGCAGAATAAACCTTCTAAACTCCTTTTCTTTCACTAGAAGTACAAATAAAACTGCTCACTTTTGTACCTTCATTAAATGGAGTTATTTTGGAAATCACCATACTCCTGAGATCTAAAATGTACAGATGCCACCTATGTGACAAAGTAGACAAGTGTTTTTCTAGTGCACACCTCCATATGCTCAAGTTTTCCAATTTTAAGAAGGAATGATGATGTTTTTTATTTGTTTATTTTGCACTCACTAGATGTTTGGGGAAGGTTTTTTTCTGGTTTTGCTGAGACATGGTCCTTGCAAAAAATCTGTTGTCCAAAGGATGAATTAACTAAGTAAGAAAGATTTCCCAAACCCTCATCCAGAAAAACAAAGGATTCATTTCATCAGTAATCATGCTGATTCTTTTTCCAATGTTCAACTTAAAACCTGCACTTTCTTGTTGATTTATTTTTTTGCAACTACTTCTACCAGTTTTCTTTTTCAACTACTTTCAAATATTATCTTAGTGCTATCTAAGATTATTACCAGTGAAAGATAGAAGCCAAAATTACATTTTTTGTTCTTTCTTCTCTCTTTCTTTCAGAGGAAAGCTGACTTAAAAACTAAGTGTCATTTACACCTTCTTGGTTTTGTCTAAACAGCTGAACTGGTGAGCTTTGCAAGTCCAGCCTACAGCCCTGGTCCCTTGGGTGCCAGGTTATTGGAGGCATTATTGCTCCTTCCTTCCTGCGTTGGTGGTTAAGTTCGCTCCAGTGAAACTCAAGGCACACTGAGTTTGTATTCAGATATTATCCTGATGTGTAGTCAGGACACAGCCAAAATATGTACCCACCCCAAACAGCTGGGAAGCTCAGCTGAATCACACCTCATTTAGACATACGTAACAAAGACAGTAAATACGCTTAATACATGGCCTTATGAAACACATGACTTCCCTGGTACCTGAAAAAACTTGGAGCAGTTATTTATGAATTTCTATGACTAATACATCCTCCTAAGTACAGCGGTACTCTCTAGCAATGTCCTGAGGCTGATCGGTATGGCAGAGTTATTCTCAATTGGTTGAAGGTTGCTTAGGTACCTCCTCCAGGGAACGAAATTACAATACTGCAACCCCACAGCTTTAATTAAAGTCAATGCTGAGAAACAGGGAACCATAATTGGCTTCCCGTCAGTCTACCACCATTCCTTCACTACCTCTGCTCTACCTCTCTCTATGTAAAGATTACAATGTTAAAAAAATCAAAAGTTTTTCAGACTGCCTATTTCTGTCTCACTTTTTGCAAGCAATTAAATGCTTTTTCTGAGGGCAAGTGAGATCAAGCCATGGAAGTTGCTAGTTAGATACAGGATCTGCAGAGAAAAATGCTAGTCTCTAACTTTGTATATTTTTGTATCTCTTGTAAACATCACATTTGGAAGTGGTACTCAGAGAAACCTCATACTAAGTTCATCATCTTGAAACATAATTCCCTTTTACTCTAAACAGCTTTGTGTGCTGACACTGAGACAAAATTAGATGAGGTGAACCCTAAACAGATCTCTCAATTTCTGCCTCAGAGCATGTATATAAAGCCTAAAAATAGTATATGACAAACAATGAAAAAATCATACAATATGATAAGATTTGCATGATATAGATTAGACATTACTTTCTAAATAGGATACTGAGCGGCTTAGACATCCGAGCAAGTCTTTTCATTCTTTTCTGATTCACTATTGCGAGATCTGCTACAGCCTTGTGGTCTCCTTCACCTGCTAAACCTGGTAGTAAAAAACAGGTTTGCCAGGTTAGTCTATCAGATGGCAAGGAGGCTTATTAGCTGAAGTATTAATGTCTTTTTAGCTTGAAACCATACTCTTTGACAATAGAAAACTTTTAGGAGAAATTAAAGCTTAAACTTCTTCAGCAGTCTGGATGGCATGTTCATTCATTTTCCTTAAAGCACAGTTTATCTGTGGGACATTTTTTTCTTCCATTTTAGTCATACATTGCAAAGGGAATTAATTTTTTTTCTAACTGCCTCACCTCTGCTTAGGCTGGGTTTTTTGTTGTCTTAAGCTTATTGGTATCAGGAAAGCCTTGCTATATCTAGTGAGGAGGCTGATGATTCCTACTATTTGTTTGAAGAGCATATTAGAGACAGATGATGAAAAATACCATAAGATTTCCTGATCAGGAGAAAAGGATGAACATTACTTTGGTGATTCCCTGTGGAAATGCTGATATTTAGAGAGCTTTCTGTGTAATAAATGTAGGAGATAGGAAAATCCCTTAGCAGAACATGAAAGCCTTTAAAATTGAAAAAGAAACCTCCCTGTAATTGATCATTCTGTGGCTGGTCACATCAGGGAAGCTATTTGTGCCTTTCAGCCTTTCTCACTTCCCCCCTTTCTTTCTTTCAACAAAAGAATAACTGAATTAAGAGAAAGGACTTTGGCAGAATATAGAAGGGCAGAGGCCCTTCTGGTTATCTTGTCAGAAACCAGATAAGCAGAAATCCTGCAGGAATCCTGTGTTCCTAAAATGGATCAAAACTGTCATCTTGATGTTAAACTCTGGTTTAGTCCTTGCTGTTAAGATGATTGAATACATGGTTGCTGCCGAAAAGGCAACATCTTACTCAGTGAGAGTAAGGCAGTGATATCTGAGCTGCCACAGTCTTTCCCTATAAATAGCATAATTGACTGCTGGTTCTCAGATGACTCCAAATTGTATTTTAAAATCAAAGTTGACTTTTAATGTTGAGTTGTGGTTGCCAGATATATGTGGTATGGCCTGTCCTTTTATCTCTTCTTGTCTCTTCAAAGGAATGCTTCCTGTTATACATGCTTTTCATTTTTTTTACCCATTCATTTGCTGGTGAGATCTCTCATTACTATTCCATTTTCGTTGGTATTTTGGTTAGATTATTATAACATAGATACTAAATTCACTGTTTACATATAAGGGTCCTGTTTAAATACAAGTAAAAAAATAATGCATTGCATACTTTACATATTTTTAAAAGAGCAAAAGAAAGAACTAGACATTAATATTACTGCTGATAAAATTGTATGTAGACTGCTACTGAAAAACATTGCTGTGACAGCACTGAGTGTTTAGCTAAAAGCCCCCAAATTGTTTTGCTAATGCTCTTGCTATCCACAAGGGATCTCGTATGCCAGACAATAATAGTTCCCCCTGTTGCTCTTCTTAATTATGGCTTCTCATATGAATATGCCCCCTAATCAGAAAAGCTTTTAGATAGATTAGATTGGATACTGATTATAACCAGAGAGACTGCAAGAAGTTCCATGAAAATTCTTCTTATTTATGCATCTAGTACTGTAACTGGGCACAGACCTGCTGTGTCTGTGGGGCTCTGGGTCGCCAGGGATTCAGCCTCTGCTGCATCAGCAGCGTTCAGTTTAAAAAGACTACAAGCTAAGGTGGAAATAAGCTCAACATGGATTAACAGCCTGAGTATTTATCCAGCTTCTTGAGTGTATTTTGCCACCTGTACTGATTTCCATGCCATGGCTCACAATGCTAAACTTTTTTAGATTGAAAACCAACTCATATATTCCATAAAAGACTTGAGGTGAATTTTTTTTTATATCAAAAGAATGAGCATTATTTCTAAATTATCTTGCTTGTCTTTGTGCACAAGTGTCCTTGCTTCAGGAAGGATCGGGTAGCAACTTTGGTACGGGATAGATACCCCCAAAGGACTTGGAATGTTGATGACAATCTGTAGGGAAGATGTATGAACTCCAGGAAGATTTAAATATGATTAAAAAACTGACACTGTGTTGATGCTTGCTATGAGGACAGATATAATGCCTAATCTCTTATAGTCAGTTAAAATTCAGAAGTCCATATATTTAATAACGTAATCGATATAGACATCTCAAGACCCTGTTTTGTACACAGATATCAAACAACATGCTCTGACTGCAGAGACATAGTTTCTTTTAAAAACTTTTGTCATCTTAAAGAAACACTCATTCTGGAATCAAGATGAAAAAAAAAATACTTAAATATCAATGAAGTTTCTAAAGGAAAACTGCAAAAGCTATGCTATCTTTCAAAGCTAAGTGGTCAAATGAAAATGTACTCTCGGCCCAATCCATTCCTGTTACACATGCTCACAGAGATTGTCTAAACTGTCTAAAGAAGAGACAGTTTTGTGTTAAGATAAGTGGGGAAAAATTATTCTTCAATGATAAGATAGGCAGCAGAAAGTGTTCTTTGACTTTCTGGGAATCAGACAGATCTGAAGGATTATGAAGAAGAAGGAATGGGCAGGCAATTGCAAGATTCCTTCTATCTTCTGAACAACAGGAATGAGGATGAAGAAGATTCTGGAAATGAACTGCTGGATAAAAATAAAATGAAGAGTTTGGGATATTGGAGCAATGGACCACTTTCAACAAGAAGAAGCACCTGTGAAGTCTGGAAGGTGTCCATCTCAGTCAAAGGAGAACCGGCCTCCCTAACTAAACTGATCAGGAGAGTGTTAAATTATCTGCAAGGGGAGAGAGTGGAAAGGATGTAAAAAAACCCAATTCCTTAGCATAAAATCAAGATATGAAGAAGAAAATTAATCAAAGTACCGCAGGAAGTGAAATAAAGATATCCTGGACTGTCTATACTAGTGTAAAGAGCCTCGGCAACAACAAAGAATATTGCATTATTAGTCAACTATTAAGTAATCTTTATTAACGTGATATCACTGACATTTTCTTGAGAGATTAGAGACATGAAATCACTTGTTCCAAAGTATTTAAGGAGGATGGTGTGTGCTGTGTTAAAAATCGTACCGTCTGGCTATGCCTATACTAGTAAATTAAACAATGTTGGGGAACTTTTCTGCACATTGGGACTTCATTGTCCATATTACTAAAAGGTTAGAACAATCCCTAACATGGTTTTGGACTGCATCAACCAGCACTTTTCCAAACAATTCCCTGACACAGTATGGATGTTAGCATTGGACAGGGACCACTCCAAATACGCAGTTTGTATGTGGTCACTCTGTTTAGAGGGTAAGAGAAATTAATAATAAGAACACGGGAGTAGGATGGGGGGCAGGGAACAAACAGACTTGATTTGGTGCTTTTTTTTAATCTGAGTAGTATGTGATAAAGCTCTCATTGTCTCACTGTTGAAATGCCAAAATTATAAATTACTTTCATATCTTAAGAGTTATATCTGAGAATAACTCTTTATTAGACTCATATTGATACACAAGGAAAAATGATCACAGAACTTGTGCTTACTTAGGAATGTAAGATTTTGTAAAAGTAGAACATTTTTACAACTAGCAAGATACACGCTGGCACAGGCATTGTACCTGTACACACATAGATATGTGATGGTTTTCTTTTTTAAGTTCAGGGGAAACATAGCTTTAAAAAACTGTAAATAGTTATGTGATAAATCAGCTGGGAAACAATAAATTGAAAAAACATGAATGATAACTGGGAGAACTTAATGAATGTTTCACTACATGTGCCAAAACCATAATCACATGGTTGAGAAATGAGACTCCAATGATAAATGAAAAAACCCTCTAAGCTGACAGGGCTTTTTACTTTCTAAAGGGGAATGAGGAAAACAAAGGAAACTGATGTGAGTGATTATCAACCAAAACTGAATATAAACTGTAGAAAACTGAGAAGGGAAGCGAAAGGATGGAAGACACATGTCCATCAAAGTTAAGGACATCATGAAAAGTTTTTTAACAGTACAAGAAGAAAAGAAGCCATTAACTGGTGCTAGTACATTACTCAGTAGAAAAAGGGTAGAATATAAAGTATTAAAGCAGAAGAATCAGCAAAGTTGAGTGAATGTATAATAAATATACCCTTAGGGGAAAAAGGCCAGATAGAGTGGGTTTTGGCAAATGGTAATCATGCCCTTTCTACTCCAATAAAAAAATCTTAAAAACACCCACAAGAGTTGAATACCTTTAAAATTATTGGGAAATGATAGTCTGGATCTAAGCGTTTTGGAAGAGCTACCAGACGTTGTCTTGGAGTAAAGAGGAAGTTCAAGATGGTTGGAATTCTACCGTACAGAGAACAATGGTAAAGTGTGCAAAGCAGGTAGAGACGATCATCTGAGTAATGATCAGTCTGTGAAGATGACTATGCTCTGACTGAGGCAGACCATAAATCCATTCTTGCTCTAGGATATACCTATACTGAAACAAGTACAAAGGTCAGATCTGGGGGCTGTATCAGGTGGCTTTTGTCATCAAAAGGGACTGAGGGGCTGTAGCACTAAAAATTTTTGATAAATATCGTGTCATAGCATCTTAAAATGCGACAAAGTAGAAAAATTAAATTGTTGCTGTTAAAATATGTAGGTATTGGGCAGCATGGCATTGTGCAGATCACAAATCACTAATACAAATTGACTGGACCATTTAATAAGTTCAGGACAAGATGTATTTAAAAAGACCAAGTACAAATCATTGATTTTGGAACAAGGGAAACCACATTTGGAGAACATAGATGCTGAGGAGACACTGACTCCTTTTTTTTTTTTTTTTTTCAGGTTAGGGGTTAGAAGCGAAGTTCAGTGTGACATGAGTTGTAGGTGTGACGGTCTTGTTATTAATGTTAATAAGGCAAATTAAATATTTGGATCTGTGTAGACAGCAGTATGAGGTAGTAGTAATGACCCTATATGAACAGCTTTTGGCACTGGTGTGATGGTTCCTTGAATGCTGTGTCCAGTTCTGGTGTCCACATTTCAAGAAGGATATGTTTACCATACTGAGAGTCCAACAAAATGCTTAAATGAGTGAACTAAAAGCTTCATAGTAAGAAAAATTGAGGAGCTCTACTTAAGTAATTACCAAGTAAAAATTGTGGTAATTCAGTCACAATCTAAATGTACCAGCAATAGGATCTGAAATTTGATAATATGGTGCCACAGCCCATAAAACAAAGGTTTAATGACTGGAAGTAGAAGCTACACTAATTGCTTCTACAACAGCAAATTTAGCTAGCATCTGACACCTCACTAGGCCAGTGGCAGCTTCTCCACATCTGGAAATTTAAAACAGAGTTGGGGTGGGGGGGTCTGTAATAATTTTTGCAATTTTACCACTGCTTCAAACAGCTTATCTTTTGCAGGGTGTCAAATTAGCATGTCATGAAGAGAGGAGCTGCATAGGAGCTCTCAGTGGATTGCTGGGATTTAAAAAGGCATATGAGGAAAAAACATCTCTTGCATCTTTGACCTTTGTCTTACTTTTATTCTTTCTCCAAGCATTTGCTATTGACCATCGTCATAAACAGGACACTGAGCTAGATCAATGGTTGGTCCAACCCGATATAGTTGTTCTTACATTCTTACTATAGTGGTCCTTCCTGCCTTGAATTCCTATGAATGTCAATAGAGATTAGATGTATTCCATTACACATAATTGTTGTCTTGTGTAGGCTTGAGTAGAAAAATATAGTGCCAGCTACTCAGGAAATTGCATAGCTCTTTTAATAGCTGGATCTGTAATTATATACTGATGCCAGATTACCACAGGAACAACTAATGGAAGCAACTACGTAACACCACACAGACTACACACCTATGTTTCAACTGAAGTGTATTAGTCTGGTTAACCATTTGGGGCTCTGTTGAGCTGAGTAAAATATAGCACCTGTATGTTTCAATTAATGCAGGTTTCATCAAGGCTTTAATCATTTATTCTTTTCTAGGTTTCTCACACCTGATCTTAAGAGTGTGAGCTATTGTAGTCTTATGTGCAATCTATTATATACGAGTGTTATAAAGCTTGATAAATATGAAGCTGCCTCTTAAGAAAACAGTGTTTTTCCAGTGGCAGAGATTACTTTAGAAGACATTTTGAGCTTTTCAGTAAATTGGCTGCAAATCATTTTGATGTTTAGAGTGCTAGATGTATGGATAGTGACACATTCTGACAAGGCAGAAAGTGGTGTGGCATTATCAGTAGCCATGGAAATGGTCCTGAAAAGGAATGCTACAGTACTTTAATGTAAAAAGCACCATTGAGACTTTCATAATCTGTTCACAGATGGCTTATAAACAGAAAGAGGTGAAATCAGCTGAAAAAAGCTATTTAGTAAGAAGTATACATACACGCCTCTTGCCTGAAAGTATACTCAGGTGTTCTGTCAGCCAAGCAACAGACACATTTTGAAAAGAAAACAGAGAAGCAGTGTTTCTGAATTGAATTGTAGAAAATTCCCAGAGAAGAAATGTGGTTAATTTGAGCAGGGGTTTGAGTTAGGATGGAGTCCCAGGAGGGGATCCAAATTAGGGTGGGCCACCTGGTCGTCTTTTCTCAACACCCATGCATCCAGAGGACAGCATCGCAATCTTAAACTAATCTCCTGGATCAGTGGATAGAATACCTGCCTGACTTGTATTCCATGTGCACACAGCTGTAATCTTCCATATTTCCAGACAATCTCTACATGTGAAGTGAAGTTTACCCTGGGCACCACATCTTTTTAAACACAATGCCAACACAGTCATTCACCTATTATCCCCATGTTCTCATGAGAGATGCCTATTATATAGCACCATTCGGCATGATGCTTGTTCCCCATCAACCAGGAAAAAATTTCTAACCCTCCCATCTAGCATCTGGAGAAACAAATATTTTCTAAATTTGAAGAAAACAAAATCTAGGCTATGAAACTTCCAGATGTATACATATTACTGGCTGACATACATGGCTAATCTATTAATTTTATAAAAGTAACTGGTGAAAAAGACTTAGTAGAATGGAGATCGGAGTCTTTCACTGTGATCACTTTCTGCAAGAGTAAAGACGGGGACTACTGGCAAGCTGTAAACACATTTAAAAATGGGCAAACTATTCATTAAGCTCATAAAAGAGCAAGATGCAGCCCATAATACACATGCACTCTGCATAACACTGAGAAAACCCCCCACGATAATGTATTTATGAAATGCTTGCATTTTCCAAAAAAGAGGTCACTGCCTGACTAATCAACTATATTTTTAGTAATTATATAGAGAACAAACAAAAAACCCCCCAACAGATTACAAAAACTCTCAGAAAAAGTAAGCTGGTCTTTGCTTCTGACAGCAGTTTGGTGCCCAGATGATAGCCCGTTTTGTGAAGCCCCCCGGGTGAGAAAGCATGGTTACTGTATGGACACCCTGTTAATTCCCATGCCCTCTGAGCCGCCCGATGTCCACAGCTGACCCGTGCACTGTCAGGATCATGCCTGTGCCAGAGGCTATCTCCTTGACACTTCTTACTCGTCCATGAAACACACATTTGCACCTGTCACAGGAGCTTTTTGCCCATCAGTGGACCAGCTGATATTGGCATCCTTACTATCCACCCTTGCTGACTGAGGAAGAAACCAAACATCAACACATATTTTGGGTGGCAGAGCCTAAAAAGGATGCCTGCTCACTGATGCATATAAAACTGCTGTTCCTTAGGGAACAAAGGCACATGGTACCTGTCAGTTCATTTTGGAATATCTTCTCTCACCAGATGAAATTAAGGATTAAAATTCTTTATATGTATGTGTGTATATGTTTTCTTATGGTAAATATTAGGTACAAAATTGAAATCAAAATTAGGAAAAGGAAAAAAAAATTCAGCAATAAGGTATACCTGTGGAGTAAGTGTGGTTTTAGCCATTATATAGGGTTCTTCTGCTGGTCACCTCCCTCAGTTACCAAAGTACCAGCATAGTTGTGCCCTCTGACTCTTCTTCTAAGCAGCAATTTTTTGGGTACTGCCATCTAATTACACCCCAACTTCATTCAAAAACTATTGTGTCAAAATTCACTGTTCAACCCACTCTTCTATCCATTACCATCATCTTTCTAAGCACTCCTATTATATTTTTCATTTAGTACCTCAACAAAATACAAGTAAAGCATACTAGGCATTTATGGAAAAAAAATCTGATGAATATGTAGATATGCAGATTTCTTATCTCTGTGTTATCTCTTTCCTTCACAAGCTTATCCGTTTGACACATCGTATAATGCAAATGCACTTGAAGAGTTTCTTCAGCTTTGTGTTGTTGCTTTCATATTTCCACAGTAAACTTCAATTAACCTATTTTTTTAGCATAGTTGTGTTCTTCCTTATTGGAACCAACACTTAAGTTTGTTACATGCTTCTTAAATTGCATAGCAGAAGAACTGTACCAATATCTTATTAACTTCTGTATCCCTCAATTGTTTCTGTCTTTTCAAGGCAAAACATGACATTAATACAACAGGAAAGGAATATGGGAAAGGTGAGTTTATACTGCTTAACAGCAGTCTTAACATTGTAACTTTTAGGAAACCCCTTCAAAATTTTGATTGCCCAAAACACATAAGAATCTGATTTTGTGATTGTAGATGCCTTCAAATACGCTAAATTCTTCCTACTTCAGGTTTAGGGGGAGAGGGAAAGGAATTTGAAAAAGGAAATAAATCCACAGGGCTAATTCCATACTGATAATCTAATGACTATATTTTTTGATAGGCCTAGTAAAGGTACTATTTCTGTAGACACATACTTGCAGCACATAACAGGGAATATTTAAGTGATACTGAATGTCCTTTCCAACAAGGCTGTGGCTGTGCACTACATTTTCCACAAGAGTGAAGCTGGCTGCAGAGGTTCTTGCCCATACTCTCCTTCCTGTCGAGAAGGCTGTGCATTGCCACCTCTGCATTTCAGTTTGCCGCCTGCAGGATGGGCTGTAAATCAGATCAGTGGAACATCCTGAGTTAAACCAAGTATTTTTGGAGGTGGCTTTCCAAATCAGATTCTTCATTTGGCTTAAGGCACAACCCAACCCAGACAGTTGCATCAGTGCAACTGAGATCAGTGAATTACAGCAAAGGGGCTGGAAACAAGCACCAGGGAAAGAGGAAGGAACTGTTGTCTTAGCAAAACTTTTATTCCTGATGGAAATATATCATGGAATGGCTTCCCTGCCCCAGGCGTTTCAGGATGCAAACAGCCCAGCGGCGCAGACAGCATGTGCTGGGCCCGTGCTCAGGACATGAATTCTTGGTTCTCAGCAATGCAGGACTGTTTCCTTCCTGTACACACTTGTTTAGCCATCATAGGTGCATTAAAAGGTAAAGCAGGTGGGTTTCTTTCAGTGCCTATGTTGTTTTTTTCCAAATATATAGTGGAATTAAATGAGATGCTGGTTTAACTTGTTGAGAAAAAGAAGCTTTGTTCCATCTTTTGAAAAGCAGCACTGAAGCTTTCATTCATCTGCTTTTCATCCAGTGTTCTTTTCTGGCCTCCTTTCTGCTTCCTGCCACACAACGCAATATTATTATGAAAGCATTTAAAGTAATGACAACTATATTAAGAACACATCACTTTTTGGAAAAAAATTAACCATTTTTCTGTGTGTAGGCAAAAAAAGGAACAGAAGTTTGCTTGAATTATGAAGGCCACACACACACACTGGGCAAGTGCCATGTGATCTCTGAAGATTATCTAATTGAGCCACAGCTGGAGACAGTCACACATAGCTGTAACACTCAGAGAGCCTATGACACTGTTTCTTGCTCTCCACCCCCACACAGTTTTTCAGCCAGATTGCTAAAACAGCAGTCTTACAGGATATTGAACTCTATGGCAAAAGACACGTACTTAGATATCAACGTTGATATGCTACTCCACCAAGGCTTTCCTATGTATGCTCCACAGAGGATCAGAGATATGTTTCTTCAGAAGCGGAGTCGGATAAATTAGGATCTTAATGTGTATGATGTAAATCTCTCTTTGGTGAAGCCCTGTTTTCCTTTCCATCAAAGACTCAAGGGAAACTGAACATCTCACGTACAAACAGTCATTACGTTACTAAAGATAGACCTTGTTCCAGGAGCACATGTAGGCACGGAGTTAATTTTAAGTACACGGGTAGCCACCGAAGCATTTTAAATGCATTAAAGCATGTCTGAGCATCTTGTTAGGTTGTGGCCAGTGAACCAAGCTCGAGCACTAAGAATCTTGCAAATTATTTTGTCTGGGCACCCAACCGACTTCGGGGAATGCAGCAGTAACACAGGCTTCTGCTTCTCTGTGTTCAGCTTGAAAACATGGTTATAATGTCTGATCTCAGGCCAACAGAAGTTGATGGGAAGTTTATACTTTGAAGTAGACTTCTTATGGAGCAGCTCTTATATTTCTTGCCCAGCTATGGGCCAATAAAATGGCCAAGGAATGTAGGACAGCTTTCAAAAACATTATAAAGAAAATAAAAAAAAAATATGAATGAGAACTACACAGAGAAAAAAAAACCTGAGAGTTTGGGAAAATTACATTCAAGTTAAAATATTGTGCCACGTATCTGACTCTGTGACATCTATAACTATTTACTATTGTATTAAAAATAGTTAGGATGTAGACTAACCACAACTGTTGTTGAACTGGCACTAGGACCAATCAGATCAGATATTTAATATCGTTAACCAAAGAGGATATGAACTACTATCCCTGTGTAACAGAATTGTATCTCTCTACTGTGAAATGACTGATTCTGAATTTTTAAGAAATAAACAAGTCATGACAAAAATTTGAAAAATGCTTTTCTGAAAAGGAAAAAATGTCAGAAATTTCCTGGTATTAATATTTCATATCCTTATACTATTTGTTACATGCTCTAGCACACACAAGTATAACTCAAGGCATAAAACACTTTCTTGTATAATGCAATATAATGAGTCTTTAAAGTAAGAATCAATCTGTTTGAATAGGAGGTACCAGATGTGTATTCACTAAGATGAAAGAAAGACTTTTCTCTCATCAGTGCATAGAAGATTTATGCTTGTAATTCCTCCTAGAGGATGGAGAAGAAATATTCATGAACAGAACGCGTGATGCAGTATGATCTAATGGATCAATCTAATGCAGAAATCCAAGAATTCCTGTGCTCATGCAGGCATTGCTGTAAGTTTTTGAGACTTGTCTTTTCCATTTCTGTCCCTCAGTCTTCTCAACTGTAAATCCTGTGCACTCCAATGCTTTTATGGGGAGGACTAATTAAATTTCAATATATAAAATGTATAAGATTAGGAGCCAAGGAATAGCTTTTTATTCTTATAATCATCTGGGATTCAGACTACCAAAGAAGGAATGTGGAATATTCATGGAGAGTGCTAAGTGCATACAGGCATCCTGATGTATCTGTAATAACTCATATTTAGAGGGATTATTATAGTGGATGGCTTCACCCACTTCTTATTCACTGTAAAATGTATAAGTGAATTTATAATAAAAATAATAAATTAATATTATAAATAAAATAAACACTTCAGAAACTGCTCCTTTCCTTGAGCATCCATCCATTGGATGTAAGGTAATAACATGGCAGAAGATTTGTCTTTATTTCCTATCTATGTTTTAGGGACTTTCTATGAAATATGAGAGATTAGATCATACACCTTTTGTGAAAAGCAGGGCTGAATCTCTCTTCTTTGAGGGAGAGTTAAATCTAACCAAAAGGCTTTCTAACCCCTAGGACTCTAAGGTACTCTAGGTTGAGGCTCCTTCCCTTTAGAAGCTCTTCCACCTCACATGGAGTAAGTCACCTTCCACTGGGAGTTTTGCATTTGACTTCAGTGAGGTCAGGATTTCAACTCAGAGTCTAAGTCACTACTGAAAATAAGACTTTGTATGGAAAGTCACTTACGTGGTTTTAATATATGGATATGTAGTGTTTTATAAAAAAATGCTCCCTTCACTCATCTTTCAGCAGCAAAATGAGACACAAGCAGAATCTGAACTGAATTATCTCTTGCACTTAAACTGGAGGAAAAACTGACATTTTACAAACATTTACATCTTCAGAATATAAAAAATATGTCACAATAAATGCCAGATCAATATCCTTGATTTAGATCTTTTGACAAATAATTGCCACCCCCCCAACTCTTTGCTTCGACTTCCCCCCACCTCTCCTGCCACATTTTAGAATTTGAAATTAAAAGCATAAATTATACGTTGTAGCTTGGAGCTAAAAAATGATTCTGCCTCTGAATGTTCTTTTAGAACCACAGCCAGCCAAAACTAATTCAGCACAGTCTCGCTGAAGTGCTTGGAGCAGTCTGTCTAAACAGCACAGGCCTTCTTAATTTACCAAACGCTCACACTGCCTCCAATTAGGATGAAAGTGACTGTGCCATTGAAGAAAAAAGTAACTTGACTCTTTCAAGCAGCAGCTGAGAGAGTATGAAAACTTGCACAGATGAGGCTTTCAGACTCAGGTCAGCTCCATACCTTTGACCTTCTTGAGGGCCTGTCAAAATGCTAGTGGGAACAGGAAATCTTCCCTGTTTGTATAGCTGCTGGATATCATATGCTGCATCTGCCCTTGCGGAGACCTAGCTTTTATTACATAGCAAAGTCAAAGTCACAAGCCAGATCATTTCAGTGGACTGACTCCTTGCAGTCCATTTTAGGTCATGTCCCTGAGTAAGCCAGAGGACATCTGAACTCTCCCATGCTCTGCTTGAGTTATCATTCGCTCTTCAAAAATGGACAATGGAAGAGATTTCATAGGAATGCGCAGCAAAACTTCTTGTAGGCAGCCATAAAATGTTCTGCATCACAGAGATCATTACCAGGAGGAAACTCTCTGGATCAGTGTTAACAGTTGGGGTTTTGCTCGCATGTTCGATTCCTTTTTCATGCTTCTAACGAAAATCTATACATGTGGAATTTCAATTTGAGATCTAGGGCGTTGGAACATGGTACTAATGCACAGACAAGAGGTGCTGGAATGATGATTGCTTGTGCTTGTCAGTTATAGCTACAGCCATAATGATGCATTGGATGAGTCAACAAAGAAAGAGTATGCAAATGCAGAATTAGAGCCTGTAGCATAAGTTGACTGTACCAGCAGGAAAAAGTAAGGTTGCATTTTCTAACTTTGGTGTACTTGACTTTGCAACTTTAATAATGTTCTTTTGTTTGGAATACAAAAAATAACTATGGCATACTATTTTCTGCAGGCTATGTAAACAAATTTGTCATGAGCAACCACTTTATATTTGTAATCTATCTGATTAATGGTTTCTTGGGCCACCAGCATATGAAAATCAAAGTAAAAATATTTTGTTCTTAAGTTATGCCTGTTCCACAGCAAAAAATCATTTGAGATGGCCCACTTAAGGTATTAAAATACTGTGTGAAACAAAAAGTATTTAGAAAGAAATATGAATATTTTTTTTGCATCTTCAGAAGGGTTTAGCTTAAGCATGAGATAAAAGCTTCACTGGTATTTATTTAATCTGATTTGATTTCCCTGCTACTAAATCTAATTTTATATAATTGCAGAAGAGTAAGTAGATCTTAGAGATTTAAAGCCTCAAAATAATACTAAAACACCATGAAATGTGTATGGATAATCACATTACTCTTGAATAATATGGTTTTTAAGAATGCTGCTGGACTTAAAGGTAAGTATTCAAAACACTGGAGTCCCTATTCTGTCACCAGGTTTTTCACAGGCTTGTTTATTTTTTTATTCAATTTGTTTTCAAATACCTAAACAGTTGAAGCAAATTGCATCTACCAGGGAAGCTGTAAAAATAGATATTTTATGATGATAATAATGCATAAAAATAATGAGGGGAAATTATTTTGTATTTCATCCATGTACTCAAGAAGAATTCCACCAACAGACATCTCTGTGCTTTATCAGATGCTTCTACTTCCTCTCTTGTATGTTCCCATGGAAGTATTACCCTGGAATGAAAATGGAGAAGAGAAAGGATGTAATTTAAATCTTCACAAGAGAGTCAATTTAAAATATGGAAAGTTCACAAATCAATAGTATTAAAACAGTTATTGAATTTAAATATTAATAAGATGGGAGGAATTGATGGACTGGAACCAGAGCTACTTAAAGTGGAGCACATTATATAGCTAAACCATTAGCTTGAAATAGGAAATCTAATTTTCTTACAACTAATATACCTACAAATTAGAAATACACTGTTGTGACTGTGATTCATAAAAGTGGGGACTAACATCTCTCTTCCATTACACTTAACTCAGTGAGTGCCAGTTTATCTTGTCTTTTTGACACTGTGGTAAACTTCAACAATAGGCACAAAAGAACCTCCGAATAATCTACTGTCTATGAATTACATATCTTAAATACATACACAAAATTTAAATGAAGAACCTGGCCCTGTACTGCTGAACTCAAGTTGGCTATAAACTACACAGTGAAATTCCTTTGACTTTCCTGTCACATTACTAGCCACGTTACTATGCCAGAAAAGATTTTGTCTCATCATTTCCTTCAGTAGAATTGCAAAGGCTTCATGCCATTGCACTATGCCGCTAAAGAACATTATTTTATTACAATTTGTGTGAGGCAGGACTTAAATTTTTACTGTGACAATGAAACAGATAAGAAGGTGCACATCAGAGAAACTTCACAGAGGTGCTGTGAATGTATACTTTCTATAATTTAGTTCCATGACTTCAGATTCCTTAGAGGGGGGTTTTGGTTTATTTTTTAAAAATTTTCCCCAAAGAACAAACTACAGAACATTTTCACTTTCTTTCAGGGCAGTATCACGCACTGAGCATTATTTTTCAGCACACAACCATAAAGTAGTTTTGCATCACATGAAACAGGCTTATGTCTATTAGAAGCTCATTTTAGAACAAACCTATTACAAGAGTGCCTTATGAGTGCGTACCAGTGTACGGTAAAGAGTTCTAAAGAATATGTAAGCCGTTTTGGTATTTATTTGTCCCTTAAAACACTGTGTTGGTTTTGGCTGGGATAGAGTTAATTTTCTTCATAGTAGCTAGTATGGGGCTATGTTTTGGAGTTGTGCTAGAAAAAGTGTTGATAATGCAGAGATGTTTTAGTTGTTGCTAAGGAGTGCTTACACTAGTCAAGGACTTTTCAGCTTCCCGTGCTCTGCCAGGTGCACAAGAAGTCGGGAGGGGACACAGCTGGGACAGCTGACCCCAACTGGCCAAAGGGATATTCCATACCATATGACGTCATGCTCAGCATATAAAGCTGGGGGAAGAAGAAGGAATGGGGGGACGTTCAAAGTAATGGTGCTTGTCTTCCCAAGTAACCGTTATGTGTGATGGAGCCCTGCTTTCCTGGAGATGGTTGAACAGCTGCCTGCTGATGGGAAGTAGTGAATGAATTCCTTGTTTTGCTTTGCTTGTGCATGCAGCTTTTGCTTTACCTATTAAACTGTCTTTATCTCAACCCATGAGTTTTCTCACTTTTACCCTTCCAATTCTCTCCCCCGTCCCACCGGGAGGGAGTGAGCGAGCTGCTGTGTGGTGCTTAGTTGCCGTCTGGGGTTAAACCACAACAAACATATTGTTGTACACTGTACTCTTAACCTGGAATATGTGGTAAGATTTTCACTGAGAGCTGCTGTACAGGTTTTATTCTGCCTGATCTTGCAGTAATTTTTTATGTTTATGGGGATGCATTCAGTGCCACAGTTACCTTAGCATTTGAATCTCTGGCCTGAGAATGTTTGTCTCTCCTGAAGTCTTTCACAACCTTAATTCACATCTGGAGGAGGAAAACAGGCTTCCCTCAGGATGAGTCACTTGTCCACATACAGGATGTGATAAAATTGCTTGTCTGCTTTTCTTTTGTTCTGTTAATTTTGTCCCTCTTACTGGGTTAATTAGTGTCGCAAGATCTACAGGCCATGAGCGAAATAATGCGTGAAACACGTCAGTGGGCTGCTGCCCATTGTTTCTCAGGAATCAGAGAAGCATTTTCTCTCCATTGAGCATGTACACAAGATCACAATCTCACCTGAAATGCTATAGTACTATATTTACCCACAGTAGCGTAGTCAGGGTTGCCTTCCCGTTAAAGCAGAGCTATGTCAGCTCATGAGAGTCAAAGTGGTGTATTGACTTTGCTCAGTACCGAAAAAGGCAGTACCCTTGCTGGTGTTTGGTTTTGTCATTCTGTGAAGCCAGAGGTGTGGTGAAAGGCTTTGGTGAAGTCTACACCAAAGATGAAGTCTTATCTACACTACACTGCTGGATATCCAATTCTTCTTTTTCTGTTAGATTACACATAGTTTCTCACATTTGGTAGAAGCACATTCTAATACCGCACAAGGACAGCCATGTTTAAAACTGCATTGGCTGATAGGTTCAACACTGTGAACTTTTCTTTTGCTGTGTACTTGAATCTTTCTGTGATCATTTCTCTTTAATTTTCCATTGTGACCCATTGACTCCTGTTGTTATTTGTTATCTGAAGACATAAACTCCCTGGTGTGCCTAAATCTATGCTTTTTAAATTTTGTTATTTTTTGCATTGTAAAACTCAGACAAATTTTCCTCATTAATGCTTTTGATATTTTCATTCTCATCAGACACTCTTTGTTTCTTTTTTTTGTTTGTTTGTTATTATGGGTGTATGTTTGAATTTTAACATATGGAAGGAAATAAGGGGAGAAAAATGTGTGAAGTAATGAACACTTATATCCAAAACATAAAGTCAGAATGAATGTTGCTATCATTTGACTATACAATAATGCAGCAGATGACAAGATTAATATTAATCACCCTACAACTAGAACAGCCTACGCTTATAAATAAACCACTTTGAAAGACAAATGAAATGAAGTAAACACACAGAGTATGATGGATTTGTGCTCATCAGAAAACTGGAATAGATGAAGTGTTCTCAGAGCATAATGGTAGGGAAGAAAGTAAAAAAAAAGCTGAGTTAAAAGGCTGGACATTCATCCAGGGTATCCATGAATCTGGACAATGATCCAGACAATCTCTAAAGTTTCAGTTTTAAAAGTACTGGTCATTGTTGGATATAAAACGTCACTTGTGGCTCCTGCAAAACTATCAGTCATTGTCAAAGAATTAATTTATAAAGGCTGCCTGGAATGATGGTTCCAAAACTGAGATTCAGTTACGTAGTCCCTTGGTGGGGTAGCAAATGTGCTTCAGTCTTACAAGGTCCATTTGCACTGCTGGTAATCTGGCCTGTTGCCTTTAAGAGATAGCAAGAGATAATAAGAAATCTGAAAATGGAATTAGATGTGTATTGTGGGAAATAAAATATAACAATTTTACATCCTGACACACTTCAGGAATGGGAATGACAAAAGCAGAGACAAAAGTGGAGGGGGAGGAAAATGATAAGGCTGAGTGGATGAAAGTGCATGTGATTTTTTTTCTCCTGGACTTCTCTGATTGTACACCATGGATCTTTTATACTTTAAGTATGGATGAATTCCCTAAACTTCAGATGCTTGTATATTCCTTTCAAGAAGCATTGTGAAATAATGCTAGTTTTTCTACCCTGTGGAACTCATTTGAGTTGGAAGAACTTTAGAGCGGATGCTGTGGAAAGCATGCCTTGTTTAAAAAGGAAGAGCATCCATCAAGCTTGGGAACCAAAGAAACCTCTTCTTGTCCAGCTATGTCAGTCAAGAAAGAAGTGTGACTTACACAGTCTGGTTTAGTCTCAAGTTAAGGTTTTGTATTTAGTCTTTCAGCAACAGACACGCTTCACTTCTTAGGATAACATACTGTGGCAAGAAAGAGTCTGAGCATTTATAATTTACAAGCGTGGTGATAATTTAAGGTTTAAATATCAAAGGACAGCTCAACAAACAGAAAATATAAGCAAACGAGCTCAGTCCAGCCATGGTTGTCTGAGATGAGCCAGATCATGACAACTCTGCAAGGATAGGGGCTGATTCCACTTGAGAGAAAACACAGGCACACGAGTAGCAGCTGTAGCATGGTTGTGACTCTTGGGATTTGCGCTAGGCAGAATGACACACACGCACGCACAGATGATACACAGAAAGTGCCCGGCTGCAGCAGAAGACAGCTCTCTGCTGATATGGTCCTCTGGGTCCCGCTGTATCATCCTTGTTATATAACTGATTAAATGGGGCCACATATTAATTGTATCTCTCACATGTGTAACATCATCCATGGAAATATGGTTGCTACAATGAGTGTGAGTGCTTATGTTAATATCTTCAGCAAAGATCTCATCAGCCAGTATGAGAATCACTAGACTAAAGTAACTATAGGATAAAGTCTTATTTACTTGAGCTGTGGAAGCTCATACTTTTAATGTCTCGAGTCTTCGGTGCAACCCACATGACGACTCAGATGACAGTCATGCCATATGAGTCAGGCAGGCAAGAGTACGCCTCTGGTACCCGAATGATTTTAACTGCAGTAGAGAATCTGTAATGAGCCCTGTTGATCTTTGTTGTTTTGTCTGTAGCAGAGTGATTAGTGACATGGGTAGGGTTAGACCGTGTAGCCAAAAGTAATTAATTTTGTTTTGCCAGTTGTGGGGAATTTTAACCTTAACATCAGAGAGGATGCCTGTGTCACTGCTGATGCATGCAATGGTAACGAAGGGTAAAGAAAAGCTGGGGGGAGGGAAGGAATTAATGACAAAATCAGTGTTACCGAAAACCAGATCAGACTGACTGTAGGCATTTCAGTCCTGTTTATCTTACTTCAGAGTATTGATTATTTTCAATCAGCAAGACAAAAACTGCTGAAGGTGAAAGTCAGTTGAATAGGGAATAGGTTATTTATCATGTTAGTAAAGAATTCTTCTATTTACTTTTTCAGCTTTCCATTATTATGGCAACTTTCTTCTTTATTTATAAGAGGCTGAAGATGTCTGCATTGCAGCATAGTTGGTTCTGGCTGCTAGCCACCTGACAAAGTTAATTATTGATTGTCTGTGCATTGGTCCTGTGAGAGAATCCAATGTCTATACAAATTAGTTGGAGGCAACTGTCTCGTAAAATAGAATAAATCCTTTATACCTTCCTAAACAGAAATGTGATAGATTATTGGCTTTTTGAGGGAAAGAGCAAAGTATAGTACTAACTGCTATTCATGAATGACAAGGCTTCTTCACTGCTGAACTCAATTCAAATCAAAAGGTACAAGCATTAAAGAACTGAATTCACAGATGAGTCTGAAGAATACTAATATTTTGAAACGCATCCCACTTTAATAAATTGCTGGCGCTAAGTGGACTATTTCAGGTTTTGAAGGATTGGTATTATTGTATTCCTGGTATTTAATTTCAAAATGCATTCTTCTCATTACATTTTGAAATAAAGATTTTTTTATATATCTACAACCATGTAATTTTTGTCTTCAGATAACAAATTTTACTTTCTATCTGCAATCTCACAAAAGTTAAGAAGCTCATGTTTGTGAAGTATTTAAGCATTGAATACTTATAGAACATTTGGAAGCATCAAGTTAAAGCTTCACTAAAAACCAGCAACACAAAGTTCCCATGAAAGCAGATGAAAATTTCCATAGGATGAACGATATTATCAGATCCAGATATTGCCATATTAGCATACACAAGCACAGATGTAAATACTTGTTTGGCTAACCTTTAATTAAAACATTTGAAAACACTACTTTTTTCTACATTAATTTACCCTTGGTGAATCACAAGATACAAATGAAGTAATAGAGACAAGCTCGGAGCCTTGGTGGCGAAGCAAACTTCAAAGAGGTGGAGAAATCCCTGTTTAGCCAGGCCTGTTGACACATCATTTTACTCTGCCTGCAGAAGTTTCTGTTCTCACTCCCCCTCCAGCTCTTTGTCACTGTCCCTTTACGCATAGATTACCGCCACTGGAAATCGGCAACTCGTCTGAACCTTCCCTGCTAAGCTGCAGTTCAAATGAAGCTGGGAAGTTCAAAACGTTGGTCTTTATTAGTCAATTTCTTTGGGACTGAAAGCGATTAGGGAGCGTTCACACAAGCAGCTCAGCTGGCAAGAAGGCAGTACAGGCGACTGGAGGCAGGCTGGAACAAAACAGTATTCTTTTTCCTGCACAGCTGCAGTCAGAGGGGGATGTGTGAACAAGCCTTAAGGCTCTACAGCTGCTTCCCAGAGTTATAGTAGCCTGGTCTTCTCCTGCTAATGCAGATAGCTGCCATTGTACAAGAGAAACAGTGGGTGAGAAGGCAATAATGTGTCTAGCAGGACATCCTTTGATCCTCCCTCTCCCTGATCTCCCATGAAATCCTTTAGTTCCCCCTGAGCAGGGGCTTTATGCTAGATTCACTGTGCAGGGACCATCCAACAATTCAGAAGTCAAGGCAGAGTTTATGAACTACCTATGAAAAAGCTATACACTTGAGAACGTATTTTCTTGTTGAAGAATACAATTGCTGAAGAACACAATTGCTGAGGTACAAATCTTCATGAGTCTCTCACAGATACTCCAACACTGTTGTTCTTCAGCTCTGTTGTAAGAAATGTGTCTGAGGCTTACAGGTAGAACCTTGAAAACACGACCCAATAGCTTTGAAATCAGATACTTAAGAAAAATTACCATGACTAATTACTTCAAGTTTGTCCCTCCCCCCCTTTTTAAATGATCTTATAATTTTGGACTGATAGCAGGTATGATATTTCAAAGTCTAGAGTTTGCAATATTATAATAATAACAAAGTGACCCTAACTATAATTTTCTGCCTTAGTTTAACCTGGAACTAGATTCTTAACAAGGGAAAACCCCAACATGCACATTATGTTGAATAACAGTAGTTGCTTTTAGAGAAAGAAGCATAAAACTCACCTCTGGTCTCACTTAACTTGTGTCTGTCTGGGTATTCTTAGTGAAATCAGTGAAATTGCACTGAGAGAAAATGAGAAGAAAATCAGCTCTTCTGAATAAACGTAATAACATCCAGTGCATGTAAAGATGTTGGTAGCTCTCAGGATGGTGGCTGGGATGCCTGGGGAGAGATTAAATATGTTGAGTAGTGTTCAGATATTCATTTATGTTATTGATGTGCAAGTTTCTCTTTCCACCACTATAAATCTTGCTTTTCATGTTTGGTTTTACTAGGGTCTTCACATCCTGGTTTTGACTATAATATATGCCGAAGTATAGGGGAAAAAAACCATAATTTCATTCTATAAAATATACAGCTAGGCAAAAATAAGAAAATGGTAGAAATATCATTGAACTATCTTTTTTTTTTTCTTTCCTTTGAGATTTTCCTGAGGGTTTCAGCTTGAAATGTCTGATAAAAGAGTATAGGTAAGTTTAAATGTTTAGCTGACTCTAGGCACTGAAATCTTTAGATTTCTTCCATTGCTGCAATCAGATCAGTGTTTCACCAATATCATTTTGTGAAAAAACTTGCAACCACACTGAGCAAAGTGATGAAGCAAGTGATATTTGTCTATTTTTAATATTGACTCAGAGCTCTTTTTTTTTTTAAGGACAGTCTTGAAAGATCAGCTGTTCAGCATAGTTTACAGGCTTTCTAGTCAGACTTGGTGATTTGCCATTATATTCAAATACTATCTAATAGGACAGATGGAAACCAAAGGAAGATTAACAACAGGATAGAAATGCTTTTTAGACAGAAAGCACAAGCTTTTAATATGTACGTTTGTTTACGCCCATTAAAAATCTAAGTTTTGTCATTTGGCATTTACCTTCAGCAGCTCCAATTCTTCTTTAATACAGATAGCTCAGTCCAATTATCTAAATATAGTCAGCTACCTATACTCGTACTTAAAGGTACCCTGCAGTATCTGAGATGTCTGGACAGAGACTGCATTGAAGAAAAAGATCCACAGGAGTTCCATGACCCTCTGGACTAGAAGTTGAAGGCTTGGAGAAATACCGAGGGTATCTGAATGTCTCATTCAGGTATGAGGGTTGTTAACAACTTTACTGTCAAACAGAAGATTTTAAAAATTAACTTTTAGTTCAAAGTAAATGTAGCTGTATATGAGCCTGAATCTCATTTCTTACTAATTTCTTTGCTCTGTAACTCCAATGAAATCAGAATCGTGCTCTGGTTACACAGTGCAAGTGGGATTGTACTCAAAATTTCTGACAAGACATATAGCAGGATAAAGTAGCAAACAAAAATCTCTAGCATACTGTACTAGACCAAAGAAGTGTGAATAAAACTAACTATAAACGAGCTGACTCCTGTATTTCAGAGTCATTTTTAACAATGACTAACCTTTTCCAAGCTCATCACAAAATTTTCTGAAAATTTTCTAGAATAAAAGCAAATAATTTGTTCCTGCTGTCAAGACTTCCAATTCAGTATCCTGAGAAGAAAGTTAGAGTGAAATACCATTGCTTTAGGTTATTTAAAGATCCTGAGAGGTACCTGTCAGGCATATTATATTATATCAATGAACTTTCTACAAAGAAGCAATGTTCACTGCAATTAGGTAAAACATTTGATAACACAATGGCTGTGCTCCTGACTGTCAAGTTCACAGGGGGTTCTCATTAATACAGGAGTAAGCCTGTTTTGAGACCTTGTCCTCCCTAGCTCCTTTCCCCCCCCCAAGGTGACTGTCCCCTTGAGCTTTGCAACAGAGGTTGTTGCTGTGAAGTTGCTACTGACCTAACATCCATCTTGGAGGATCAATGTGTATCCTTAACAGTTTTGGAGGAGAAGAAAAGAATAAGGTGATTCCTCTTGCCAATGAGCTAAGGCACTGTGCCAGCTCATACTGGCTTTTTATCTTTCCTTGTTACTTTTACTGTTTGAGGATCAGAACTGTAGCTGTTACAGAACTGTCACCAGGATGTTGGATCATGCAGGTGAAAAAACCACAGTTTAGGTTCTCTAAATCTAAATCCCAGCTAAAGTCAGCCAAGTGGAGGAAACTTTAGCACTGAAATACTCCTTCTTCACAGCAGTGTCTCTGGTTCTATTTTTTCAAATAGTTAATGACAACAATGGTGGATCAGGCCCACAAGATCAAAACATCTGGACATGTAGGAGTTGCAGACAGATGAGTAACAGCAGTCAGCT